>OZ010667.1:39051908-39651908 GCA_963932185.1 Troglohyphantes excavatus
CCCACGTTTAATTTGCAAACCCAAATCTCCAGTTGAACTTGACTTCCTGGAGGCGTTTCATATTTTTAGCAATATTGATTCGATTGTCAATGAAACATTTGTGGTTCCAGTATTTCCCGCTTGTTGGCACACAATAGTTAACTCCAACCAATTGAAATAGTTTTTTGTTCTTTGGCAACACTTTCAATTTATGGGTTTATTTATATTTTATTACACATAGACTTTTCATTTTCTGCTGATGAAGGGAGATGTATCTCCCGAAACATGTGCAGATTTGATGGATTTTTATTGTGTATTTTGAAGATTATTTTGTTTGGTCATGAGGTCTACTGTTAACAGGATTACTAGTAATTATGCAATTTTGGTTTTAGTAGATATACAAATACTTTAATTTGAAGTATAAAATGGTTTAAAAAAACATTATTTTATATAAATATAGCAACTGTATAAAATTAGGCTGCAAATAAATTTCAAGGTTTATTTTATCTAAAAATATATATATATAATATACAAGGTTCAGTTCTGTTGAAATGTTCAGTGTTTGAATGATATTAAAATAAAGCTCTAACCTTTTCTACTTCATTTTTCTAGACGAACCTAAATACAATCAGAAGAACACTTCTTTTAAACTACAATGATGACAAGACAATAGATATGAGGCAATAGTATGTATTTTTTTAAAATTTATATGTTATCTATCATATAAAGGTATAGCATATATTTTTGTAATTTACTGAGTATTTCTATTTTTTTTTAATCAATTATGTTTTGCAAATGCACAATGCTTGAAATGTCTCTGATGTTTTCATTTCCGGCCTCGATTTAATGAATACACGCATAGTTTTTATAGAAGATAGAACCTCTTTCAAATTTATCTTTGGAGAAGGTTCGCATTCTTCTTCTTCTGAGAGCGATCTCTCATCAAAAGCTGCTATAGAGAGTGTATTGCATTTTTGTTTTGTTGCTATTATTCGCACCGAGAAATCAACATTGCACGAAAGCCTAAGTAAAAATGAGAAGGGGTCGAGTGTCGTCTGGTTCTTCAGGTTTTAAGTGAGTTGCTTTCTGGACGGTCGGTAATGTTCCAAGAAAGTGACTCACTTTATTTCATATTTGCTAAAGGTTCTTCAAAATCCTTAGTTTTGAAAGGAAAACAAAATTTTGAGTTATGAGGAAACTTCGAGTTGTGGAAAATAAAAATATGAAAAACTTCGCATAAAGAGATAAAATTACATAAAGTAATGAAGGTGCAGGGAAATCGATTTTTTTTCGAGATATCGAAAAATTTGAGTTATCGCGAGTATTGTAGTTTAATTTATGGGATTTAATCTCTTTCTGTTTCAATTTAAGTTTAAAATAATCTGAATAGAAATAATCTCAATAATTATTTGTGAATATTTTATCTATGTATTTTTTTTTATTTGAAAATAATGAGAAATTCTCTTGTGTCTGTTTATCTTTTTTTGTAATCAGCTGTATGGTATTTTCTACTTGAATCTATCTACAAGTTTATGATGGATATAAATACATAAATTTTATGTTTAAGGATTTTGATTCAAGTTATTAATTTTTATTATGATTGCATAATAACATTCATGTATTTTCTTCTGCCTAGTGCAATTAAAATCGTACCTACTGGAATGAGTAAGCCAGTTAAGAAGCTGATCCAAAGTAAAGTTCCCAACCTGAGCCAATACAAAGACATAGAAGATTTCCTGCAGAAATCAGGAAATCTGTCAGAAAGTGAAGTTGAAATGGACACTCCGGCAAACACAGTAGTGCTTCCTCAACCTATATCTTCTAGAGGAAATATTACTGCAGAAAAAAGTGCTATTAGGTAGTGTTAAGATACTTATTTCTCTCCAATACACAAATTTACTATTTATGCGGAGACCTAAGCTATTTGTGGATAATGTGATTCAATAATTGTGAGCAAAAAATTTAGACTTTTCCCGAGCTGAAATTAAGAAATAAAACTACTTGTTAAGTGACTAGTTTATACAGGGTTCCCACGGTCCTTGAAAAGTTCTTGAATTTAATTTGGCGAACACGGGGCCCCGGAAAAGTACTTGAAAATTGCGAAAAATGCGCGAGGTCCTTGAAAAGTCCTTGAATTTTTTTTTCCAGTAGCAAACTCCCGTGAAAAACAAAACTAAAAAAAATTCTGTTTTGGGCGATTGCGCTTCTCTTTCGCGCAGAATACTCAGTTGTCTCCTCCCTTTGACTGACGTCATGTTAAAAGTTTTCTATTTCCGGCATTCGGCCAAAACACTAACAAAAGAACAATTTCATAATTCAATTCGCCGATTTACCCTCGATATTCGCCCACGTGCTTTTTCGAAAAATTCTTATATGCCTATTAATTTTGTGTCGATTTATTTTAAGTGGCACTAAAAATGCCTGGAAAATGTGTGTTTAATAAATTTTTGTTGAACAACGACGAATATAAATTCTGGATCGAACCAATAACAGACGATAGACACAAAGCAAGATGCAAAGTCTGCACCAAACATTTATTTATTACATTTTCTTTTATTTTGCTATAAATCGGTATTTTAGACCGATGGTTTTTCCGACTTTAAAGACAAAAAAGTTGTTTTGCATTATATTTAAAGCCATTTTTTCTGGTTTTGAAAGGCGATTTTGAGTTTTAATTTATTAAAAAAAATTTTAAACTATTTTAAGATTCAATTAGTTATGCCAATTTTGTCAAAAATCGGGACTTTAGAAATTTTTCAATTTATAAATTAGAATATTTAAATAGTGCTGAGGATATTATGTGAATTCTAGTATTTTAAAATGCTTTGTACTGCAAAATATTTGTTTTTTGTCATGATTTTTTTTTCATTTAAAATAAAAGTTTGTACTCTATAGCATTAGAATTTCACTCTATGCTATTTTTAATAAGTAAAACGTGATTTATTAGACTTGACTGTTATGAATCTTCAATATACTGTCTAAAAGCCAATAAGTTAGTGTTCCTGTTATTCGTTTTTCAAAGGGCGGCGCGCCCTGCCCCCCCCCCCCCCCTTTTTTTTAGCAAGTGCCGATGCGCCCTGCCCTTTTTAGAAGTGAAAAATTTGTCCTTCCTGTTTTCAGTATCTTCTTTGCGCTCCGTAGTTTTAAAAAATATTTTTCCGCAAAAACGTAGGTCTGTAAGATTATCTTGGTACCCCAATCGGCCGGAATTCACAATGCATCAATCCAAAAATTGCCTGCTTTGAAAGAAGGTATGTTCCAATAAAGGAAAGTGAATGACTCCTGTCAAAACATTAACGCCCCTAATTGTGATCCTCTTCGCTTCTCAAATTGCCGGTGGAATTTTCCTCCCCTTTTTTGAAAGAACCCATCCCTAGAATCAATCTTCGCCTCAGCAAAATAGTGAACTTTTTATTTTTTATCCCTTTTGTTCGAATATTTGCGATCTTCCTCAAACGGTGATATCGCACGAAAATTGAGATGGTTTTAACTAAATTTCGTTTGCATCTGACGTATGCAATTCCCGAATGGCACTCTTTTAAGAATTTTTTCATTCATGAAAACCTTAAAATTGTAGAAATTCACTAAACGCGATCTGCTGCGATCTCTTTTGAACGACTTGCAATCCTTTTGCATCTAATAAATAAATGTTTATACTTCACTACATTCTATTTTATCATGATTTGATGTGCATTACTAAACAAAATTGCATTAAATTTTTCGAAAATATAATTTAATTTACGAATTTGCAGTTTTAGGACTTGTCATTTGGAGTTATAAAAATTGAATTTTGGAAGAAGCTTGTTTCTTTTTGTTTGTGTTGTATTAATCTTCTAATTTGTTTTACTGCTTATATATTTTGTTAATTTTTTTTCATTATTTGAAACTATTCTCCCTCTTCCCTTTATGAAATTTGAGATTGTAAAAACTTTTTTACAGGGAGCTCTAGAAAATTTGAGGACTTCGAAGTTTTCTGTTTGGAAAAAATTAAGATTTTTTTTGGTTTTTAGCCTGTACTATGGCTGTAATTGTAATATTTACCTACTTGGGGTTAAACTGTTTCTTGATAAAATTATTTTTGGATTTTTTTTGGTTTGTATGTGAGTATAGTGTAATAATGATGATGAGAGAACTTATATTATATTGATAATTAAGAATTTTTTCTTTATATAAATGGCCACCGAAGTTCATTAAATTGAAAAAAAAGGACTAACTTTTTTAAGGTAGTGACTCTTTGCAAGGACTTAATTTATTATAGAAAAAGAATATTATTGTGCAATTTGAATTTTAAATTTGTTCTAACTGAAGCAAAAGTACATTTCAATTTTATTTTAAAAAAAGCACAACTTTTAGAGATTTTTCATATAATGATTTTATGGTGCATTTTTAAAAATTTTTTCTTGTGAAATTATAAACATTTCTAAAAAAAACTCTGAATTATACAAACTTTAAAAAAAGGCTTTTAGAAAAGAGAAAATTCTGGCCTTTCTGAAGGAAATCCAATGAAAGGTAAGGAAAGTAGCCTTTCAATCAAGAGAATATAAATTTTAACAATGAAATAAAATTTTAATTTGTATTCTTTTCCATAGAAAATATTGTTAATAAAAGGAGTTTTTGTTTTAAATGCTGAAATCATTTAATAAATGGTACTTTATTATGGAAAAATTTATTATTAAAAATTCTGGAACTTAAACAGATAAATTATAAGATTAATAGTATGGTTGATGAGATAAATAAAATAAAATAAAGTTTGTTAAAGCAATCATAATAAAGTCGATCATTTGCTAGAAGACTGACATAACTGTTTTTCAATAAAATATTTTTAAGTTCTCTTTGTGCAGTCATTTTTTTTTTTTTTTTTGGAGTAAAAAAAATAAGCATTTCTTATTTTCATTAAATTTTACAATTTCAAATCTTCTATTGATATTTGTAATTAGCATGTAAACTTGTATATTTTTTATAAACTAATACTCATTGAAAATCTATTAAGAGCTAAGGTGAAAAATGATATTTTCCTGACTATTCGCCTTTATTAAAATTTTAAAATTAGAAATAGGTAAATTTATAAAATTCATACTAAATGTTTTAATGACCTATTTTAGAGATTTTGTAATGAGTAATGATAAATTTGTTATTAAACTTAATATTCTTGAATATTTATGTTTTAAAATATTTCATGTATTTCGAAAAACTTTTATCTTGCGCTGATATTAATGCAACATCAGGTCCTTGAAAAAAAAAATATGGGTCCTTGAAAAGTACTTGAATTTTTTTTAAGTGAAAGAGTGGGAACTATGTTATATATATGTACATAAAGTGTATACGTGTAGAAGTAATTATTAAATTGTTGTAATTTTTTTTATGGAGCACAAATTTTATTTAGGAACTAGTCATGTACCCCTTCCCATGGGCAACTGCTTGTTTGCTGATATATTAGGTCTTGTCTTTTAAATAAATATATATTTATAACTTAGTAAGCATCTTTTCAATAAATGTGAAATGATTTTTCCAGTTCATTTTTTATATAACTATAATTTTTTTTATATCATAAAAAATTTGTAAAGTTTATTATTGAAGAATTCATTTTATGTTGCTGTCCTTTTGGAGTTGGCAGTTGCAAAAATGATGATATTATATCAACGGAGGAAAGATTTGGCAAGATTTCATGGGAAGTAAGATAGCAACCTTAAAGTAGGTATAAACAAACCTAGCTGGCAGTGCGTTTTCAATGTGGACTGCATGATTTAACACACGAATTTTAAAGTATGAAACTAAAAAAAATAACCTGTTCATGCAGTTGTGGGATGCAGAACAAGTTCCAAATCATTAAAGGATGCTATTATTTCCACTTCATAACTAAATTATAAAATAAATTATTGCCAAGTGCTGGTACAAAGTAGTGCTTTGGAATAGTGCCAAATACTTCGCCAGTGCCTACTTTTTAAGCGATTGCAAACCGGTTTTGGACTTGACCACATCTCCACCTTCTGCTTCCCACCGTGTGTTATATCTTGCGAAAGAAAAAATGGAGAAAAATATATGGTAACAAATTATACATTCAAAGCTTTTTAAAAGTCATCGAAAAGGCTTCAGAAATTTAAAACATATATTTCCAATGTTCAGTTTTTGGTATGGTGTTGCTTCTACACAACTTTTCTAAAACTTAAAAGTTATTTATCTAAACACACTTCGTTGTTAAAGTCATGATTGATACTTTTTTATTTTTCTAAGATAAATGTTAGTTAACACTTGAATCCATGCTTTAAGTTTTCAATAAATTATTTTTAGGCTGTTTGAATTGGGACCAAGGATGAAACTTCAGCTTGTAAAAATTGAAGAAGGGATTATGGCAGGAGAAGTTTTGTTTCATGAGTTCATAAAGAAAACTCCAGAGGAAATTAAGGCTCTAAAAGCCAAAATTAAAGAAAAGAAGTGAGTATCAACTTTTATAGTTTGTTTCACATTGCAATTACCTCTAGAATTCATTGAGTTAAATTCACTGAACTCTAAAAACCCTCATTACTATCGAAACACTTATTAATTTGTTATAATAGCTTGTTGCCTCAGCTTATGAAGTGTTGGTATCCTTTACTGTTGAAACATAAACACAAGTATTGTTAGAGTGTGAAAAGTTCCACAGGTCAAAAGGTTCTATGTAGAATTCTCCTTTCCTGCTTACCATGGCAAAGGAAATCTAGAATGGCACAACTTTTTATTACTCTTAATTAAGTCTGCACATCAAATACCATGTCTCGTTGATCCCAATTCTAAAACTTCAGTCTTACATTTAAACTTTGCACAGTTTTCTCTTGAACATTTGAATTAATTTGGCTGAAGCTTGGTTATTTGTGATATTTTAACTGCTTTTAATTTAGTATTGTATACAAATTTATTACAAATTCAAGAATAAAAAGTTTTATATCTGAATTTTTGTGTTTTACTAGCATGTCCTTTAAAGTTAATTTTTTTGTTTTACCCTTTTAAACCTGTATCAATAATTTTACATATGTAAAAAGTCCTTAACTTCCATAAAGGATTTAGTTTTTAATTATATTTTTAGGGGTGCTTTAAAATAAGACAAAGCATTATTTTGAAAGAAGTTGATTTAACCTTTTTAGTTTAACTTTTAATCCGCTTTAGAACCCCAACCTATTTAAAAAATATAACTCAAAAATTCTATATACTATTGTAATCATAACAATAGTTGATGCATATTTTAGTAAATTTTGTTCCTTGAAGACTTGGTGCTATTTTATAAGTGTAATGAACTTATTTCTGTTTTTGGCACTCAATGTAATTTAGTCTAATATTCAATTAGTAAATTATATTAACATGGAAAAGAAAAAAATAGGAGTTAAAAGTGTTTAACCCTCTTATATGTTTTGATACCTACAAAATTAATTCAAAAATCTAATTACTCCAATTTAATTCCTAGACTTTTAAAAGAACAACGCAGAGCCCAGCAAAAAAAGAATGTGGAAAGAAAAAAGGCTGAATCAGAAAAGGGGTCTGAGAGGCCGGGAGCAGAAGAGGGTAAGGAAGAAGAAAGTGAAGAGGATGCAGAGTGGTATCGAAAAGAAGTTGGCGAAGAACCTGATGATAGTAAGAACTTTTTTTATTAGTTAATTCAACTCATTATATATCCTACTATAAACGAGCATGTTCGGTAGAGAATCAAAGAATAAGCTGGCCTCTGCTGGGTTCGTACGTCCTTACAAGTCTTTAGAAACTTCTTGTTTTTGTCTAACAGGTCCTTGTGAACTTTCAAGTTATCGAAGGCTCTTAAAAAGTCACTAAAACAACTATCAGAAAACTCTATTAAAATTTTTGATTTTAATATGAATTAAATACAATTTTGTATCTAAGTAGAAAACCCATGGCTTCTTTACACCCAATAGCTTTTCGCTTATTGTATCTATTTTCCTCTTTTAATATTTATTTTTAAATATTTATTTTGCAAAGAAGTCTACTTGCAACCTTAGTACTAACTTTTCATTACAAATGTATAAAAAATAAGTTCCTTATAAATTGCTTTTAAAGTACTTTAAAATTCCTTAGAAACTCTTTATTTTTATTTTTGGAAAATGCGTTATCTATTTTCCTCTTTTATTATTATTTTTTTTAAATATTTAATTTACAAAGAAGCCTACTTGCAACCTTAGTACTAACTTTTCATTACAAATGTATAAAAAATAAGTTCCTTATAAATTGCTTTTAAAGTACTTTAAAACTCCTTAGAAACTTCTTATTTTTATTTTTGGAAAAAGCGTACAAACCCTTCTCTATCACCTGTAGTTACTATATGATATACTGGTTGTTATAATTAATTTACATGATTTCAGCAGTGTCGATCTATAAAAAGTAGTTCTTGTTTGATTTTTTATAGATATGTGCTTTATACAAATTATGTAAGATTTGGCCAACTTTGTTTCACTATTATCAACTCAGATGATTTTTTTTTTTTTAAATCACTGTTTTAGTTGAATAAGTTGACATTCAAATACTATTAAGGAGAAAAGTAAGGATATAAAATGACAACAAATTTAAAGAAATATTTAACTAAGAAATATTTATTAAAATATTTAACTAAAAGTTAACGAATTTTAGCAGATGGGACAGTAGGTTATTAAGGTTGTATGTGTTCTGTAAATTGATATAGACAAAATGTTTTTATATTTTAGTCATACCACCCAGAAACATTTAAAGTTTTACTGTACTTATCTTTGAAATTACAGACTTAAGATTAAATTAAATCCTTTATAAAAAATATTAATAATAATTTTGTATAAGTGATTAAGTAGATATAAATTGCTTTGTATGTAAACTGTACTTTGTATGAATGGTTTTTAACCTCTCATCTGCATAAAGCTGAAATAAAGTCTGTTTAATTAAAAAAAAAACATAAAAATATATTCATTGATATATTAACATTACAAAATAGTATTTCTTAAAATTTACTAAACACAATAAAATTGGCCAGTCCAGCTAAAATTTAATTACTTTTTCATATTTGAGGCAGCTGTTGTTTCTGTTGATCTTTATTACAAAAACAGCCATCAATAAATTTAGTGTCATCAAATGAGAATTTTTTTTTATCCTATCAATCCTTTTAAAAAATACAAGTATTTTTCAATTCTTAAAAGAGAAAGAAATTTGCTTTTAATAAGCCTACCAACTCAAAGGTCTGTATGAGGTTGGAAATATATTTAGTAAAGTATTAGTCGTAAATATCGCATCTTAATTTTTATTTCCTTTCACAGACGAGTTGCCTACGATCAGGAAGCGTAGAGCTACTAAAGACTATTCACGTCCAAATAAGAGAGTGAAGTTCTCTGAAGATGTGAAGAAACAGAAATCTCCATCTGATAAAAGAGGTGTTTTTATCAAAGGCAAGAAACACATGGGGTCTGGTGCAAAACCTTTTATGAAAAATAAGAAATTCTCAGGTGGTTCTGCAGGCCCATCTAAGCGTCAAAACAAATTTTCTAAATCTACAAGAAAGTAATGTTCAATGCTTTTTTAACAGTGAACTTGTAAAAAATAAATATGTACATATTTAAGTGTATTTTCTTGTTATAAAATTAAAGAATTTTATAGAAATTAATTACACAATATTAATTTTATGTTCACATTGCTTTTAAAATTAAAAATAGTTAAAATCTAATTGATTACATTTAAAAATTTCTTTTATTTTCTTAACCAATTATTTTATTGGCAACTTAGTCTGGTAAGTCCGACATTTCATTAGAAAACAAAATCTCTAATTGATAAATGATGTAATTGGTGGAAAATATTAATTGGCATATGATAATACAAATAACTTTTTTTTAAAAACTAAATAAATAATTGCAAAAGGATTTCCCTCCTTCTTTATGAGATAAGAAAATAAATTATAACTAATCTTTCTTACATTGAATGCTATTTGTTTTCTCATCTAGGTCTAGAAGATAATTTTTTGTAGTATTTAATATTAGATGTATAAATAAAAAAAATTCTTTCATGAAAGACATTTAAAATCTTGTATACGGATGAGTTATTTATTAGGAAATTACCTAAAGAAACAAAATAGACATTTGCACAAGTCAAACTTTTAGTAGAGAGGCATTATATAATTTCCTATATGAACACAAATTAACTTGCAATAATTGCCTGAAAATGAAATATTCACAGGTGTATTCAAGCTTTAAAAAGGTCTAGCAAATTCTTTCATAATTATAACTATATTTGTTAAACTGGTATGTTGATTCCTTTTTTTTTTACTATAAGTATTTCCAAGGTTTTAACGCAAAAAAACAACAAATTATTAGGAAAGACGTTAAATGCTGATTTTTTGTTGAAACTCAGTCGGAGTATAGCAGGACCATCAATAGAATTATTCTTATACCTCAAACATTGGCCCACAAATTTCTCATGTGTAATAGAAGTTATTTTTTATTAAAAAATTGCGAAAAATAATACACAATTCAGTTTAATAAAAAATAAATATTTTATTAAAATAAAGTAACAAACAACTGTTTTTAAAATGTACAAAAATAGATAAATTTTCATGAAGAAACTTCTATGCTTTGGGAACGAAGGAAAGTCTTCTAAGCAAGGTCCTTACAATCCCAAAGGGTCATTAGGAATCGTGCGTATATCCTCAACAAAGCAAAACATTAGCAATCTGCCGGATAAAATACTTGGGTTACTAAGAACTTTTTTTAATACTTGCACTAATATTATATTAGCTTGCATTTTAAAAATTAAGAACTTCTTTCCACACATTTTAAAAACCACTTATTAAACAGTGTTTAGTATTCTTCCAATATTGTTTAAATATTACTTTTTCGAAACATATTTGTAAACGTGGCAGATATTCAAATTTATTATGGAATTATTTTAATATTTGGCGGATTTTTAGTTATAATTGATTTTAATTGTCAGCTAAGGTTATATGTGTGGAAAGAAATATTTGATTAAATTTGCAAAATAAAACTAAATGTAACACAAATTAATAATATTAAAATTCTGCTTCTTATATTAACTGTTACTTTTTTTTTTAGTCTTTTTGTAATCCATTTCCAATAGAAGAGCACTTACTCAAAGTTTTGCTAGTGCTTCAATTACACAATTTTATTCTCTTTTTAAGTTTGTATACCACAGAATAACTTAAAACTGCTCCATCAGGTATGATTTAGTTCAAAGTTGTTAGTCTGTATATTCAAGCTTCATATAGAATGTAGTAAGTGACCCCTTAACAGCATAATTTATATATAAATCAACCCAAAATAGCCGTTTTTTATTCCCAAAATGCTTTTAATATTTACTTTTTTAAATAATGAGCAAGTTCCCATATTTCAGTTGCCCGAGGCACCGTCGTTGGCTAGCCACCAGAGGGTAGAGAGTTCTGATACTAGAGAAAATATTAACATTTAGTAAACTTGTTATCGGAGGGTTGTCAAATTCGGTGCGAAGTAACAATACGTCGTCTAAACTTGCCTCTAATTTCTACGGCGTGTATGCGGGACTGGTGTACGTTAAATCTGATCGGGATCCAATGTCCTGACGCGCCTATTGAGGCTGAGTCGGGTTCCAGTTCAGGTGTTGTTCTCGTCATCTGACCATGGTTCAAAAATAAAAGGCATTTCTCGGGTCTTTCCTTCGAGATAGACTCCAAATCGTCGCTAGTAGCCCAAAGTGAAGCTCTAGTGCTGCGTAATTATAAAAACCAAACCACATATTTTAGTCAACCAAACCAACCATCATATTTTAGTTACCGAATATTTCAATTAATGCATGAGAAGTTGAGAGCAACTCAACTCGGCTGTCGCGGCGAATTCAAACAATTTGTTTATTTCCTTGATTGGCAGATGTGGCAGCTGTTAAACCTATAACTGAACTGAATTTTGTATTAAGAAATGTAGTTTATTAAAATTAGTTTTCAAAACAAAGTAAATTTTCTTTCACATATATAAATAGTTGACATTTAAACTTTCAAAGTGTGAGGTAAGTTTTGATGAGAAACAAGATAACGCGTTGACGGTTTTGATAAGTGATTGGTGGGACACTCTTGTTTACAATATATTTATTATGAAATGAGCGATTCTGAATGACTTTATATTTGGTTTAAAAGGAACAATTTTTTATTTTGGAAGCGAATATCAGGCCTCGCAACAGGTCCTTTTTCCCCTAAAAGTCCTTTTTGTTACTTGAGGTACTTAAAAGTCCCTTTTTTCAGAATATGGTCCCTTTTTCCCTTATTTTAGCAAAAATAATTTTTTTCCGCCCTTTATGACTATAATAACACATTTCTGGCCCTTTCTCCTCCTTACTACATTTTTTTTTTTAAATTTTGTAATGGTCATTACAATCATGTATGTGTGTATATGTGTTGAAACTGTTGCCAGGGTGTTGCAACTCTCGAATATCATTAAACCAGAAAAGGGCTCGCTGTTTTGTGTTTACAAATGTAATTAATCACATTAGTGTGAAATGTGGGCCTAAGTGTTAAACTGTTCTCCCAGGACCACTGGATCTTGTCTATGCATTGCATCAAAAACGAATGTAAATGATGCAGGTGAAAGTGTGAATTGGAATTACACAATTTCCCAGTACCTGATATTCTAATTAAGCAAATACTGTTTGATTTACTTTTGATTTGAAAAATAGACTTTTCCTGTAGTACGTAGCATCCCTGCTAAATTTCAAGAAATTTGGCCAAAATTTAAAGAGTTACAAATAACTTGAGATTATTACAAAATTAATTTTAAAAACATTTTCGCACAAATTTACTAACTTTTTTAATAATGCTCCGATTTTCTTCAAATTTGGTTGGAATAATGCTTGAAATAGTAGAATGCTATGTAGTTAAAAAAATAATTACATTATTTTTACTAGGGCTACTGGAAAAAAGAGTGAAATAAAGGCAAAACGATTCAATGTATATTCTTAAATATAGTTTTGTTGCTGCAACAAAAAATTCATGCATTCATTCACTGTTTTATTAGTTATTCCCCGCGGTTTCGCACACGTAAAACTGGTCCCTCATCGATTTATCCCACCCCGATGCATTCCTTCTCTTTTTTTCCCCTCAACGGCAAAAAAAAATAAAGTAGGCACCCACTGTATAGTAAGATTTTATTCGTGGAAACATTTGGGTCCCACGCAGTACACATTTCAGACAGGGAGTGGGTAAATAGCCAACTTGGTTGGTGTGGCCTAACTTCCTCTAGACGATAGTAGATAATTTATACCTCCAAAGGTCAATTCTACGTGGAGTAATGGGGGCTGAAGCATATACTGCAGCCAAGGTTGATCCCCCTCCCACGCGGTACAAAGGTCAAAGGAGGGAATGAGTTAACAATAGCCCTGGTCAACGTGTTACACCTTTCTCTACACGACGGTATGTCATTTATGCACATAATTACGTGCAACACCCTTTACCAACGTGGTACAAAGGTCAGAGGGGGGAATAGGTTAAAAATAGACCGGTTCGAAAATTCACTTTCCTGCACACGATCGTACATTATTTATCTCAATAGGCTGATTCTAAGTGAAGTTATATTGATTTTACACATGTCATACATGTTTTAGGTTGCGACTCCGTCGCTGACCGAAAGCATAGACGATATAGTCAAAAACTGGTATAATGTTCAGAAATTGCTTACATATATGAAATGTACCATTTCGAGCTTTCTTTCAAATGGATAGATTTTTTTTTTAATTTACAACTCTTTTTACTCCGTTGCTTTGTTTCTATAATTTAGTCAACATAAGGTTTAAAATATTCATAAGATTTAACAAAGTGTTTAAATAATATTAATATTTTTACGTTGCGATATATATAATGGTGATAATTAACGAAAATTTAACGCATCCTTAAATTTTGTAGGTCCCTTTTTGTCCCTTTTTTTAAGATATTTGGTCCCTTTTTCCCTAGGGACAAATGAAAAAAGTGTTGCGAGCCCTGGAATATGGAATGACTCATTTTTGATACATTAACATTGCGCGTTGAACAAAAGGCTTTGGTTTTTAGGGAAACGGTAATATGAACTGTTGTTCTAGTTTGTAAACAAGAGTATATTCACTTAAATGTCACGCTTACACTTCTCTAGATTGTTTTTTATGCTGATGCTTGCTCATGTCAAAAGTATTTTATTGCATCAGTAAACTTCAATTGAGAAATTGCATAGTTTTAATTTTTTCAATCTAAAATGTGTGGGTGAAGTAATGAATAAGCAAGCAATCAAAGGCAAGGTGTCAAATTAATTTAGCCAATTATGATTTCATTTCAAATTGGCAATCCTGTGCAATAATTGCACAATATGTTTCACAGGTATTCACAAGTAGTTGCATGACATTTTGAGTCACAATTTCGTTAGTTTTCCAAATGCCATTTTGTGATTGGGTATTATGCTATTTAAACTGTTGACAAAATGATGTCGGGTGTTTTTCATTGTCTCAATAGAGTAATCTACAGCAAAGCCCACTTGTTTACAGGACATAGGTGTTGGAAATGGAAACCCTAGGCCTTCTATGTCAAAAATAGTTACTTGTGCATCCCATTTCAAATTTCATTAGTTTTTAATTAGCCAATTTGTGTAAAAAAATCTAATTTGAATCAAGATCGTATGTTATTTAGTTTAAAAAGAATTGTGCACTCAATAAGTACCAAACTGTTGATTGACTGCAAGTGCATAGGAACACATGCATTTAATGAGAGCTAGAATGCCATATTTTTTTGCCTTAATTCGCTTGAACTGTGCCGAAATCAGAAAGATATTGTAATTCCCAGAAATGGAGCTACCATGGATTAAGTTTGTTATATGGGGATTTCATGCAGGGTTACACTTATTCTAAGAACGAAACTTAAAATAAAATTTAAACTAAGATTAATGGACCTTAATCATAGATATTTCTTTACATTTAAATATATATTTATAAATACAGCTTTGTTCCAAACATAGAATTAATCCAAATTCATGTAATCTGCAATACTTCTTATTGCACTAAGTTGAAAGACTCTACAAGTGCTAATAGTTCAGATATGCAGTAAAGAGAATTCTTTTAGCAAACTTAAAGAGGAAACAGAACTTAAAAATGCAAGTAAAGATGAAGTGCACAAGTTTGGACATATATATTAATAAATTTTATTTACAGACTTACTTGAAAAAAAATTATTTATTAAATTCAGACTTCAATTAAATGTGATGTCGTAAAAACAAAATTGAAAATAAGCAATGTGGTATAGTAATTTTTAATAATTCTTATTTTTTTGCACAAAAAAATACTAATTTCATTTTTCAATTTCAGATATATTAGAACTCTGGAATCATGCCTGCAAAACCACGTTCATACATGGTTTTAGAGGGAAAGTATATTTTACACCAGACACTAGGCACAGGTATCTTTGTTATGATGTTATTATTAAGGTTTCAGTTTGGTATGTTCATTAGACAGGCAATAATAGTGACGTTGGGGTTCCAAGTCCATGACATATTTTGAAAATTAAAACTTTTTCATTGAAATTCGAGATTTGTCCCCCATACTCACTTTTGGTGCTTGCTCCTCCCTCTTGACATACAATTGTTGTCTTTGATAAAACATTTATTTAAAATATAATTGATAACTTTGGAGCTTGAACTGTACTTTGGGCATTTTTATTAAGGGTACGAATTACTTTTGAGAACCTTCAACTTTAATATGCTATTTTTAAAATATATATATATATTAATTTCATTGAAAATTTAATAATCAATCTATTATTCACAAGATGGTTTCCTGCCAAAAATTGTACCTAATGGTTGTGTATTTTAAAAGCATGTTTCAAATAGCAAATTAGCTGTTTTCTTTGATATCATAGAAACTTTATTAGTGTATATACCTAAGTTTATAGAATATAGTCTAAACCAGTGGTTCTTAACCTTTTTAAGCCGCGACCCAAATTTGAGAAATATGTTCCTGTCGCGACCCAAAAAAAAGTCAAAATTTTTTCATTGCTTTATTTTAGATCGTATTTTTAAAAAATCTTCAATCCTACGATGATGATTTTTTTTAACTTATAAATTTTTTATTTATTTTTTTAATAATAAAGATAAACAAAAGTACTTTTCGATCCAAGGAAAATTTAATTAATAATCAAGTGTTTTTAATAATTTTTATTGACCAAATTAAAATATATTTATAACTTTTTGAAAATAATTGACATTTTAACTTATTCCTAAAAAAAAAAGAAATATCAATACATATGTTAAGTCTTTTAAATTTTAAATGCAAGTCATACAGTTTTAATGAGAACCTTGTGCTTGAATACATTTTGAAAGATCTTCAAACCTCGGTTGAATGCTTGTCAAGGAGCACCTTATATCTATTTCAGGATTTAACTTGTTCCGGTAATTGTTTTTGATTACACACAGAGCCGAAAAACCAGCCTCACACATATATGTTGTTGAAAAGGGCAATAATACTTTTAGGGCTTCTTTAACAATTATTGGCTTTTCGGTTTTTAATTTTAACCAGAAAGCACATAAAGATTCAGTGTTTTTGTAGAAATTGTATCGAAGTGCTTGGTCACTTTGTATTTCTATTAATTGTTCTTGAAATTGATTAATATTAACAAATTCCTCATGCAAATCACTTACATCAAAATTAAATGGCATTCGAACCCAATTATATTTGAAAACATCGTCTGCAGGGAAATATCGATCAAAGTCTGCTATTAGTTTTTCTAAATGATTAATAATAATTTTCTGTATTTCAAAATCTGTGATATCAATATTATTGTCTTCAACAAGTAAATTAAGAGTCGGGAATGAAGCAAGTTTCTTTACTTCAACCTTATTTCTCCATAATTTGAGTTTATTTTTAAAACATGTAATTTTTTCAGTTAATTCAATAATAGTATGATTACGTCCTTGCATGGACGTATTTAGATTATTTATTTCAAATAAAATATCTGACAAATAAGCAACTTGAGTAATCCACTTCAACTCG
The DNA here is from genome assembly GCA_963932185.1 of Troglohyphantes excavatus. Lineage (NCBI taxonomy): Eukaryota > Metazoa > Arthropoda > Arachnida > Araneae > Linyphiidae > Troglohyphantes > Troglohyphantes excavatus. The sequence goes on from OZ010667.1 coordinate 39,068,859, forward strand.
GAGAATTTAGATGCTAATGGGTGTTTCTTTTCTCTCAAAAAAAGTTCGACTTCTGTCCGCAATGATAATACTCTTTGAACAACTTTGCCATCAAACTTCAGAATAATATAATAAATGTTCGTATTCTGCACCAAATTCGAAACACAGTTCGCGGAAAATTCTACAGTTAAGAGCTCTTGATTTGATAAAATTGACTACCGCAACAATTTCATCCAAAACGATACATAATTCGGGTGATAATTTTTTTGAAGCAAGATTTTGTCTATGTAACAAACAATGAATCAATATAATTTGTGGATTCATTTGTTTTGCTCTTGTCGAAAATCCCTTTTGAGATGCTGTCATGGCAGCTGCACCGTCGGTGCAAATACTGAAACACTGATTCCAATTTAATTCTTCTTCTTTAAAAAACGAATCGACCATAAGAAAAATATCTTCACCTCTAGTTGTTGTTGACATTGGTTTGCAAAATAAAATGTCCTCCTGTATATCTGTTAAACCTGGATACTGCACGTAAACCATGAGTTGAGCATCTTTACTTACATCTGTCGTTTCATCCAGTTGAATACTAAATAAACCAGCAATTTTTATAGCAGAAATAAGTTGATTTTTAATATCAAATGACATATCATTAATTCGTAAACGAATTTTATCATTTGATAATGGTATTTTTTGTAATTTCTTTGAACTTTCATCTCCGCACATGATACGTGCCATGTCAATGGCAGCAGGTTTTATAAGTTTTTCAGCAATATTATGGGGTTTCTTTTGTCTTGCAATATGCCAAGCCACATAAAAAGAAGCAAGTGTAGCTTGTTTGGCAGAATTTATAAAACCATTACTACTTGGTGCATCCAAACGCTGTCTTTTTAAATGGGCTTCTTTTCTTTCGAAAAAAGTACGATCTTTTCCCTCAAAGGAAAATGTTTTATGTTTTGCATCAAAATGTCTTTTAAGTTTGTTCGGTTTCATCGATTCATTACTTAATATTTCACTGCACAACACGCATTGCGGCTTGTTCACTCCTTGATCATAAATGCAAGTAAAACCTAATTCTAAAAATGCTTCCTTGTATTCACGTTTTGCCATTATTAGGGTGATTACAATTTTACAATATGCACTGCAGCTGATCACTCCACTATTAATAATAAGACAAAATTTGTTTCTAAAATGCTTGTATTCACGTTTCACTGTTATTACACGTTTCACTGTTATTCACAACACAATGCGCAGAAACGAGTTTTTGACAGAGAGCTTACTGAGTCTGCGCGCACGCAAAGCAATGGCGTGCGTATTACCAACACCTCCTAGAAGAGAAAGCCTCAGGACAGGAATTGGACGTCACTTCCGGAAGGCCATTCGCGAAGAGCGGTAAAGCCGAAACATTGTATTAGAGAATAACTTGTATTAGGGAATAACTCTTCTAGAAGGTGTTGGTATTACTTATTATGTGGTGTATTACTAACTTTTTTGGTTCGACTCAGCGCGACCCAAGAAATATGCTTCGCGACCCAATTTTGGGTCGCGACCCATAGGTTAAGAACCGCTGGTCTAAACAATGCTAGTGGGGAATTTTCTAGTAGTGTATATAGACATTGATGATTTAATGTGCTAATTTTTCTTTATTTTCAAGTTAAATAAATTTATTATTAATAATATTAATAAAAAAATGTTTTTAATGCAAAAATATTTCATACTAGTTTTATAATAATGAATTGTGTATGATACTTATTATTTCCAAATCATTATAAAAGTATATGTGGTTGTTTTCAATGTATTTTGCTTATATTTCCCTTTTGTGAGCTATTGGCATATATTGTCATATTTCTGTTCAGGTGGTTTTGCCAAAGTGAAACTTGCAACACATGTGCTAACTGGTGAAAAAGTTGCAATTAAAATTATGGACAAGGCATCATTAGGAGTAAGTTTTTAAGTTGTGTTTCATAAGTTCTTTTAATTATTTTTACTCATTAAGGTTTGGTTTGGTTTTGTTAATTAACGTCGCACTAGAGCTGCACAGTGGGCTATTGGCGACGGTTTGGTTTCAATCTCGAAGGAAAGACCCGGGACCATGGTCAGATGACGAGGAAACACCTGAACTGGTACCCAACGCCTTCAATAGACATCGGGACTTTGGAACCCGATCAGATTTATCGTGCACCAGACCTGTATACGCGCCGGTATAATTTGTTGGATATTCTGGACGACTTTCTAGTATTTTTCTAGCGAAGCTGGCAACCCTCCAATCGTAAGATCACTATTTTTACTCATTAAGGAGTAAAAATAATTAAAAGCCTATAAATATTTTTTAAGCTAATATTTTTCTGGTAATGACACTTTAATGATTTTTTAAAATCTTGGGGGTATTCTCCTTTACTATTACTCAATTAAAAATAAAGTATTACTAACATCCATACTGTGAAGCAGATTATTAAAATTTTGCATGCATTGTTTGAGAGATTTTTGAAAAGTTTATATTATATGCTTAAACTATTTAAAAATAGGTTGTTTGCATTTAGAATGAAACATGTCTTGAATTCCTTGACAGGTGTAGAGAGATGTTAACTTTATCTTTTCATAGACTGTGAACTTCTTAATGTAAAAATTAAAATTCGATATTGCATAGAGTAAATCCCTTATTAACAGAAACTACTCCAATACATTTATTCTATGTAATCTTGAATTTTAATAATTTCTACACAAATTAGAAGTTAACAGTTTATGAAGAGATAAAGTTTAAAAGTATTTTGTCAATAATTTAAATTATTAAACTTAATTAAAATTAAGTAAAACTGCAAATTGCCAGTAAAAACATTGCCAGGTAATAAAAAAAAAAATTAATGTTGTTTTTACTATTTGAAACAAATATGACTCTTGGTACCTTTTTGACATTATTTTAACGTATTCTGCACTGCTTTAGTTGACTATCAAGATATCTTATATTGGAAATGGCATAAATTTTAGATTATATAAAATTTCGAAATATTTTCAATGTTGAATATAAATGGAAGTTACATTGTTGTTCTATATTATATGTAGTATAATTCCAAGTTTATTGTTAATGCAAATTGAAAGCCATCTTTTAAAATCTATATTATGCTCATATTTAAAATGTGAAAATACAATATTTTACTTTAATTTCAGGATGATTTGCCTCGTGTCCAGCTTGAAATAGAAGCATTGAAAGTTTTAAATCATCCAAATATCTGCAAATTATATCAAGTCATAGAAACGGAAAATAAGTTCTTTCTTATTCTAGAGGTAAAGAATAAAATGATTTATTTTAATCACAAATTTTATATCCAAGACACATTCAAGAAGCACAATACTTTATAATTATTGAAATTAGTTCATTATTATAATAAATTAAGATTAAAGTTTTTATTCCTTTATCATACAGACTTTTGTTTATTAGTTTTTCAATGATCTTAGACCAGGTGACTGTTTTTTCTTAGTTTTAAGTTCAGCAATTTTATTCGGCTGCTAGCAAAAATAAGTTACTTAAAAGGACATGCAAGAGAAATAAATCTCATTAATAAAATAAAAAAAACTTTATTTTTATTTTTCTTGAAAATTTGTGGATTTTTATGAAAAGTCTATGAGTTTTGACCAATGTGGTTACTTGCTATCATTAAACAAAATATCAAAAGTGGAGCACTTTCTGCATATGTCCATAACAAACCCTGAAAAATGTTGGAAAAATATGGGAAGTAATAGAAATTAGTTATAACAACAAGGTTTCCTTTTAACGCAGCAACATAATAAAAGTTTTATTTGATTTACCATGTTTCATTAAAAATTGTCCAACTGATGCTGAGATTAGCGTACACAAAATTTGACTATGTTAGTTGGAGAAATACATAAGAAAGATATTTTTATAGTTCTAGCTTATTTTCTAATTTAAATATTGAAAAATAATCGCCCTCTTTTGGAGTGAAAACTATAATTTTACTGGTTTATCAAAATTGCATAATTAGTTTCTGAGTTATAAAGAAACAAATGCCGACCCCCCCCCCCCCTCTCATATTTATTAGTATGACTTTTACTATAAAATAATATCTTTTTTGATGAAGACTAATATTAATAAAAACATGTTTTCCTTTTTTTTTAAAGTATCATTGTTTTATTTCAAACTTATGTATTTGTGTTGTTTATTTTTGTAAATATTTCTTTAGTACTGCCCTGGAGGAGAATTGTTTGACTACATTATTGAAAGAGATCGAGTGACAGAAAAGGAGGCGAGGGTCTTCTTTCGACAAATAATTTCTGCAGTTTCTTATATCCATGGGAAAGGTTATGCACATCGAGATTTGAAACCTGTAAGTGAGCTTTTGATTTGCTATGAAATGTTTTAATTTGTAAGTAGTTCTAATATTTAAGGTAAACATTATTTCTGTTAAATACTGTTTAGGATTTTTTTTATTATATAATTTTAAAAAAATCTTATAAATTCATATGTAAATTTTTCCTGAAAATTCGATTTAATAAATTAGAAAAAATAATAATAATTGTTGTTAAAATAAGTTTTGGTTGGTTACAATATTTGGAAAAATAGGATTGTTAATATTTGTACATTTGTAAGCTATTTTCAATTACATCTTTGGATATTATTATAAATACTATCAGACTAATAAAAAAACTTGGGTTCAGGAAAGGTAGATATATAAACTAGATTATCTTATTTTAAACTACTTTTATGTTCAGTATTTTAAATACTTATTTGAGAACGTTAAGCTAACGTTTTTTTTTATTTGTTATTTGTCAGTTTTTGTAGGTTTGCTTTAGCTAAGCAAAAGTTTAATGGTCATGTTATTAAATTTTAAAATATTTACAAAATATTAATACTTACAATTGCTAAACCTATTATCTATTTTGTTCCTGTTATCTGATATAATTGTTTGTATATGTGTATATATACATTTAAGTTTGTGCGAAAATGACCATTTCTTGATATTTTTTATTTTAGGAAAATCTTCTGTTGGATGGGGAACATAATTTAAAACTAATAGATTTTGGTTTGTGTGCTAAACCCAAAGTAAGTTCTATGAAAATACATATTTTTTATGTATATGTTGAAAATAATTAAAATTTTATTTGTGAAAAGAATTATGCTGCATGTTATTATTCGTTATATTATTATATACATGTGTAATTTTAACCAATTCTTTTTTTCCTTCAATGTAAATAAATTTAATAGGGTTAAGTTAAGCATTACATATTTTTTTTAGATCTACATCTAAGTTTATTGGAACTCTTAATCATTTCCTTTCACATGTCATGTTACTTTGTTTATCTTTAGGTCCCCCATTGTATTTATCGTTTAATGGGTTTTTTTTCAATTCTAGACAGGAATGCAACAGCAACTGGATACCTGTTGCGGAAGCCCGGCTTATGCTGCACCGGAACTAATCACTGGGGATAACTATAATGGAAATAAGGTATCAAATTATTTACAAGAATGATTGTTTTTTAATGTTCCTTTGTTATATTTAAAATATTATGAATAATTCAGTTTGTTTAGTTAGTATTTTTATTTTAGTTCTATTTAAAAGCAGGGCTTCAGAAAGTGTTAAGACCCTTTAAATTTTCTCCCAACACATTATTTTTTCAACCAAAAATTTCCCCGACAAATATTATAAGGATTTACCATGTTTTTCCATGGAAAAATGTATCTGTTAGTGGGACAGGCGGCAGAAGTGAAAATTTCACACAAACATATGGCTGGAAAAACGAATGTTGCGTTCTGCAGCTGTTAATAAAATAACTTAATGAAATGTGTTTTATAATTGATTTTAAATAGGAATATATAATTTCATTCTAATTGATAATTATAAAAAGGACGTGGAAATGAACTTAAGTTCATATCTTCGTTGCAATTTTTGTTTTATGTCCTTAGCAAAAAATTTCTTCCGAGTGGCCCGAATTTCCCCCGAATCTCCTTTGGATATATTATGCACTCCTGGTTAAAATTATGTGTTGAAAATAAAATCAGTTTTTTTTAAGTTAACATTTTCTTGGGTTAAAAATACTTCATTTTTTAACTTTGTAAATTCTTTTATGTAAGAAATAACTAGGTGAACCTTTTGAAATTTGTAATGGGACTACTACTGTAACTTGTAACTACTTTAAGTACTAAACATTTTAAAGTCGTGTATTTTGTATATAAGGGTTTGTCTTTATTTAATATTTTTTCAAACAATTTTAGGTTGACATCTGGAGTATGGGCGTTTTACTTTATGCACTTTTATGTGGTTTCTTGCCATTTGATGATGAGAATGTCACCAAATTATACAAAAAAATTCAGGTATGTTTCAAGCTCAATCGTTAAATTTGTTTTTTCAACATAGTTGTCACACAATAGTTTTATTTATTAAGTTTAGATTTAGCCTTTAAGAAAAATTTAAATGATGTAAAATCGACTTTAATAATAAAAAAAAAATTGGAGTTTGTATATTAAAATTAAGAAGAAAATCGTCTAAATATATATGGAAAATTAAGCTATTTATTTCTGATATAGGCTACTACTGGACCAAATGTTATAATTATTTTTTAATGTGAGATAGCTGACTATGCAGATCTGCATAAAAATCTAAATATTTCTATTTATTGTTAAATATATTTTTATTAGAAAATCTTAAGCTTTAATAATCCTCCTGTTCATGACTCTAAAATGTAAATTCAGCTATCAACCTAGCTTTCATAGTGCATTTTATTTTTTTCATCTAATTTGATTGGGATTCAGTATGCACTAGAACTTGCACTATCAATATTGATGACAGTTTGGGAATTATTTAAAAAACACGCTATAACAACTTTGTGGCGGTCTGTGATATGGGGTCTACCGAATGGGATATCATAGCACATGTTAATAGGACGAACTAAAAATGTTTAATAAATCAGAGTTTACCTGTTTTTTAGATCTCTTCCAGAAACCCTCTCTCCTTCATTTAATAAAATAAACAATACATATGAATTTATGATGCAGATTTTTAATGTGTGTACAATTGACAGCAATCAGTTTAATATTAAGTTTGAAAATCTTAACACAACTTTCCCATTTTTTTTCAATTAGAAGATGCCTTAATATTAGGAATATTTAGATTATGATTTGACTAAATTTAGTTTATATTGTTGAAGATTCATATAAGGCTGAGTTTAGTAATAAGATTTTATTTTCTTCATAGCTTCAAAAAAACCCATTTATGTATTGTTTATTAAGTAGTTTCATACTTGTTTTAAAAGTGCATGTTGATTTCTATTTCGATTATAAATGTATTTGTCTTCTTACAGAAAGGTAGATACTTTTGTCCATCATGGTTATCAGGTGAGAGCAAGTCCATTTTATCGAATATGCTGCAAGTCAACCCAGCTAGACGTATATCAATCGAAGATTTAAAAGTTCATCCATGGGTGTTGAAGGAATGTGATATACAAACACAATGGCACTGTCAAAAACAAGTTAGTACTTTTTAGTGGAGTCTATTTTAGTGTTTACATAATTTTCAATTTCCACACCTCTTGCAGATTTTAATGTAATTTAAGCTCCACCCTAGAAACTACCTTGTTCCTTTATAAATGCATAAAAACCATACTTAAACTTAGTAAAGTATAACCTGTTTAAATTTGTAAACTATTTGACTCATTTAATTAAAAAAAATTAAAGGGATTTAGGAATAAAAAACAATTTAAATGTATGGGTTTTGTAAACATCTTAAATTCATGCAAACATGATTTTTCCCATGAATTTCATTTCATAGGAGGACTGATTTAAGCTAAGCATTGTATATACAACTAACCTAAAATTAGCATAAAACTAATATTTCAGCTAATTTTTTTGTCTAATCAATAATTTATCTGTTCATGTATTTTAAATTTAATATTTTTATAATTACTAGATTGAAGAGTATGATCCTGAGTGTTTGGCAGAGCTTGCTGTGTACCATAAACGTCCAATGAGGTCGATTGAAATTTCTCTGAATCAGGTTTGTTTATATGATTCAATGTAAGCTTTACATTTATTATGCATGCTTTTAAGTGGCTAATGTTTATAAAATTGAAATATATTTTATTTTCTCTTTTTAGAGCAAATTCGATTATTTAGCAGCTTCTTATTGCTTGCTGTTAATAAAGAAAGCAGCGGGAAATTCTTTTTCACTTATTCAGCCAACAGTTTTGCGAGAGTCCAAGGTAAGTCAATCATGTGGAGTAGTTTTACTATAAAAATGTAATACGTTATTGTTCTTAAGACATTGCAAGTTACCAAAACTGCACTTAATAAGTAAGTCTGAGTCTTTGATATAATGCTGTAAAATGCATTTAATTTAAGATGGGAACAGTTTGACATAATCATCTAAAGATTATTGGTATTAACCTTTACAAGAGAAGTGATTGATATTTGAACCAGATTTCTATGTTAAAACCAAACACTCCCTTTCTAATGGTTAACGTAGTAACAACAAGAAGAGTGTTTTGCAGATGGAGGGAGGAAGTTATTTCTTTCCCCATATTGTACACCAGTGGTTCCCAATTAAATTAAGCCAAAGACCCTTAGCTAAAACAAAAATAAGATCGAGGACCCTTTTCTTCATATATGCACAAGGAAGTATCCTCCCTTTCTGAGCATGTATAACTTTCAATTTTATTAGAACATGAAAATGCAGAGCAGAAAAAAAAACTTAAATAAATTTTAAGATTTCTTTTTACACAGAATATAGTCATAAATTTCCCCAACACATACATAGAAAAAATAACACTACAATCAGAAGTTTACTTTTTGCCTCTTACTTGTACATTTAATACTCATTTAAACACATAAATACATTGTAATATAGCCACTTAAGTTTGTCGGATGAGTTACTTAAATTTTATCTTTGTGCACCTCTAACCTCAACCCCTGGGGGTCCGGTAAAAATAGTGTTCTATATTTGATGAACATATTGCATCTTATATTTGTTAAACAAACCAATAATTTTTTTATGACATTTTTGAGAATTGTGAATGTGCCATTTTATTTTTTAATTACTATGAAGGCTAAAATGACAATATTAAAATACAAATGCAACGTTAAAATAGCAATAAAAGTCCGTAATAATCCGGACATGTTTCGGGAGATACATCACCCTTCATCAGCGGAAAATGCAAAGTCTGTGTGTAATGAAATATAAATAAACCCAAGCAATCTAAAATGTTGCCAAAGACCAAAAAACTTAAAACTATTACAATCGGTTGGAGTTAACTATTGTGTGCCAACAAGTAACTATTGTGTGCCAACAAGGAAATACTGTGACCGTAAACGTTTCATTGACAACCGAATCAATATTGCTAAAAATATGAAACGCCTCCAGGAAGTCAAGTTCAACTGGAGATTTAGGTTTGCAAATAAATGTGAGTTAGAAAAATTAAATATATGACCATTTTATATTTCATTACACACAGACTTTGCATTTTTCGCTGATGAAGGGTGATGTATCTCCCGAAACATGTCCGGATTATTAAGGACTTTTATTGCGTATTTTAACATTGCATTTGTATTTTAATATTCTTAACGCAATGTTCTATAAGACTAGTTTTTATCTTAAAATGACAATGTCAAACACAAGCTACAAAAACATTTTTGTTACATATTGAAAAACTGCTTAAAAAGGTTTGCTTTATTTTGCCACTTAAATTTTTATTTTAAACGTTAAAGTTATTTCCACAATTTTAATAATAATAGGTATGTTAATGTAAATATGCAGAATATATATGAGATTTTTCAGCAAACTTTTACCATTAGGAATAATTATTAAAAATGTATTAACGTTCGGATTTTTTTTTGCTTGCAGTGCAGTATTAACTTATCATCAGTATTTGATACTTCCCCTGTATCAAAAAGAGTTTCAATGGATAGTTTGGTCAATTCTGAATTGCTCAAACTTGGAAGCCCACAAAAGAACTATCAAACTCCTTCATTCATTGCTAAAGCATCCTCACCGGGTTTTGTTGCTCCTAAAGATATTTCCGATAAGGAAAATTTTGTTTTGCCAAAGGTGCCTTCTGCAAAGAAGTATAAGAGGTCTTCATCCAAGTCAAGCTCAAAATCTTCATCAAAATCAAGTACAACATCTGAAAATTATAGTTCTTCCTCCAAATCCAATACTTGTGAAAATTATGGTAAGTTTTTAAATAGCTTTAAGGATTATGTAATAAGGGCTAGGAAATCTATTAAGAATGTTAATGGCTGTGGCAGGAATAACTGCAAAAATCCCTATCATAGTGACAATGCTCGAAAATGAAAATACACAGCTCTTGATTATTTTTTTAAACATAAACATAAATGTTATTTACTAATATACATATCAAATGTCATATTTGATGCAACAAAAAAAAATCCAGTTTGACTTGTGCCAAATATCTACATTTAAAGTTCTAGGCATTAAAAATTTGCTTGAAAATAAATGCTAGATGGAGAAATATTTTTCATTAATTTTAGTTTGCTTTTATTATGATTCCTGTTAAAAACTGTCACTAAATATATATAGTAATTTTAATTGCAGTTCATGTTTGTAGCATTATACAGCAATTATATGACATACCTAGAACTATGTAGAACTGTTAGTCAAAGGTACAGAGCTCTTGGTGTACAAGTCATACTCGTCTTATATGCATGTTAGTAAAAACTAAATGAATTTAATGATTGGACTGATGTTGGTAGGACTTTACTAAGTTCGAAATCAAGAGTTTTTTTCGTAATGTTTTTATATCACACAGTGACAATCCCTCCTTTTTGTGTTTTTTTTCCAGTGTTGCATTCACCTAAACCACTGGGCTTCTCTGCTTCTTTGGACACTGCTGTCAATCAAGTTGGTAACGTACTATCCACACCATCATCTCTTGCATCAGATAAAAGGTAGGGAATTTTCAAACTATTTTAATTGCACTTAGCTGTACAGCATATTTACAAATTTTCACTTTCCTTAATGCTCTCATTTTTCACGCTAATAAAATGTTTATAATCTACATAAAGCAAGTGAAGGAACTTAAATCTTAAAATAAAAAATTAAAAAATATTACTGTTTCTGTTTATTAAAATTTATGTTTCCTGTTTGCAGCTAAAAAAAGAAAAAAAATATGCCATAATCTTATAGTTTAAATTAGGAATTGCATACAAATAATGCAGTTGCAAATAGCCCAATAAACAGTGCTAGTGCAATGTTAATTAACTAAACCTAACAAACATTTAAATAATGTAACATCAAGTTTTGTTTGCAAATTTTTTAGTGTTATTTACTATTTTGTTAACTGAGGATTTCTATTCAAAAAACAATACATAAATTTAAAGGAGCACTTGACAACCTCTTTCACTAAAACTTATATTCCTTAAACTTAACTTAATTATTACTAAATTGATAAATTTTAATTATGGTAAGTTAAGTCTAATTTTTTATCTGTATTTGTTAGTCTAGTGAGTAAATTGTTTTTTAAAGCACATTATGTTTTTCACTAATTTCCAGATGTTTTAATAAGAGTTTTGTTGTATTATACGTGTTTAGAGCCAGGTCATTTGAATCTCCTCCAGTAGTGTCAGTGACGCCCAAGCGTCGACCACCACGTCACTTGGGTTCTTCTGCTAAAAAGGTGTTTGGGAGCATTGAAAAGGGATTGGAAAGTATGAGAAATCTTCTCACTCCAAAAAAGAGAATGTGTGGAATCAATTTGCCACGACAAGTCAAGGTGCATATTCATACCTGTTACTTTTATTTTACTTAAAAATATTTAAATTATTCATGATGCTGAATGCAATATAACTTTTGTTTGAGTTCTAATTTATGTGCAAGAAATAATTGGAAGATTGGTATTACAGTATAACTCTAATTATCCAGATCAATTGGGACAACCAGACTTCATCCGGATAATCAAATATCCGAATAATGGGATAATTCACAAAAAAGATTTTGCTTAGTATGTAATGTAATTTAATGACAATAAAACAATTTTGTTTTCATTGTACTTGTACTGTATTAAAAGTGACTTGTCTCTGTATCCTCTCTCGCTGCAATAGTGTATTTTTTTAAAAGCATATTTTTATTTAAAAAAAACTTTTAAAATACGGATTTTGTTGATAGTTTTTTTAAAGTGATCCTGATAATTGGAGTTTTTCTGTGTTTTTATATAAGCACTTTTACTCGCCATATATTTGCGAGCATGTTTCGTCGTTTTACTTTGCAAAAACAGTATTTTAATAATTTTGTTAAACAAGAGCATAAAAATGTGTAACATTGTTTTCAATCAAAAAATTAATTTCAAATAGTATTCACATATTTCAAGAATTTAATATTTTTGCAAATAAAGATAGCCAGACAGAAGTTTTAGAATTTGTGCTACCGTAAAACAAAGTACCAACTAATGTATTCTTGGTTCTTATTGTCACCATATTATTAACTCCACATTTTTAGATATTAAAATTTTTGCAATCTGTATTAATTTGTATCCTTGGGTTAATGCTAAATTTTGTGCTTTCCAGAATCTATGTAACGTTTCTGCGACGAATGACAAAGTTACACCAGAGGAAGTTTTAGAATCTCTACAGAATGCATTACTTCGAAAAGGAATCCCTTGCAAACAGAAGGGGTATGTCATGTTTATTTTAATATTATTCATATGGTATATGAAGAAAACTTTAGTTAAAAATGTTTTTCCAATTCAAATTTCTACTCTTTTGAATTTTTTTTTAGCTGTTCTTCTGTTATATTTCTTGTGAAATTCTAGCAAAAATTTGTTAAATTTTTTATGTCTGTTATGAATAAAATTTAAATTTGGTTTTATTTGACTATTTTTTTTTTACTTCTAGGGACTTTTGCTAACTTACTACATTCTATTTTATACCCCTAGGTCTAATTAGATTATACATTTTCGTATTTACTGCATTTTACTTAAGCAAGGCCCAATAACATTACACATATTTATAATTTCACTTAGTTTTCCAATTAAAATGATGGATGATAATACTAAAATAAACAATGTATATCCCTTCTCATTTATCTTCTTGCAAAAACAAATTTGAATGTGAATTTTATTTTTTTTCTTTGGCTTCTTTCCTACTCCCTGTATTTACCAAAAGTTAATGTCTTCTCTCCTTTGCAAACAGAAGGGGTATGTACAGCTGTGACTGTGCAACTGAATTCTTGCTTGCTGTTATTGTTTGTGTCATGCACAGGTTTTTAACAGCTATTCTCGGGGACAACCTAAGTTGAGCGTAAAGCAATTGAATATTTATACATATCATAGCTTTCGCTTCAGGTTCAACTTAGGTTGTCCCTGAGTATAGTGAAGTTTGATTCAACACCTGTCAACAGAACATTATTTCAAACTATACTCGAGGACAACCTAAGTTGAGCCTAAAGCAATTGAATATTTATACATATCATAGCTTCCGCTTCAACTTAGGTTGTCCCCGAGTATAGTTCATGAATTTACCATAAAATCTTGTTCCAAATATATTACTTCCTTTACTTTGTAATAATTGTATTTTATAGTGTTTACTATCTCCTTTTGAAATTTAAGTTTTTTTATATTTACATGTCACTAACATTCAATTAAAAAAACTGAGCACCTATATAGAATATTTAACATTAAATTGTCAATCTTCTGCAGGTATACTCTTCGAGGTAAAATTTGTGAAGGGAAGAGAATTCGGCTTCGATTTGAACTGGAAGTTTGCCAACTGCCTAAACATCAATGTGCGGTTGGAGTCCGCAGGAAACGACTTGAAGGGGATGCGTGGCATTACAAGAAAATTTGTGAAGAAGTCCTGAAACTTGCTCTGCTTGACACTAGTGTAGCGACAACGGATGTTTAGATTTCCACACTTGTATTTAACCATTGGTAAGTTGTACGACATCTTAATATAATTGCTTTACTATGCACAGGAAGATTTGGCCCTGTTTATTGTATGGATATAATTATCTGTATCCGTGGTTCCCAATCCGCAGAGGGTCTGAGCCGTGGAACTTCTGAATAATCAAAATGTTTTTGTTTTTCTCTGTCGTAAAAGGAAGTCGGTCACTGTTCTATAACCTTTTATTTTTTTATGCCAAACAATTTGAGAGAATCACGGTTTTTTACTATAAAATAAATAAAAATTGGTTTTCCATTTTTATACTTTCTTCTTTTCCGTAATTCATATGGATTTTAACCAAAAGTGAATTTTTTGAAAAAAATTTATTGAAGAAAGTACAATTTTTCTTTCTTATGTCACTATTGTGGATCTTCTAATATATTTTATTTATTATTATATATTTTTGGAATTAAAACTGTGTCTTTTACTTGCAGTTTAAAATTGATAGAGTATTAATTTTTTTCAAGGTATCAGCTGTCTTTATCTGTTTATTTATATATTATATATAAGTATTCTTATTAAAGTTATATTTTAGGTCTGAAACAGAAGAAACACTGATATAATTATTTCGGCACCTGCCGGAAAAGTTGAAATTGTAATACATGTATTTATTAATTTTATGTATCAAATATGTAAATAGAATGATTTTTTAAAAATATTTTTTTGTAATGTTCACATTTTAAATAAATAATCTTATTGATATAAAAATCAGGTTAATTTTGTAATAAATATAGTAATAAACATGAGTAAATTTGTTTTGTGTTTATCGTAAAGAGCTCCTTATCTTGAACGGTTGATTGGGTTTATGGGCACTAGCTACTATAAGTCTGTGCTATGCCAAAACCTAGTTGCCAGAGAGGTTAAAAACTATAAAATAATTTAGTCAAAAAATAATTGAATATAAAAATGCAAAATATGATTATATATAAGATTAGAAACTTATTACAGGGGGGCAGCATAACCTGGAAAACTGGGAAATCAGGGAGTTATCATGGACATTTTTAATTCTGGAAAAGTCAGGGAATTTTTCAAAATTTCACAAAAAATAAGGGAATTTTTCAAATTTTGATTGTTAAAACTGCAATTATCGTCTGTTATGCACTCCATTCTTGGTAATTTAATTGCCAATATTTTCTTTTAGTTCTGAATAAGAATTTAAGAAAAAAAAAGCATTTATGCACATTTTCATATTTTTTGTTTTATTTTTGTAAAAACGTGAACCACTGCAGGAAGGAGAAATGAAGTGTGTTGGACCTTGAATTGTAAGCAACATGTGAGGGATAAATATGGGATTTATTGAAGATTGGAATAGGAAATATGAAGCATATAAAACATTTAAAATTATCTACAAAAGAAATAATTTGAAATACTTGCTTTTTTTTGCATTTTCTGCCTCTAGAGAACAAGTTTAATTACTATAATGCCTGTTGCCATTGCATAATTTGTGTTATATCCATAAATTATTCTTTTAACTGTCAATAAGTATTGCTTTTATTTTTTTATTTATAATGCAATATATTTATAGTATTATCATAGCGTTGATACTTTGTTGCTATACAAAGCATGTATTGCAACATTTCTTAATATAATTGTAAAATCAGGGAAATTTTTGTGACACCATCATAAAAATCAGGGAACTTTTTTTCCTGAATGTTGTTGCCACCCTGTATCAAATTAATGAAAGGAAACAATTTACAATAAGGGGGTTTGGAAAAAGATTTATCAATTATAAAATTAAAGTTGTTAAAATGCATTGTTTGATCAGTGTAATGGCTGGGCTGTCTGTCCCAAGACGCTTTACAGTTAGTTGAACATCGAACATGGCAGATGGGTTCATTTTCTGCCATCAAAAAATTTAAATTACCCATATGAGTCTAGTATGGCCAATGAGGAGATGTGCCAGTGCAACCTCCACTCTCCTGTTCACTTGAGAAATAATTCTATCTATTTAAACATTAATGGTCAAGCAATTTTTACAGTTTGATCAAACAATTTTTGCTAATTTATTTACACTTTTTTTTTTAAATAAAATAACATTCTTTTTATATATTTTAAAAAGTATCATTAATTGTGAAGTTCAGCGTTTAAGTTGTTCCTGGATCCATTAGATTAAAAAAAAATATATTGTAAAACGAAGTAGTTTTATGATTTATCAAGTTGAGTGTATTACTAAAAAACAGTTCACGGGGCATGAAATAACAGTTTTAAACATTAGTGGGTTAAAGAAGAAATTAAATGTAACTTGTTCGTTAAGTCGGCATTCTATTCGGTTTGGCACTGCATTTTATTTAATTGTGGAGCGCTCTGAATCATGCAGTTATTTAATTTCATGACTTCCCGCTAAAAAATATTAATTTTAAACAAGCTTCTAAATTAAATAGATATCTAATTTTATTTAGTTAATGTTAGGGAACTTAAAGATTGTCTCTATTTAACAAATGCAAAAATATAATTGACTGGCAGGTCTCACTGCAAAAGTGAACTATTAAATCCCATTTTATTTTACGATTTCCACAAATTTAAATACGTAATTGGAGCTCACATTCCTTCATGTAAACTTTGGCTTCCGTGGCCGAGCGGTTAAAGGCGTCAGCTGGGAATCCGAGGATTCCTGGTTCGATCCTGTTCAATGGCAGTTCTAGTGCGACGTTATTTAACAAAACAAAACCTGTTCAATGAGTTACTTGACAAAGAAAAGTAAAAAAAAGTAGTGATCTTGTGATCGGAGGGTTGCCAGCTTGGCTACAAAATACTAAAAAGTCGTTCAGAACATCCGCAAAAATTAACGGCGTGTATACGGGACTGGTGTACGATAAATCTGATCGGGGTCCAAAGTCCCGACGTCTATTGAAGGCGTTGGGTGCCAGTTCAGGTGTTTCCTCGTCATCTGACCATGGTTCTAAAATAACGAGGTGCATGTATCAATGTGTGTGTGTGAATGTGTATGTGTTCCCGGGTCTTTCCTTCGAGATTGACCCCGAACCGTCGCCAATAGCCCACTGTCCAGCTCTAGTGCGACGTTAATTAACAAACCAACCAACCTTCGAGATTGACTCTGAACCGTCGCCAATAGCCCACTGTGCAGCTCTAGTGCGACGTTAATTAACAAAACAAACCAAATCCAAAGTCCTGACGTCTATTGAAGGCGTTGGGTGCCAGTTCAGGTGTTTCCTCGTCATCTGACCATGGTTCTAAAATAACGAGGTGCATGTATGAACGTGTGTATGAATGTGTGTGTGAATGTGTATGTGTTCCCGGGTCTTTCCTTCGAGATTGAACCCGAACCGTCGCCGATAGCCCACTGTGCAGCTCTAGTGCGAAGTTAATTAACAAAACCAAACCAATCGAGATAGACCCCGAACCGTCGCCAATAACCCATTGTACAGCTCTAGTGCGACGTTAATTAACCATTCCAATCCATGTGAACTTTTAAGTGACTATTCACTGATGTATGTTGAGCATTCGTTTGGGACCAATCATCCTAGTCGAGCAGTCGGTTTTGTCATCTCGACTCCCTTTCGGGGAGTCATTTTGAGAACCTCGCATTGTAATAATTTTTTTCACTGTAATTCAATCTAAATTAAATTCTGCAAATATTTTTTTAAAAAAGTATGCAGTGGAATTTACTTATCGATTTCGAAAAAGTTTGCGGCGGATATTCGCCTATCCCACGTTTGAAAAATGTTTTATGAAATAGTAGTATTTTATTTCAAACACTAAATTGTATATTAGTGGAAAAAGGGAGGAAATAAAAATTGCATAACTTGGAGTTTCAATCTGTTGGACTGCTTAAAGAAAATTCGAAAAATTTGCTATACTAATGTGTCCAACAGTGGGTGCATTGTTTCAGTTCCTCTTACGTTATTTCCACCGCCTTAGAATCGGCGTGGTTAATCCGCCTTAAGGTCACAGGTGGATCAGGAATCAACTTACAAGTTTAAGGGCCAGGGCAAAAGCACATCGGAGGCCCCAACGACCTCAAAATAAAACTGCTAAATTTATGTATAAGTACACAAGGAAAAGTAACAGATACACTGCGATGTAAAAGTTTAGACAATGACTTCATTCGGCTTTAAAATTTAGAATTGTGGTTGTAGAATTACAAAAGCCTTTAAATTTATTCAAAAACTCTTTTAAAATGCTATTATCAGAATACAGTTGTTTGATTTGCTAAAAAAGTTCTTTTTAATTTTTGGATAAAAACAGAAATTTGCTTGTTGCAAAAGTTTAGACGCGATGACGTGTTTCTGCGGATTTTTGTTTGTATATGCAAATTTAAAAGAGATGACGTCACGGACTTCAAGTTCTTAAGTTCTGCAAACGATAACCCTTCGTAGTCGAGATGCCGCGAGCTAAAGAAGAAATTCAAGCAGATGAGGTTACCAAGATTTGGCAGTTGAAAGCTGAAGGTAAGCTCGTTTCGGAAATTTCGGCTATTATTATTTCTAAAGGCATACGTGGAGTTTTTAATTTAACTTTTTATAGTATAATTTGGAAATGAAAAAAAAAATGTGTAATAAACGTTGTAAAATTTGCCCTCAAAAGCACATTACCCTATTTCTGATATAGGTATATATAGCGAATAGCCTTAGCTTAGAGTAAAAATTCGATGCCTCATGGTTTTCCGAGCCTCGCGTAGCTAGTCTATAGTCCAGGTTAGGGCGAGTGAACAACATAAAGCTATATATATAGACTTAGGGCTGAAAGTCGAGGCTTCGCGGTGTGGTAGCTAGTCTATATTCTAGTTTAGGGCGAGTGAACAACCTAAAGTAGTATAAACTTATGGTTGAAATTTGTGGCCTCATGGTTTTGTAGCTATTCTGGAAGGAGGGTTGGAGGTTTCAAAGATGATGTCTGGAAGAAAAAGCCATAAATGAAGTAGGTATGGCTGCTGCTATACCCACCTTTTATTCAAATGTGCTGTAAAAAACCTTTTTAAACATTGCTCAAATGCCAAAAAATAAATTTTTCCTCTGTCGTACCTTTTTGCAATAAATTTCGGCACTACTGGTTACTTATCATCGCATCAGAAAAATTGTGCAATTATGTTTGGTTTGGTAAATTAACGTCGCTCTAGAGCTGCACAGTGGGCTATTTGCGACGGTTCGGGGCTTATCTCGAAGGAAAGACCCTGGAATCTACCTTGCTATTGTGACAAGGTGTAGTTGTACGCTCTGGCGAATAAAGCTAGTTTCTGATACTATTAATAATCTGTACTCTTAAAAACTCTGAGAAGTTTATACTTATTAATATTTAGTCATTCGTTAAAGAAGGTGATAAAAAATATAACCTAACTTTTTAACTGATCATGAAAAGTATGGGATTTTCTACCATAATTGTACTTAAATTGTATCCCAGCACACCTACAAAAGGATTAAAAAAAAAACATTTCCTAAAGGGTTAAAATGAATGGCATCGTGCGATTATCCGATACCCACTTTATTACAATATCCTATAGCACGCGGCTCCAAATTAGTAAACGGGCATCAAAGGAAAAGCCTTGTGTAATCCATTTAAAATAGATGACACAGCCATTGAATTCCAGTCCCTAACCATCCCAAATTGGTCAGGGGGATAAAAAAAAGAGAAAATTATGGAGCACAACGCTTAAGATAATGACTCACAGTAATGAACGAAATAATGAACCGCCTTCAATTTTGGGGTATTGCAACAACGTGTGAACTTAGTAAACTGGAGAACTAAAGCCCTTCAAAGACCAATCCTCCATTTTTTTTTTTACCAGCCTCTCCGCCTATTATTACTCGAGTAGCGTGCACGTGTGGCAAAGAGCAAATACTGAGACACAGCGGAGAGAGTTTGTTGCTGGACAGAGCCACCTCCCCATTGACAACCAAACAATTAACCCTCTCTAACGATGTACCATCAATTCACTATCACTCTCTCTCTCTAGATAAGGCATCTCTCCCACTCTTTAATGAAAGAGACAATCGTCGACACGTCTCAAGGTTATTCGGTCTTTACACTGGTGGCCCCGAGGGATATCTCTTTCTCCTTTGGCCATCCCCTCTTTGTCTCACCTGAAGGACGATTGGCGCTGTTAATTTACGTCTGCCGGATTTGCAAAAGCAAATATTCTCAGGTTCGCGAATACGAGGCAGTGTTCTCGGGTCTCTCCCTTCGAGATAGGCCCCGAACCGTCGCCAATAGCCCACTGTGCAGCTATAGTGCGACGTTTTTTAATCAAACCAAACCCTTCGAGATAGACCTCGAGCGTTGGTCAATAGTCCACTGCGCAGCTCTTGTGCAATGTTCATTCAACCAACTGATACCTACACCGGATCCGTTTAAGACTTCGAAGAAGTTGGTTTGGTCAATCAACGGCGCACTAGAGCTGCAGAGTGGGCTATTGGCGACGCTTCGGGGCCTATCTCGAAGAAAAGACCCGGGAACGATGCCTCGTATTTTTTAACCATGGCCAGATGACGAGGACAACACCTGAGCTGGCACCAGACGCAACCTCAGTAGGCGTCAGGACAGTAGATCCCGATCAGATTTATCATGCACCAGTCCCGTATATACGCCAGTATAATTTGTTGGATGTTCTGGACGACTTTTTAGTATTTTTGCAGCGAAGCTGACAAACCTTCGATCGCACTACCTTTTACTTTTCTTTGTTAAGTCCACCGCACGAGTTCGAACTAGCAATCCTCTGATTATTAGTTGAATGCTTTCATCCACTGGAGGCCTCGAAGAAGCTGACTTTCATTTCGAGAAGTCCATTGCAATAACTTTTGAACGATATTTTTCATCTTCCTTAAAATAATCTGATCCCTTACTACCATTTAATGAACTACTTTATTAATTATTATTATACATTATTAAATACATTAAAAAAAAAAACATTGGATATTAATAATTACTTCGATTGCGTTTTTTTTTCTTATCACTGCTTACTATTAAAACGGTATATAAGTTGTTTTCAGTCTAGGAATTTTGAGGGTTATTCGGAATGTTTGAGATCTATTTGCTTTACAAACATACTGTTCATACTTGTAGCGAATCGAATAATATTTTTTGGTATTTTATTTTATATAGTTTTTTTTAATTTGTCTACCTAGTTTATGAAATTTCACGGCAGCTGTATAAGTAAATAATTGTTGTTAATGATAGAAACAAAAAGCATGTTGTGTGTTGTTTTTCCTTGTATGGCCATTTAAAAAACAATACTATTAAAGCAAGGTTTCGTTGCTAATTGTTAAAAGTAAAGTTGTCATCTTTTTTTCCCAGACTGATAATTGCTTGTGTAATTTCTAAACCGGCTTGAAATACCTGCAATAACCTGACAATAGTGTTTTAGCATTAACAAATGCATTTGCTCAAATTATATCGTCAATTTATAAAAAACTTATCTTTGGTTTGATTAAAATATTTTAAAATAAAGTTAATGCAATTAAAGGCAAGGTTTTGGTTTTGGTTAATTAACGTCGCACTAGAGCTGCACAGTTGGCTATTGGCGACTAATTAAAGGCAAGAATACACGTGATGTTTTCATTATCAAGAAGTTTACTTGTATCATCATACCGTCAATTCGACATTGGCGCCAAGCGATATTGTATTTATCTTGTTATATCGTTGCATCATTGTATTGTATGTGATTTAACATATTTTACGGTTGATGTGTTAACGACTTTTGATGATTTTAATGCGGTTGGTTCAGAGGATGAGTGAGTCAAGGGAGAAAAAAAATAATAGACATGAAAAGCGAAATGATGGAATGAAGAGTGTTTGCACTGTAACGGCTGGTCACCGGACTCAGTCCGGCCTGTGGTGTGACGTCAAGCCGGCTACTGACTAACGGCAGCTGATGATTTGGAGCTTCGACCCAAGTCCATAACATCGAGCCGTGATTGGATGTCAATTGACGGGGCAGCCACGTTAAATCTGAATTGCATATCATATCCGTGCTCAGTATTTTGCAAAAACTTTCTGATAGTCGGAAAAGCTACCCGTTTGCTGTGATTTATGATTCCATTATATCTTTTATATATAAAAAAAGTCTACTTTGGTTAAAAATTCCCGACGAATTCCGAAAGAAAGAAAGAAAATAAGAAAGCTCCCTCATCCCTCCCCCCTTTAGCTTTTAGATGGTAAATAACTCAATTTCAACTGGACCCTTTGTGAACTTAAATAAAACAAACCTATAATCAACTAACCGAACTCAAATCATTATTCTTTGCTATTACACTAACAGAAAAACAATGGCATTTTCGTCTGTTATAACTTTTGTTTTGATCATTCTAGGGATAAAAAAAAATGAAATCTTAAAAGAAATTTACTTTTTCACTACCCCGAAACGGAAAATATTCGTTTTTTTTTTTATCAGAAACACAACAACTTCATTATTATTTTTGTTTGTCAAATCGCCATTCACTTAAAAAAAAAAATCAGATTAAATTTCAGTATTTCTGATGAAAAAATATCCTGAAGTTATTTATTTCCCTTTATCAAATTACTGACTTCATTGTTTTAACTTTTTTTCCTTCAAATTTGCCATTAATACTTCTAAATACAGACACACTGATTTTTTTTATGGATAGTATTTTCCATACGTTAATCGGTCTCAAATACAATAACTGATTTAACACTTTCAGGTCATAAACTGAAATGGCACTCGGGGTCGACTTCTAACATTTCCAGTTAAATTATTACATTCGATTGCCGTTTCCTTACAAATCATCTATAAAACCACCTTTTAGTTTCTGTAAAAAAATATAATATTTTCTTGACTTAAACCCTTGTTTCAAAGACTAGTTTCGTTTGCCATGGGCCGCAGTTGGAACTATCCGGTTATTTAGTTGATATATTAATGTTAACTGGATCCGTAAACTCAAAACATATTAACAGTTGCAGATACAGAAAACTATTACTGAAACATTAAACATAAAATTGCATTCAAACAACAGCCAATTTTATATGATATTTGTTGTTTTTGTCGTAAAATGGTTTGCAAATCTATAAAAATAGAAAGTGTCTGTGTATGCATATATATATATATATAATATATATATATATATATATATATATATATATATATATATATATATATAATCTCGAATTATGCACCTGGGGCTTGAAATTTTAAAATTTCGTTTAGTTTTCCGTTTATAACGGTTTTAGAAACTACTTCTTTTTTAAATGGTCATTCAAAAAAAACTACCTGCATTATTATGAAATCATACGATCGTGGCAACAATGAAATACGTTAAAATAAATTAATATATATTGTTTTCAACAATCGAAAGTTGGCGATCAAGAATTGATTTGGCGAAATAACTCCTTCTGGCTATTAGTATGCTTCAACGGTGAAAACTAGTGGAAAATCTAGTCGGATATGTCTGAATAATAGACCAGTTATTTTTCATTCGAGAAAATAAAAGATATAACAAGACTTCTTTTAAGCTAGGATTAGCATTTCCGTCTTATTAAGAAATATGAATTCAGGTTGAAAACATTTAAATATTAATTTAATGAGGAGCTGAATTTTAGTGACTGGCCAAGCCGGGGATTACTTGCTCTCTGATTAGAGTGAAACGGTTTACAAAGATTAACATTTTGCGGAAGGATACATTTGGTTAGGTTCTAATTAAATGAGAGGGGTGAAAGACAGTTCCATTTGGGAAGAGTTCCTTTGCAGGGAATTATATCTGTTACAAAGAGAAATAATAAACTGAGAGAACGAACCAACGAGGTAACATCTTTTCTAACGCGTGTGAAACCGCGGGTAACAGCTAGTATGGAATAAATAATAATTGTATCTTAAACGATTAATTTATGTGGAACTTTTTGTATGCTAAAACGTGACTTATTTAATAGCTTTGCTTTAATTGTTTAATTTTAGCACAGTTAAATGCTTTGCATATAATAAAAGATTTAAAACTCATAATAATATAAGTTATATTTGGAGATGTATTTATTCTAAGTACTTTTTTAAGTAAAAAAAAATATTAAAAAAAAATCTCAGAGCGTAAAGTATTAATGTCTTCTCACTCATGCAATTAAAGTTTAGATTTTCTTAAATCCTCAACCAAAACGTAAACTGAAAGAAATGAACAGACGAACTATTAGTTTGGCTTAAATGGCTTTTAAAATACATTCTTTTCGTCAAATTGTGTATAATTTTTTAAAACTTGTCGAAATAATGCATACGAATTCAAGCTGCTCGGATTCGTATGCGCTGTTCTTTTCAAAGAAGAATTTTTTCTCCAAACGCCGTTTGTTTATAAAACATTGATCACATAGTTTAAGGTATTATAAAAACTATCAGCTATACTCTGTCTTTGACTATACTTTCATATTCAATGAAATAAAACTACTTTTTATAATCGCAACAGAAATGTCCGAAAAAACATTAATTATTTTTAAAAAAAATGTTATTTACATTCCCATAATTTTTTGTCGTGTTTAAAGCTTCAAATATTTTATTCCGATTTCTAAAAATATTTGAAGCTCAAAACAGATTTGTTTGGTAAACTTAGATTATTTTGTTTTGATATTACTCATATTTTTTATTCATTCGATAAATATAATTTTTTAAGTTGCATATTTTCTGAAGTTTGAAATGACTTCGCATTTTACTTCAAGATACGTTTCAATTTTGGAACTTTTGTTTATATCGACAAATATATTATTGTTTATAATACAATAATTTTAAGGAAGTGGGGGGGGGGGGGGGGGGGTTATAATGTTCTTTATTATATAAGATTTTAATTTTATTCAAAAATATCTCAGCATAGTTAGTTATAAACTTGTTTTAAAGTTGTATATTTTGGCAATTGTCAATTTATCGTCGTAAGCAAGACATAATTGATAAAAAGATTGATTTTTTTTTGTGTGTAAAATAATATTTGTTTTGATAAGTTGACGCAGTTTTGTGTTATATCGCCTAATTATACTGGGGATTTTTAAAATATATTTTTCTTCGAAGGAATATATACTGAACTAGATAACTGAAACATTAAACCACGGTATTTGTCTATGATTTGTCCCTTCCGCAACTCTGTTATTATTTTATTATATGCTAATTAAAGTAAAATAAACCCATTTAAAAAAAAAACTAAGGGCTGGTACAGACGGAGCGGATACGGATAAAAAATGGATCTTTATTCTCGAATTACATATCCATTTTTCACCCGCATCCATCCGTTTGTAACTTCGAGCATGAATGGTCTGTAGTAGAGCGAATATGACGTCATAATCGTGATGCAAACATCTCAGACCGATGGCAGCAGACACGTGACTTGAAAAAACGTTCGCGATTGGCTTGTGATTTAATATATGAAGTACAGAATATTTTTATGAATGAACTTGAAAAAAATTCTGAATGGATGAGTAGTAAACCACGTGAGGCCATACATTTTGGCCTCACTTTGATGTTAGCGAGATTATAACCTTATGATTTCTCTACTATGAGGGATCCATGCTCGAAGGTCTGTAACAGCCATTAACCGAAAACAAACTAATTACTAAACCCACTAAAATAATTGGGTTTATTTTACGTTATCATTCTTTAAAACTAACCAAACTGAAAAAAAAACTAAACCCACTAAAAGTTGGGGATATTGCACGTTAATTAACATAATGTAATAAAATAACAAAGTTGCTGAGGGGACAAATAGCGTGGAGTGGACCTTTCATGAAGACTTAAGAAAAATCTAAATTCACCTTGTGAAGGACGATAAAAAAGCTTTGATACAAACTGAATGAACACACGTATTCAAAAATAAGACTAGACTTTAAAAAAATGAGTGAAATATAGTTTATTTCTGGAAATGATTGAGCAGAGCAAAATATTCGTTCAGTCTTAAGTAGAACAATCATTGGGCGCAGAACGCTCGTGTCCTACGGAGCACCGATGCACAAACGGTACCGACGCCACCTCAGATATTTCCTTGGTTGCTTTTAAAAAGCATTTTGATTTAATTTGAACCTAAAAGCCTACCTTCAAAAAAGTTTCAAGTCGTTTTTATAAATTGTTATTTAGTTGATATATTAATGTTAACTGGATCCGTAAACATGTTAACAGTTGCAGATAAAGAAAACTATTATTGATTAGTAAATTTTTAATGACATAGTTTGTTAACTGGTCTGAGAATATATTAACAATGGAATGTTTACCCTCTTTTGCCCAAGTCGGTTATTTTTTTAGATAATGTTTTTATAATAACCGAGATATATGGAATTAATAATTCAAACTTTAAGAAACATGTTATATGTACTTGGACCTTGTGACAAATAAATTGTCCACAAATTATTGAAAAAATGGCTTTAAAACTTTAAATGTGTTTAAAATATTTTCAAATGCTAAAATTCCGAAATGTGCAAATTATAAGCAATTCCAGTTATTTTTATAAACGAATTCTATATTGCATTTTATTACGAATAAATTATCCCCATTTTCGAGAGTAAAAATAAAAAAAAAACCTTTTCGGTAATTTTTATCACAAAAAGATTCATTTGAATAAAAAAAACTTTCTTGTTATTCCACTAAACGACTTGTAATTTTTTTTTGGAACTAAGCTCTTATTATATAACGTTAAAACTTTGCAAATAATTTAGTGGCATCGGCATCGTTCATGACTTCGAGAATGAAGGACTTGTGCATATAATAGAACGAACTATGCTAGAAAGTGCAATGTACAAAAATAGACAATGTTTACACAATAAATAACAGTAAGAAGACGGCGCTTCTTAAGTAAGTGAGCCCTTTCAAACACTCAATATATATACTCTTTAAGTACACTACGTTTTGGGAAGACCATTTCATGTTACAAAAGCTCAGGCTATTAGTGATTTCATTTTGATTGCCTATGTAGTTGAGGTATCTAGTTAGAAATGCTTTCAGTTAGTGGGTTGATGGAATATATTAATCTCGTCTCAATTGCGCCACTAAAACGATTACAGTTACGGGTTTGGAATAAAAAAAATACATTTCCTCTCATAAAAATAACGTTTAAGCCTATTTGATAAGCGTGTACAATAACTTTAGGTGACTATGTATGTGTTCTAATTATTTAGTCACGGGACAGAAGCTTTTGCCAGACGACTTAATTTTTATAAAACTCGATAACAAATGTAACGAACTTTAAAAGTAACAACGATAAATTTTTTTCTGAACGTTTCTGTCAGTGGTGAGTGTAGAACAGCCCACAAGTTTAATAGATAAATAGGAATCAGTGTAGGTTGAATGGGTCCTTAGATACTTAGACCTTATATTTCGCGAGCTATCTTTGGGTTAAATGGTCCAAAGGGTCTAGAATTTTATGAATAACATAAAGCTGCATATAGGATTTTTTTTTTTGTATATGAAAACTTAGTCAAGTGACTGGATAAAATACATACTTTGGTTAAAGGTTTTAGAAAATTATGTAAAATCGGTCTGCTTAATGAGTTTCGAATTGAAGTAAAAGCATTAACTTTGGATCCATATAAATTACAACAAAAATACTTAATTACGTCATTAAGGTATCTAAATAAACATTTTAACGTTGATGTATTTTGTCAGAAAATATGAAGTTCCTTGTACTGAATTTATATAATACAGAGTTCAAGCATATTCTGAACATAAAAAAAAAATTCAAGGAAAAAATTCTTAGTGATCTATTATTTATCAACATTGAAAAATCCTTCCGATCAGTCTGACGAGTGATAATATAAATTGTTTATCCAAGTACCACATATAGCTCTTTACCAATTGGTAACTGGTTGGAATCATATTTGTTAAAAAGTATATATTTTGTTATCAAAACTACCTCTGAGCTTTTTTCCCAAAACGTTTACAACAAAAAAGTGTTTATAAACACATTTCTATCGTCGGACACAACGAAAAATAACTGCTACTATAAATAAAATTGACTACAATGAACGGAAGACAAAGCAGTTTGGTTTTTCGATCAACAAAAACACATTCTAAGACAAATAACACAATAAATCGCTGCGCTATTCAAATGATAAAAAAAGGTAAAACAAAACATCGAGTTTCAAATGCCAAAACTCGAAAATTATCGCACTTCTTAATAATACAAAAGGGGTAAAAATTACAAAAAAAAAGAAGAAAGCGACAGTATAAATTTGAACAAAAATTAAAAAAAAAATCTCTTTGGTATGCGGATTTAGAACAGAACAGTTTATTCCTGTCGTCATTTAAAACCATAACTTTTGTTGTTGTTGTTGTTCATGACTGGGGAACCATCGTCTTTTGCTTCCGGCTGCTCAAGTGTATGAAATAAAGAGATCAACGATGTGGTTGCACACTCAAATGAAGATTTTCTTTGGAGGAAACGCGTGGGAAAAAAATATATCATTTAGGTCCCTTTTTTCACTTCGATTTTCCTCCGGGCAATCATTTCTCGGTGTTGAGAACTAAAAGATTCGAATTCTACAGTTCCTTCCATGGCGCATTCGAGCGCGCGAACGTTCCTCGTGATGCTGGGTGTCACCAAGGGCCACAACGATCAAATTCGAATTACTGGTCATTAGGGATTCAGCCTTTCCAACCTCAGAACTCGATGCCATCAAGTATCATTTTACATCTACCACACTCGACGTATTCTTCTAAAAATACCTTCTCAATCCATCCCGTGTCTTTCAATTAACCAACACGGTTTCCTGTGCGATTCTATTCCATCCAGTCGAGGAAATGCATGCGAATTCTCTCGAAAACGGTTCGATATAACTTAACACATCCATTGGAAGCACTGTGCCAATTTCCAATCGGCCAACTCGGCGTACACCTCTCACTCTGCGGTTCTGGAGCATGGTCCATGTTCTGGAGTGAGCGAGAAGAGTGGTAGAGTCCCTGTCGATATGTACATCATCCTTCTACAAAAATAGCTTTGGGTTACCAGCTGGATGACTAAGTAGCATTGCTTTGTTATAATGAGGTAGCCACGGAGAGTGGGGTCCTTTGGGGGTTAGCATCTGTCCTTGTACACGTCTGGGCTGAGGGAGGGGGCCGTGGTGAGGACGGTGTTGTTAGTCGTCATTGGACGGGTGGTGTAGTAGTAGGACGGATCTGAAAAAGAGAGAAAAATAATTAATTATCACTAATTTACAATGTACGAAAAAATACATATTTAAATTATTAATTTTATTTAAAAAATAGCATCCTAAAACCTATATTAGGGTATGCAGATTTGTATTTTAGTTAAAAAAATATTATTTTTTATAAGTTCTTTCAATGAAATATTTTTTTTAAAAAATGTACGATTTCTAATGTCTTGTCAATATTTTTATAATTAATTTTGTAAATTGTATTTATGTTTTACTCATGCAATGTATAAGCTACCTCACAATTAAAAGAAATAACTTCAGTACTCCCGATTTTTTTTCTTTTTTGTACACATACCAACAGTTACATTTATGAGGAATCATTTCAATATTTAATTATTTAGCGTTAATTTTATTTGCACTGTACAATGGGTTTGCGTCAATCATTTTTTTGTGAATTATGTGATTACTTTTAATGCTTCCACCCGCTTTGAAGATTAAATATATACAGGATGGGAGAATGAGAATTATCGTTACAACTTCAACACGCAATAAAATTAAAATAAATAAGATAACTAAGTTATATTGTTTGTATCTGTAACATATGTTTATTAGTACGCAGTTCTTTTTACAACGACACTTCTTGAAAGAAATTTTAAAATTTAATCAAGAGGGGGAAGGCAATTATAAAAAAAAACTTTATTTAAAAATATTTTACAAAGTCACAAACATTCAGCATGGACACCATTAGTTAATGTAAAATATCCAAGCGATAGTGCAATTCTCTCTAGGAACGTTTCAACGTAGTATTTAAGGGATGTTTACAATTTCAACTCCCGATAGTCAAGAAAACTTTGGCAGCCATTTCGTATTATCAGAACCTCAAATGTTGACTGGGCCTCTTGCGAATTCATTAAAAAAAATAGAACTGATTACAAATAAAACTTTTTCTGTTGCTATTACATCTACAAGCAACATAAGTTGGTTAACTTTTTTCAGAAGTATGAGATCATGGATCAGTTCGAAACTATCATTTATATTTTCTCTTATGGAAGAGTTTATTGAATGACATCGTTTTAAAACTTACCAACTAGACTGGTAGTTGTGTATCCGTAGCCACCGTATGCACCTGTAGAATACTGAGTATACGGAGACGTGTATGAGTACTCGGAACCTGGAACAGCTGCAACACCGCTACAAGGCACTGTCATACTTGTTACTGTAAAGTAGGAAATAAATTAATGTACTTTGATGTTAAATTCATACTTTTGTTATATTATTTGTTATTTTACATCAACATACACACACTTTAAAATCTAATTATTATAATCTGGTTTTCCATAAAAGCAAAACTATTTTCAACAATATAAACAAATAGAGCCTATGTATAAGAAACTCTGCAAACTAATGTCGACGTTGACTAAACGTACAAGTAAAGATTGAAATATATTTATTGCTTAAGTTGCAAATTCAAAATGTAAAATGAAAAGCACCGGCAAACTTTTACAGTGTCTTTACACCAAAGTGTCGCATGTCTTTCAAAGCGAAACGAATTATATTTTGAGTTTTAAAGTTTATTTTAAAAACCACATTAGATGGATATAGGTTGTGTATGATTTGTATTATATGTGTATAAATATATCATATACAATTGATTATTTTTGCATTAGATGATCATCATTAAGATAATTCTGCATATAAAATAATCTATCAATAAGTACTGGATACATTTCAGAGTAGTTTTGTGAAGCTCGAGCTTCTCCTCTACATTTGTAAGGGACTCTCAAATTTCCATATAAAAACATTGAACATTCCAGACATAGCGTTTTAATTAATTTACTTGGAAGCAAAACGCGCGAAAAAAAAAGGATAAAGAAAGCACTTTCTGTGCTCAGTGATTGAAAATAAGGAAAAACTCAATAGAGAATAATAAGGATATTTAATAATTTTTAATGTTTAAATACTTTTTAGAATGAAAACTAGAAGTTAGAATTTTAGTGCATGAAAAATCGCGATTTGATGTCTCGGAGAGTATTTGATTGCGATGACAACCCCCCCCCCCCCCACCTCGTTTGAATGTCTTATTAGGATACAAGGTTACGTAACAGCATCACTTACCTGAGGGGTACTGTGAGAATGAAGGTAAAGGTGTGTACGTCGCGTTGGGACTCAAAGGACTGTGCACAGGTTGCAGCACTGTGAGAGCCGACGTTCCTTCGCTTAACTCGGCCTTTGCAGGAGACGGACTGCCTCCGCACACTTCTCCCACGCTCCCAACTGTGGAAGAGAAAAGTTACTTTATTATTGTTTAAATTCGAATTTAACACTCATCAAGACAATATTCCAAGTCTAGAAAGAGATACCGCAAATGATCCATCACCAAGAAATCAGTCTTCTGAATTCTTGTAATTATATAATTTAAAGTGGTTTGGGACTTTAAAAAAATACTGTACCTGTGGCGTAAGGGTTGTCTAAGACATTTCCTGGGTTTACAATTAGTTGTTGCTTTACTTCTTGCATGCTGATTGGTGTAAGCGGAGTCAGGGAGCCACTTCCTGTAGGAGTATACATAACGTCACTTCCTCTATACCATATTTTCAAATTTTGCATATCGTGGGAGTTAATAAGGAGGAGTTGAGATGAAGAATGTAGAAATAGAAATTTTTATAGTTAAACGTTCGAAAATATTTTTTTTTCACTTTTTCGTTTGGCATATTTGACTTGTGTTTAAAAAAATTATGTGGAAATTTCGTGTAAGTTTAATATTTCAACAAGTATTTTTAAAGTCGTTGTAAACTAATATTATGATTATTTTTATGAGACGAAGGTTTGTAATAATTAGCAGGCGATGTGTAAGATCTTGGCTTAATTTAAAAAATTAAAAAAAAATATCTATAAAATTATTTCAATTTTGAAAATCCGCCTGGTTGCAGTACTATTCAAAATATTTTTTTCCCTAAAAATAAAATGTTTCAAAATATTTTATGAGTTTGTAAAAATTAGAATTTTGTAATCATTATATATTACTTGTAAGGTTGACGAATTAAGATCATTGCAAAATTTATAGTTCCTAACGACTTCTATGTAACGTTTATAAAATAATTTTTTAAAGGATATTTTAAAATTAAATCTCATACTTTCATGTGGTTATAAAGATAATGTTTCTTAAGACGGCTCTCTTTATATTGTATTCAAAGAAAAAAAATTAATGCGATTTACAAGTGCGTTTAATATTCTTACTGAAATGTTACTTTAATTTAAAAGTACAAATTCCTTTTTTTAAAGTAAATAGTTATAAAAAGAAAAAAAAAGTTTTATATAATCTAGAAATTTACAAAAACGTGTATACTTAATTCAGTTAACTAATAAAAATAGTTTATTCATATATCAATAAATCTTGTTTGAGTTCAAAAGTTAAAATTATGTGAAATACCAATGAACCTTAAAAAGAAATTTTGTAATTATTAATGTAGAGAAAAACAGAATATAGACCCCAAAGTATAGAAAGGAAGTGACGTTAGTGTATAAACCACCACCAGAAGTAAACACTCACCAGAATAAAACCATAATAATTTGTAACACAGATTTGTAAGTTTTGGTTATTTTATACAGAATATTAAATGTTAAACAACAAATAACACATATGTAACTTAAACTAGATATAATGTCAATGCAAATCTCAGAAGTCATTTATTTATATAATAACGACATCTTATTAAAAAATATTTATCTAAAAACTTGCTTTCTACATATAAACACCACAAAATATTATTGAATCTCTTGAAAAATAAATTTTAGTTTTTGAAAATTGGAAAAAAAAAAAAAAAAAAAATCCAATAATTATTTTGTCTAACTTTTTAATTGAATACATGAAAAGTCAGCTAACTTGTCAATCAAAAGTTTATTTTTATAAAAAGATGAATTCCATAGTAAGTTTACGACAAATAGACAACTATATTGTATACATTTATTATAAAAACTGTTTTACAGTTTAATGCTTTGTGAATACATTTAAATCTATAAATTTTCTATTTCACTTATCTAAATAAAAAAAAGTTCATATATATATAAAAGAAACTTGAATACTGAATCTTTGACACTTTACTCTTAAAATATAAAAACAATTTGTCAAAAAACGCGACACTTTGACCCGTTTCGCTTGAAGCATTTGGAACGGCCTTAATATTTGATTTCTTCATCTTTGGCGGAATTTCCCAGAAATAATTACATTGTCTGGTAAATAATAAATAACTGAATAGAACTCTAATCCTATTTAAAGTTATCCCATAAAATTAAAAAGTACAATAAAATACTAATATCATCAATTCAATATTTAATTAACATCTTAAATATTTTTTTAATGTTTATTTTAAATCGAACTATATTTACTATAAGTTCTTTTGTATAATTTTTTTTCTATATTTATGCATATTTACGATAATTTTATGTTTTTATATTGCAAAAATATTGGAAACTACGATTAAGTTATATCAACTACGATAAATGGTGACTGTCTAAAAGAGTATTTTTTTCTTATTTGAAATTGACCTTTAAAAAGGTAAGTGTCTTTCCATGCTTAAAAAAAGTATAGAAACACCTTTTTGTTTTGTTTTTTGCGTTAATTCCTTCTTAAGCATGTTCATAAATATAAACATGTTTATAAAAAATAAATATGTTTATAAAAAGTAAACATGTTTATAAAAATGAAATTTCTCCATATAATTAATGCTAAGATAAATAATACCAATAATTCCTTTTTTTTATCTGCTTTAAAAGCAGAACTTCTTTTAATAGCCGAATTGGGAACATATTTTTTAAAAAAATTAGTTTTATTTTTTTCAGTTCAGTTTTTTAAATTCGAAATTAATACATTTCTTTGAAAAAAACATTTACTTTAAATATATAGTTTTAAATTTCAATTGTTAAAGATATTGAAAATAACTGGAATTTGAAGCCTCACATTTTAAAGTTATTGGATAAAAAGTAGCTCTTTTATTTCAAGAAATCCAATATCAAAAATTGATTTTTAAAATTTTATATTAATAGTTTTATATTAATACCTTCAAAATAATATTAAAAAAAATCGATAATGTAAACTCACTCTACTTTTATAATTTATTGGAAACATCAAATCCTTTAATACAACCCAAATTATTACAAATATATTAAAAAGAAAAATATCATAGGAAACTTCTAATTAGTAAATTTGGAGTGCAAAATTTTCGAGAGAAAATGAATCCCGCCAAATCGGAAGAATATCTTGTCTTACCAAAATAATATTTTTTTGTAAGTTCAAAGCAACCCTTCATCTGATATTTTCCGATTGGAAGCACATCCAGATCATTCGGTTGTCGAATGACTCACGACTCAAGCGTGCAGGAAAGAAAAAAATAGAAAGAAATATGCGAAGAGAAAGAACACCCTTTTTTTCGTTTGCTGACAATCGCGTTGATTTAAAAAAAAAAAAAACGATATATTTCTCTCAATAAATTAAATCTCCTAAAGAAAAAAAAGAAGAGCGCGCAAGAATTATGGAAAGATAAAGTAAATGTCAATACATTTTTCCAAAATAAATTCGATGAAAAGTTCATACACTTGTGCGTGACTCACTAGGAAAGTTGAACCTGTTCAAATTATTTATACTCGTTCAATCAAAATATTCCAAAATTTTACTGAAATTTCTTTTTTTTATTTCAAGGGTTTTCTCTTTTTTTGATACTTTGTGGAATTTTGAATTGTTGACTCTTTAGATGATCTGTTCTTTAAAGAGAAATTTCAAGTTTTCTTTTTTTTACAAACAATAACACTTTTTGATGGACTATCTGTTATTATTTTTTATTGATTTTTCATCAAGACTGTGATCGAAAGCAATGTTTGACACTTGATGTGTAATGCAATAAAGATTTTCAACTCAATTTATTGTTAAAGTGTTTGAAAACAGTTCGCGAAATCGTTCGTAATATTTTCATCAATAACATTTCTATTAACATGATTCGAATGAAAATATACAGTTTGATATTTTAAGCACATGAAGAAGATAAACTTTAGAGAGAAACTATATGTTACATTATGGTAAATCTATATGTTTACAAAAAGATAGAAATATTTACGGAAATCAAACACGAAATGTTGTAACTATTTATCCGCAATCTTCAGAAATGCTTTCAGTGTATATTTCATGTATGATTATTTTTCAAAGGTTAAAACCTAATATGTTTTAAAGTTGAAAATCTATTTGTTTTTTTATGAAATTTTCCTTCCGGGATATCGCATAAATTTGGGGTACATTTTAATATAGTAAATAAAGGAAAATGTCCATGATTTCGAATGTGCTTTTAGAGATGCTATTCCCGTTTTTTGACGTTGCTTCATATACATGTAAATAACCTGGTTATTTGTATTGTTGGTTAGAACTTACCATACAAATATAAATAATGGCGTCCAACTAGAGATTCTAAGTCCAGCAATATTGCTCATGTTTAACGCATCCTAACAATTCCCCCGACGTTCGAATTGCAACCAAGTGTATACTTATGACTGACTATAAAGTTACAAACCTGGTTTAATAATACTTGTCTAACTAGTAAAAGCTAAGGAAGTATTTTAATTAAAACTACCACTTTTTTAAGTCCAAAATATATCGCGTTACTAATTATAATTTTTTGTATAATATAATGATACATTAACAAATCACAAAAGTATATTATTAAAATGCTGATAATTTGATTAAACCCAAAATGTCTCAATCCTAAAATCAATTAAAAATGGTCACTCAGATTTGCCTCGGATATGCTGTGACTGAGCCACTGATCTCTAACTGTAACTTCTGGATTGGGCAAGACATTTTGTTGACTTGAAGCCAATTGAAGGGGTAACAATTGTTCCTCACTTTCATCGCTATCGCAATCGTATATTTTTCATGTTAAAATAAGTCAATTGGCTGAGTTTTTTCTATTCTTTTGAAACCCATTTTAAATGCAATCTGTTATTAAAATAAAAGTCATTTGCAAGTTAAAGTGAAGTGATTAAAAATCACGAGCAAAAACTATTTGTTTGGCAATATAAAAATTAATTCTATAAGAAGAAAATATATTTATATACATTTAATATTTCTACAAGGCTATGGTATTAAAAATCACCACTAAATCATTTACATTTTTTTGGGGGGAGTACAGTATGGCTGCTTCCACATTGGCTTCAACGCGCCCTTAGAGGAAGTAAATCTTGTGCCTTCCAGAAGTTACGGTTAGAGTTCAGTGGACTGAGCTTCGAGCATGGATCCTTCATAGTAGATAAAACATAATGTTATAATCTCGCTAACATCTGACCAACATGCCTCAGACACGGGGTTAATTACGTTATTCCATTCATAAATTTTCATTGTTACACATTTCCGAATTCATCAGCCAATCGCGAGTATTTTTTAATTAATAATTTTGAAAAGAAGTCACGTGTCTGAGGCCATTCGGTTCGAGATGTTGGTTTCACGTTTATGACGTCATATTCGCTCTACTACAGTCCATTCATACTCGAAGGGACTGAGCCCTCAAAAATGAAAAATTATTTTTTTCTTACAAAATTTACAAACGAGCGCAATACTTTAATTTCGTTATAAGCGATCAATGGGGACAAAGGAATTTATATCCATGAACATTTTATCAATCACATTTCACGATACATTTCTGTAAAATGTATGGCCATTTTTAATATATATATTTTTTAAATATGACCTTGAAGAGACAAAAAAAAAAAAAAAAAAAGTCGCAACATCTAAAATTTGCGGTGGGGGCAACGTTCCGGTCCAATTCACCCCAAGTAAGACAAACAACACTCGCCTTAACCACAAAAATGAATTTCCAATAATCCACACATACATCATTCCGTTGTTTACAACACAGAAACTGCATCCCAATTTTCCTTCCATTACGACGGGAACTATCGCAGGGGAATGTCTTTCTTGCAGATGTTTATCTATCGCATAATGTGGGAGATGGGCTCGTCCGGGTGCAAGAAGTGGCACGCGAGTCCGATCACCCTCTCTCGAAAGGAATGCGGCGTCTTTGCACCCCTTGAGGGTTGGCTGCCCGGAGGAGTTTCGGTGCTCCATGTGAAAGTAATGGGTTGACGTATGGCACAGGAAGGGGCTTTTTATCTAATGATCGAAGGGATATGTAGTTTGTTGAAGACTTCAGGAAGAGTTTAGTTGTCGTTTCGAAAGGAGCTATATACTCTCGGGAAATATATCTCATTTTTGGAAATTTTGCACTGTTACAAATATGTACTCAAATATTAATAACATGTACTCATTTTTGAGTACATTTGATGCTTCGAATACATAAGTTTCAATTTTTGAAAATCAAAAATTAGTACAATGAATAAAAAGAGCAGATGCTAGCCTACATAGGCTGCCTTCATAAATCAATTT
Organism: Troglohyphantes excavatus; assembly: GCA_963932185.1. Taxonomy (NCBI): domain Eukaryota; kingdom Metazoa; phylum Arthropoda; class Arachnida; order Araneae; family Linyphiidae; genus Troglohyphantes; species Troglohyphantes excavatus. Next base: position 39,106,166 of record OZ010667.1, read on the forward strand.
CTATAAATATCGACAATTACAACCAAGACTTACCGGGAATCGAACCCAGATCCTCAGGTACAGTAGTCCAGAGCCTTATCTGTTAAATTACCAGGGCGTCTTGAAGAAGTTATAAACAGAAGAAATGTTAAAAAAGATGTGCCAAAAGGAAATAAATGTTAAAAAAGATGTGAAAGTAAGATAATTGAGTTGTAATAACTCGGTTTCCATTTAAGCAATCGACATCAAAGAATGTGGAAAACCATCTTCTGAACAACTATTTTAAGTTTGTCGGGTCGCTTTGCTAAGATGGCTTGATGAAGCTGATATTAGTAATATTAAATCCCAATGCTCATTTTTGAGAAAGTACGGTTACTTAAATTTGAGTATGTCATCGCTCATTTGCGATACAATTGTGCTCAAAGAAAACTAGTAGTTTCAGGTACTTATTTTTAAGTACCTTTATTTATTACAGTGTGCGGTCGTCAAGGCTAGTTTCTGTATATTTGATAATCGTTTCGTGATTGAATCGCGTGACTTTTGACAACGAGAATCCTCAAATTTGAAACAAAAGTCCTTTACTCGGATAATGAATTTTCTCAGTTTTACAAAATATTTAGTCGGAGCATATAAAAGGCACGGTCGTCTGTTTCGTCAAAAATGAGAATACTTTTTTAACAGTGTACGCTTGAGAGAAGATCGTTTTATTTTGTTTTAAGATTGAATTCGAAGAATGACAGCGACTTCGGGCTGGACTATTTTGCACCCCGTAAATTTTGTCCGGGTATATTGTATTCTAAGGTATGCCCTTATTGGTATACCTTATTATACCACCGATCTTTAGTAAATTAATTATTTTTAAGTGTTTTCAAAATGGTATTAATCCCATTTGGAATATCAATTGTTTATATTTTATAAGAAATGTTTAAGATTTAGATTTTTTAATTAGTTTCCCATACCAGTCTTATCTTCATCACATTCATAAAAAAGTTATAAGACGTTGTAATACTAGATTCCTTATGAAAACCAAAACTTCCTCTTCAAACATTGTACCTGAACAAAATTACCTCAGCTAAAATAATCAATTCCTGAATTCAAAATTCTACAATTGCGTTTAAAGTAATTTTTATCATGAACTGAAGTACTATTGGAAACAGTAGTCTATAAAGGTTAAATATAGATCTATTAAAAAAAATTATATCTAGGTTCAAATTGGAAAAATATATCCTAATCCATTCTTTTCCAACGTTTAAAATATATAATTCAATTTTATGTTGTCTTAAACCCGTAATTTTTTAAATGTTATCAACCTTCAAAACAAAATAAATTATTTCAAAAAGGTTACTTATACTTAGATTCATTTAACAGCTCAGTATAATAACAATGTTTGAAAACTTCCTCCTCCCCCCCCCCCCCCCCCCCACAGGTGAGTGCCTTCAATTAGATAATCGCCTGAGGAGGAATATTTTTTAAATTCCATGTTGTGAAGTCATGAATAATAGCTCTAAACGACGGTGAGAGTTTAGCTGATTGTGCATTGAATGTTTCCATATTCCCTCGCATATTTTGACCAAAGGTATATATTTTGGTATTTAAGAACCATCGGAGCGAAAACCATGATGAAACCGAATGGAAAAAGCGATTAGCAGTAAATATAGGTTAATCCCCCCACATAAAAGGATTGTCGCGATTTGTTTTCGAAAGCCGAGTTGCTTGTGTCCCTGTCATTTTTACCGTGCGCTTTTTGATAATTGTGTTGCCATTGTGAGAGTTTGTTTTGAAAACTTTCGTGGTCTAGAAAAACAAAAAAAAAAAGTTTTAAAGAAAAAGATGGCATCGAGGTTTTTGAAAATTAAAAAGGCGAAAAGAACAATGCGCATGATATTTACAATGCAGAAATTAAAAAAAAAAAATGTATTGAATAGTTGCTTCTTAAGAAAATGCAATCGATTATTTTTTTTTAAGAAATGTTTTTATTAAATCAGGTTATAAACTTGGTGAACTTTGCCAATATTTATAGAAGTTTAAAAAAAAAAGCTTTCGAAATATAAACGTTTCACAAGAAAGCAATATTGTATTCTGATGAGATAGTAATTATTTAAGAAAAGTTTTTCCTCTTTCTCTCTCAATTTTAATATCAATTTACTGTCATCAAAGGTGCAGTGAACACATACACAACTTTTTTTTAAATTTTGTATTTGTCATTGATGATAAATGAAATGGTTTAAAATACTGTATAGGTAGAAGTGGCTGAAATTTCAAATGCTCTCATGTAAGAATTGTATGAGTATAATAAATATATATTTTTAACTAAACGAAATGTACTATTAACTTCCGATTGAATTTTTTTTTAAACCTCGAAATTGAAACTCAGATTTTTACAATTGACATTTTCTTTTGGCGAAAAGAGGGTCGTACAGAAAAGTTAATATGTTCAATTTTAAGAAAATGACTCATTAGGGGAGAGTGGGTCTATCAGGCTATTTAAAAAGGGGGACCCGGTGATTTTGTGACGTAGAAAAAAGTTTGTAGAAAAAAATTCTGGAGTTTGTTTTGCAAACGTGAGTATGTAGCTACATTTTATAGGACTCTTATTCTTTCTTATGGAATGGTTAGTAGAATACGCATACTGGCAATTTCAATGGTCGTTTTTTAACAGCAAACGTGACGTGTGGGAGGTGGATGCAAGGCAAACGTGACCGTGCGTGACAGGAGAGGGGGTGGAGCGGTTATAAAAGGAAGAAAATTAGTGAGACGTAAAAAAATGAACGCTCCTTTTGGGAAGTTTTTAGTTTAGGCTTTTTGCCGCCCTGTAAAAAAATCTTTGAAATATGCTCTGCCACCTACACCCAAAGGAATGTTTCATGCACCTGTTTGTTGACATACGCCAGTTGTTGGGGACGTGCGTACACTCCTCGTCACAGTAACACACATCCGTGCGCATGCGCAAAGAGCAGGTGGCCGCGAAGCATGAACATCGTCACACGCGGGTGAAGCTCGTGTTCGTGAGGGCGTCAAGCACACATGCCCCATTGTGGTGGGCCAGAACAATAATTAGAAGCAACACCTATTTGTGTGTTTGCCCCTTCTTGTTGTCTCTTATTGATTTATTCATTTGTTCAATTGATACGGAAGCGCTTTCGTTTGTGTAGCGATTCAGGCTTTGACTGATTAATGTGCGGGGAGAAATAGGGATGCATTGGTTTTTGAATTGATTTTTTTTAATTAAAGGTAACCCATATCCAATTATGATTCGCTTTGAAGGTGTATTTTATAATATGAAAATAAGTCATTGCTTTTTACAGGGTTGCTATTTAACATTAAGATAAAAAATTCCTAACTTTCCAGGTTTTCCAGAGGGGTTGTAAATTCCAGAATGTGAAATATATAAAGTATATTTTTAAAAAGATTAATGTAGAGATCCGTAAAAATGCAGTGCCTGCAAATAATAAACTATCAAAGTATTAAAAAATTGAGAAATTATCATTTTTGCAAATTTATATATCTAAAATGCAAAGAAAATTTTATCGATAATAAGGAAAGGAATATGATAACGCACTTTCAGCTAAAATGTTTAGAAAAATTCCCTGACTTTCCCAGAAAAGTTGAGAAATTGTTAATATTCCTCTACTTTTTTTTATGTCATTTTCATTTTCACTGATAATTCCAGGTTTTCCCTGTTTTCTATGTGCGTGGGAATCCTGTTTTTACATGCGACTTCAGTCTTTGTAATATCAATATTAACATTTATAAAACTAATAGATATGATATGGCAGAATAATCTTATTTTAAACTTTCCATTCACCCTGTTTCCTAGTTTGATAATACACATAAAAATAACCTTATTAGTTGATGACTTATAATCAATTTAATAATCAAATTTTATGTACTTATTCAATTTTAAAATTGTTTCAAAATTTAAAAATATAAACTACAAACAAAAAAGGATTCATAAATGACGCCATAAAAAATAAAATAAAACGGCAATCAAATTTCCAGAAATCAGTTAATCAGTGAAAAAAATAAATCATTTGCAACTTATCAGCATTAATCTTATCTGTCAACAAGAACTTGTGCAGTACTTCACTTTCCTGTACTTAATGCGCAGTTTCCGCAACTGCGGAAAAAGAACTAAGGGACGTGAGCTTTCGCCAAAAGTCCTAAAGAACCATGGGAAAACATTCATTCGGCAGAGCCTTCGTGCTATTAAATCCAAGGCCCCTTCTCTCGCAAATCGTTTTCAGTTGTCACCGCCAAGCATTTGAGGAAAAAAAAAAAGGGAAAGATAAACTCATTACCGAATTATCGTCTCTTCCCACCCCTCCCCTCTTCTTCCATCGCCCAATCAGAGAATTCGGAATTCGAGAAAAAATTCGTTCCCATCCGAATCGTTCGAACCACCCCCACTTTTGGTTACTGTAATCATTTATTTCCGTTGGCGACGCTGAAAAAAAACCGTCGCCAAATGTCCCGCGCGGTAACCCTGCTGATGGCCTGAGGGCCGAGCGGAAGTCGCGAATTACAGACAACGACAGACACGCACTTGCAAATTAGACATCGTCCAAAAGGAAAGGAAGAGAAGAAGAGAAAAAAAATAAAATAAAAAACGATAATAATAATAAGAAGAATAAAAAAAAAGAACTCGAAGAGCCTCATCCGGAGGAGCTATGTCGGGGGTGGGAGTGGAGTTGTTTGTTATCTAGTAGTCGATTGTTCCCTATTAGAGGGGTTGATTTCTTTTTTATTTTTTTCTCCTTCTCTTTATTTCTTTGTCCTGGCGAAGGTTATAGACAGGTTTTCTCTTCTCCTTCCACAGAGGATAACAGAAGTTCTAACCTATCTTTAAGTTGTCGGCTGAAAACCACTCTGGCGATTGGATGATCGGAGTGATATCGTGGTTGTGTATCTCGGTTTCGTGGATGACAGCGGGATAAAAGTGAATATGTTTTTTTGTTTAAGACATCAATCGTACACAGAGTCTTAAAAGATAGAACCCTCCCCGAAAATAATTATATTCGTCATATAAACTCGGATTTGAAATGTATATCTGAAATATATGCGAAACGAACCAACAACTACTTCTAAATAAAAACCAACATAATGTTAGGTTTGTTTAAAAGTATAAATCAACACTACTGTCTGCATTTTGAAACTCCTGCGTAAGAACATACGAGTTTTAACTATCACTTGGCAGTATTATGTAAATAATTCAATAAGTTCAAATTACCTATTTAATATTTCTAGAGGAAAAAACAATGGGTTAAAACGTTGAATTGAAAATTTTGGATCCCAATGTTTCAAAAAATTGTTTTAGAAATATTCCTCGGGTTTAGTTTTGTTAATTAACGTCTCGCTAGAGCTGCACTGCGGGCTATTGGCGACGGTTCGGGGCCTATCTCGAAGGAAAGACCCGGGAACCAGAAATATTCCTCAGATTTTAGCAATTTATTTTGCGTATAGAGTCCAATTGTTTGAAAACCTAAAATATGATATTGTTCTTTCATGATACATGCTTATAAATTAAACCTTTTTCAGAAAAAAATATTTATCTTGATCTTAGAGTCTTAATCTATGTTAAAGGAAACTATAAGTATTTAATTAATCTTGCATCGCGGTTATTTTGTAGGCATAAATTTTATCTACAATATTTAGAAGCCTCTTCTCTATATCTATGTTCATTATCAACAATATGGTTCCAGGCTGGATTATGAAACAAAAATACGCGTCTTTGAAATAAGTATTCTGATTTCAAGCAAACGTCATCCATTGTGTATTCAAAAAAGCACTTGAAGTCGCGTTAGTTTTAAAGTATGCAATTCCCTTTTTTTTTAAATGAGCTTTATTATTAAACTTTGTTTGGTCTTTAAAAATAGACATTTTGTAATATCGTAAAATCAAATGTCTTTTGTCTGAACTTGTAGCTATTTTAAGTTTCGTATTTGTTAAACTTTCAAATTGTGTAATCAATTCAACAGTTTCATTGTTTACTCAGTATTTATTAGGCAAGGAATTATTGAATACACACACTCACGATTTTCTTACAAGTTTTAAATTAAAATATCTTTTTAAATAGCAATTAACTTTCCCTTAGATGAGTATAAGTTTGTACGGCACTTAACATTACTGGTACAACATTCTTAATAAGCATGTAATATTAAATGTAGTCAATTTAACAGCAGTTCAATAATGCATCAAAAAACTTCAGTCAGAAAATTTATGTTTATAATCCCTAATATGTATTTGAAGTCTTTGTAAAACAAAATGACATTGTTTTTTTGATATCTCAAAGTTGGCGATAAAATGAAGCTGACAATCATCAGACAACGTTTTAATAAATAAACACATTGAAAGATGAATGAATCGCGATGTTCTAAAAAGGCTTATTCGAGGAAAATACACAACCAGCTTCTAGAACAACAACTCTTGCCAATAATACAAATCAGGCGACTTATACATAACATTTCTCAATTGGACACGAGTAAAAGTGTTGTCTATTATATAGTGTACCGCCACCAGAACAGTATGGTCGTTCCATACGACACGTACCTAGAGGCGGCGAGTAGACGGCCGTGGTCTGGACGTGCGACGTAAGTCCGACGTCGTAGGCCACCATTTCCGTCTTGAGGTGATCCGCGTAGTTGGGGTCTGAAGTGTACTGGGGTTGCTGCAGGGTCGCGTAGTGCAGGCCCCCGTTGGAAAGGGGTGAGGGGGCACCGCTCAATTCGACAAGCATGGATTTCTGGAGATCGTCTTGTTTGGCCCACTTTGACCACATTTGCTGTTAGGGAGAAGAGGAAATATTGAAACACACAATAAATTATTGTAATCGTGGACAAAATTTTTTAACCACATAAAATTAATCTTGAATAGAATTTTTGTAATATAATGGAAATGGATTTCAAACGTACTTTTCATAGTTGTATAGTATTATGTATAGTGTAGTATCATAATATTCTAAGAGCTGTCATCAGGCCATAAAGAATAGGAGATTGTGTCTGTACGAAAGTAATTTTTTTTATGTGAAAATATTACTTCATTGTTTGGAGTGTAAATGAACTCCAGTAATAAGTTTTAGAATTTATATGTGTTTTAAGTTATTTTTTCCAGCTTGCATTATATAGCAATGGAAAATATGCTCTGTATTTTTATATGGACTTCTTTTTCGAACCAAATCACCGATTACACAAAAATTTCACTTAATCACCTGAAATAACCTACATTATTTGAAATTCGAAACACTTGCAAACCCCCCCCCCCCCCCACATATTTATAAAATTGCCCAGTTGCCAAGAGTTCGGTAAGGTATGTTAATAAAAATGCCAAATTGCTTTTTCATCGCCAACTTCAAATATGTTAAGTTACAGAATTTCAGATCTAAGTGGATCAAGATTTCAGATCTAAGTCATAAAGAAACGTCTATTATTTTATCCAATCAAATTATTTCTGAATACTTCTGTAGTTATCGGGGTTTTCGGCAAGTTGCATTTAATCTTGACAATAACAAGTATTTCATTAGATTATGGATGTTTGGAGGATTTCGTGTCGTCTAAACTTATATGCCGGTCCTTGAGAAGTGCTACTGAATATGAGAAAATCTATTGTAGGCTGTTTCGTATCTATAGTAATAAAAAATACTGTTTGTGACATTCAAAATACTATCTTCCACTGCACAAAAATGTCTGAATTTTTAAACGTGAGTATTATTTAACCTCTAACTATGCACCCGTGAGCCAGAATTTAAAAATTTTAGTTTGCTATATTTTAATTCATATTTAAATTCTCCATTAAAACAAAGTAGACTGTAGTAAGGGAGAACTGCACATGCATTATCTAGAGGTAAGGAAGCGAATTAACTCGAAGCAAAATCAAATAAGCCTCTGCAGCTTAGTCGATAGCGCGTTGGACTTCGAAACTGTAGATCAATTTCTATAGTTCAAAACTATAGCTAATTTTCTTAATGTATATATCCTAACGGGTACCCAGGACCAAACAGCTAGTAAGGTATAAGTAATGGCACGCTTTGATGTGACCTACCGTATTGTAGAGTTGGTCGCCATTGTAATGCGTCCTTTGCCTTTTGGCTTCTTCCTCTTCTTCTTCATGTTGGTGTTGGTGGTGGAGGGAAATGTCTCGAGACTCGGAAACCACTGCAATAAACAAACACAAAATTCACTTAATTTTGCAAATAATTTGTTCGTTTAAAAAACACCTTAGGTTCTGATAACTATATAGTTTCTTTTCAAATAAATGAAATCTTAAGGAAATAACTTTTTTTAAATAAAATTTTAACTGAGAATACACAATTAAAGGCAATCCTTCCTGATGTTCCAAATTTTCATAATAAAACTGTCAAACAATTACGAATATTTTCGTTAAGGATTTGAATAAATAAAGCATTTCAAACATAAATTAATTACAACCATGCATAATCTAATTTTGATTTATAATTCCCATGCAATCTCGAATGTTTTAGCTGTTGATCTTCAGTTAATCTTTTTTGTAGATATTTTTAAAACATAGCTTGCATTTTCAAATAATCACTAGAATTTGTAAAGTGTTCTTAAAACTTTCAGTGTAATAGTTGGTTAATCGCAAACGATATTTAACAGATAATATTTAACCGATATTTAATCACAACGATATATTATTTATTCTATAAATGTATTTTTTAAAAAATATTTATACTATTAAATGCAAAAATTCTAAATAAAATATTTTAACTTAAATTTCATTATTTAATTCTAATTTTTTACAGCAGGAAACGTGCAGACTATTTACAAGCGAATTATTCGGGTTTTGTTAAAACTAGTTTTGTATTATAAAAAGTTAAATTTAAAAGTTTTATATTATTGTTCACGACTATATTAATATTCATATTAAAATAATATTGATATTTATTAGGTGTATAAATCGCTGTTATTTAGTGAAAACCCAAAATAAATTTTATTATGAATCCTCATGCATTTTTATTACGTTTAATGATAAAATTATGTTAAATTTCAGGATTTTTTTTAAAACAACTATATTTTCTATAAATTATTATTATTTGAACAATGAAATAATGTACAAAAAGTAATTCTTATTTTTCAAACAAATGCAACATATTTATTGCATTTAGGTCTAGTTTAACTCTTTGAGGCACACGATTTTAAAGAAAATAAAAACCCTAGTTGCATAGATTTTTTTTATTATTAGATTATTTAAGATAAATCATTACTCTTATTTATGAATAACTTATTTATGCATTAACCGTTGGTGCATAGCATTGCCAACATAATGAAAATCTTTAAAAAAAATTATTAAACTGTATGATTATGAGTAACTTAACTTTTCAAGGTGGGTTAAAATATATCCCACCATGCATAAAAAGCTAAGCAAAAGGTGGGACAGTTTTTAACCCATCTAGCCCCAAAGAGTTAAACGTGTTATGTTATCCTATGCTGATAAAATAAACAAACTTTTTAAATAATATTTGTAATTTTTTAATAACCAATTGTTTTGCAAGACGATCAAATTCTAATAATCCATAGAAAACAACTTTTCCTCAGAACCACCACAACCGAGATCTTAGCTCTTGCGGGGGAGGTAATTGGGTGAGGGAACAGTTTTCTTCCCTTCGCAACACCAGAAAATTTTAGAGAGCAAAAACAAGCACAACCCTGTCCTAATCAAGGCTTTGGTTTAGTCATCGCATAATCGCCCCGACCGGGACTAACTTAATAAGCCGTCGGTAACGAGCGTTGTCGTTATTGGGCGCTTTCGTTTCAGGTCAGTGGACGCGCTTCTACCTTGACTTCACGTACACGTAATACACGACATGGTAGTTTCGATTTTCAGGCAATGGAAAAGATCTCGATGGTTCGATCCAAATAATATACTTTGTGGCGGAGAAGAGGTATATTAACGATCTTTTATGAGTTTGTAATGTTGGAAGCCAGAAGATAAAATGCAATTATTCTTGTATTTTGGAGTTCATGGAGTCACTTATAGTATTACCATGGATATGTTTTATAGAGTACGCAGAATTTAAATCTTTGTCTTACTTGAAACGTATCAGTATATTTTTTATCGTAGTACTTATATATACTTTTTATTGTAGTACTTATATATACTTTTTATCGTATTACTTGAAACGTATTTAAATAGTATATTTTTTTATCTTGTATTTTGGACTATCTTGTATTTTTAACTCAAATATTTTTTTTTGTTAGATTTTGTATAATAAACTTATATTTGTTTTGACTTTATATGTTCCAAAATTACTTCATGGCTTCAAATTTTTTTTTATCCAAGCCTTAACTTTAAAATATCATTATGTAATTAGCGTTCATTATACAATTTGTATTTCTCTAAAAATAATTAAAGGTGTTTTGGGGGGGGAGGGGGACTATGTTTAGGGGCTTTACTGGTATTTACTTATACTGGATTCTTATACAGGATTACTTATATAGTATACTTTTGATTTAAAACTATATATTTTCATAAAAATATGGTTTTTGTTTGCTGAATGACTGTCTTGTTCATAATAAAAGTTAAAGGTCTATTGGATTTGAAACCAACAACAATGATACTAGGGGACAGAGTTTGAAAGTGCTTACAAAACGTGGAGTAAAAAACAATTTTATTTCACGTAATTTAAATAATTTATTCTGCACAATACTAGAGTTTTTAATATCACACAAAACAAAAAAATTATATTTAAAAAAAAATTACTTTTTAAATTGCACATACGTATTGTTTTTTATTAAGTAATTTTCTACTTCAAAACTAATTACACAATTTTTTTTGGAAATATTGGAAAGTACATAAAAAGCCATGTACAATTTTCTCTCTGAAACTTTGGGAAAAAGCGAGAATTTCATATTCCCCGCAGCACCCTGATTATTATTATTATTGTAATGGCTGTTTCCTTGCATTTGCAACATTTCCAGCGAGCAGAGGGAAATTCGACGATAAGTAGGATGCGTGATTAGGCGGAAATTCGCACAATCCGATGGAAAATGCGTTCCGGTTGTTTGCCCCCAAATGTCGGCCGCATTTTCTGCGCTCTTTTCCTGGCGCAATTATTCTCCATCGTCCATGCCAGTAATGAGTCAGATGCTGGCATTTTCCCGAATTATGAAGGGAAGAATATAACGATAAAGGCCATCTTTCTTGCGCGCTCACTCATCATTGATCGCCTCCTTCCCATGTTTAGGCCAAAGCAGACATGGGCCCATATTGGGGGCTTGAGTGTAAATCTGTTGATGTTGTTTTTTATGTTGGAAATCAAATTATGAACAAACGCAATAGACCATGGAGGCATTACGTGGAAAGGATTGATACGGCTGTCAGTAATTAAGGAATGAGAGAATTTTTTAAGGATTATTTTCAAAGTAAAACCTTTAGAATTGGACAATGTCAGTCTCATTTAAACACCTAATTGTTTTAATTATTGATCATGCAGAAACATGATTATATGCGATAGTAGCGAATATTTGAAATTTAAAAGTTACAACAATAATAAAATAGTGAAACTGATAACGCTTAAATTTCAATGGATATCAATGCTTTAAATATGACTCATTTTTTTCCCAGTATAAAAGTATTTTTATCTTCGAAAAATATTCTCATATTTTCTAGTGTGAAATAATTTTATCACTACGTTAATTTGAAAAAAAAAATATTTACAACTTAGTCCCTAAAGTTAATAAGTATTTAATAAATTTCAAAAACAAAATTAGATTATCATACTTTTTTGACACATTTTAATATGTATTAACGTAACCGTATAATTAATATGTATTTGAAGGAATTAACCGGTAAAGTGATTAAAGACAAGGAATTAACCGGTCACAACTATTGAGCTCAAATAATATAAACGTTGGAGTGAGGACTAGGCGTGACGACCACTTTACACTTTTTGTGAGCGAAGGTAGAAAATATAGTTATTTTGCATGTTGTTTGTCATAACATGAAGTACATGCATCCTAGTTTTAAAACCAAATTTCTGGCTTTCAAAAGTACCTTAAATGTTACACATTTAAAAAAAATTCTATACTTACTTTCCTACAAGAAGAAGAACACAAAAGTATTAATCAATCAAATACTTAAGACCGACGCAACACGACTAACTGCACAATACCCAGGGTAGAATGTTTTCTCTACCTTCTCTTTCCAACTGTATTCATCCGCGTGACAGGGCAATGTACATTGTTGTCGCCCAATGGCTGTCCTCACTCCAGTGTTCATATTATTTTAGCTCAGTGGTCACAACCTCAATTCAGTTTGATATTCAGTTCGTAGTGTTTATGTGATATTCGAAGTTATGAGAATGGAACACATTCAGTCTCAACGAGGAGATTAAAGATATGAAAACAAGCATGTCATAAATTTGCAAATCGTAAGAATACCACAAGAATCTTCGGTAAATGCATGCATTTCTATGGACCTCCGGATTTACAAGTTTTAAAATAAAGGGGATATTTAAATATTAAAAAAAAATTAAGAAACTGAGAGAGAAAATCGTTTTTTATAAAATTCAATGCTTATCTCATTTTTAAATATTTTTGACATGTTTGATTTTTTATGCACGCTCCTCATTGACTCCCCACCCCTTTAAAATCGACACCACTGACGGCAGAAACTTCTCAAACCTGAACACCACCAACTGACGAAAGGCAGTCAACGTACACCCCCCTGCCAACTCGGCAATCACGGCTTTTCATTTCCCACTAATGGTCACCACCACAAGCCTAGATAAATCCAATCTCTCCTCTTCAACCAACCAAGCGCATCTGCTCCTCCCCCCTCGCTACGTGATAAAAGGAAAAAGCTTGTTAAATAGACTGGGTGCTTTATGTCCTAACAGAATAGGTGAGGGGGGGATACAGCAGATTTATCAATTGATTAGAGAAAGCGCTCCCCAGTTGGTTCTGATGCCGACCAATAGCGGTCCAATTCACTTATTTCATTATTATTTTTTTCCACCTCCCTCTCTTTATTCAAAAAGGACCCTTGTCAAGAGGGGGGATATGGGTTGTAGAGCTGCATAAAATGATTCAAAAGAAGCCGCATAGCAGCATGGGACATTATCATCGTTTTTGTAAAAGCGGATGACGCGTTGGGTTATTGAAATTGGATAGAGATGTAATTTGAGAAGCAAATTCCATGAAATAACATTATAGATGTAAAGTTTTTGAATATTAAAACAACTGTTGTTAACAGCAGAATATCGCTAAAAGTATCCATTTCGTGATAATCGCCATCAGAGTTTCGATACTCAACTTACAGAATCCGGTTAAAATGTCATTTTAAATTTCCAATTAATATTAGGTAAAATAATGTTAGTGCTTTGCTATAACTTGATGATAAAAGTTAATCTGAAATTTGACTAAATGCTTTAATACATATCTAAGTTGAATATTAAAACAAACTGTTATTAACTACAGAATATCGCTAAAAGTATCCATTTCGTGATAATCACCATCAGTGTTTCGATACTCAACTTACAGAATCCCGTTAAAATGTTATTTTAAATTTCCAATTAATATTAGGGGAAATAATGTTAGTGCTTTGCTATAACTTGATGATAAAAGTTAATCTGAAATTTGACTAAATGCTTTAATATATATTTAAATTTCTTTTTCACTTCTAATTTACTTTCCATTGCGATGCTTTTATTAGGTGTTTCGTTTCTGTAAAAGCTTCTTCACGGCATATATATGTCAATACAGGAGAAAAAAAAACTTTTCATTAAATGCATTTAAAATAGATATAGTTAAATGTTCCTCATCATGTTTAAATTTATTTTTAACCGCTATGCTTACAATTATTTACAATTTTTTTGAATTAAAGAATTCGATGCTCCATACAACTTGAATGCAGTATTACATCGAATTAGACCGTTATTTTATAACGTCTTATAAAAAGTAACATGAAAGATCCTGCTACGAAAATAAATCTAATACATTTCCTACTGAATAAGATACTAAAATCAAGAATAGGTAGACCAACCGGTCTCTGAAATGCCAGAACAATAGCTAACGTCACTGGAGCGTAAAATATGAAATAAAATTTATAGGGACGTTGCGCTTGTTAAATTTCCCCCTATTTTTGTATCAACAAAACAATGTAAACCATTTCACCGTTCAGTAAGGATGAAAGTTGGAAATGACTTTATTATTTTGCATTTCAAAATGATTTAACTATGTTTATTTTATTTTTTTATAACATGTTATCAATTTAACCGATTTATAAATTATAGATTCTAAAGCAGGAAGGAATCATTTTATTGCTTGGATGCTTGGGAGGAATCATTTTAATTTTCAGCATGGTTGATTCTTAGCTTCTAACGCCTCCATTTTAAATATCTCCGTGGCCGAGCGGTTAAAGGCGTCAGCTGGGAATCCGAGGATTCCTGGTTCGATTCTAGGCAATGGACTTGACAAAGAAAAGTAAAAAAGGTAGTGATCTTGTGATCGGAGGGTTGCCAGCTACGCTACGAAATACTAGAAAAGTCGTCCAGAACATCCGCAAAAATTAACGGCGCGTATACACGATAAATCTGATCGGGGTCCAAAGTCCCGACGTCTATTGAAGGCGTTGGGTGCCAGTTCAGGTGTTTCCTAGTCATCTGACCATAGTACTAAAATAACGAGGTGCATGTATGAATGTGTATGTGTTTTGGGTCTTTCCTTCGAGATAGACCCCGAGCCGTCGCAAAAAGCCCACTGTGCAGCTCTAGTGCGACGTTAATTAACCAAACCAAAACCGTTTTAAATATATTATTATCACGAAAATATATTTAAACAATATTATTTTTACTCTAACAGTTGAAAAAAAGTTTTAAAAAAATACGTCTTGTTATTTTTATTTTGTAAGCTATTTCCCAAATGTCAAGGAATGAAAGATGGAATGGTGTGACTTAGAGGACATTTCTTTTTTTCTCTATTTTGAAGTCGATTCGTTTCAATTTATAAATATTTTATCTCTTTCTTGTAGCATGATTTCGGAACATTTATTGCCTCAAAAGTGCGATAACATTTAATGTAGTTTCGCAAAATTTTGTTAATTAAAATGAAATTCCATCTTCACTCTCTCAGAAATAACACTCATTTCTGAGAGTTTTGCGATCGTCAAAGCTACTTTCGTCATATTTGACAATCGTTTCGCCATTGAATCACGTGACTTTAGATACAAATAGAATCCTTAAGTTTTGAACAAAAGTCATTAGCTCAGTTTCCTTTACGACCCTTTTCTGGGTCATCAGCTCATTTTTGGTTTTTATATTTATATTGTCAGAATTCAATTAGCCTTCTTGGGGTCCCGAGTGGATAGAGCGTATTACTCTGGAAACGACAGGAGTCTCAGCTTGTCGATATTATATTATTTAAAATTGTCCTCATTTTCGCAGAAATAAATTTTGTTTTAAAAAAAAAACGACTAAAAATAAAATTTCTCAATTTGACGAAATGTGTAATCGGAACGTATAGCCGGCGTCTGTTTCGTCAAAAATAACAAAATTTTCGTCAAATATGAGAATGAATTTTCAAATGTGCACCAATATAACAATGTAAAAATTGCTTTATTCAGAGATAAAGTTAACCTTGACATTGAATTCAATGCTCAGCTACTGTATTCCACTATGCATCTAAGCGATATTGTAAAGTTATGTCTACCGGAAAAGAGTCGAAATTATATTTCGGATACTTAAAAAAAGATCTCCATTTGCCTTGTAAAATAAAAATTAGGACTACTAAAGAAACTTTATTGAGTATGGATGAATGATCGTAGTATGTAATGTCTATCTGTGATATCCGATCTCTCATAACTCCGTGAACCGGAGGCAGCAGCTCACGCGGGTTGACAGCTTCACGGAGCATTTGTAGCCCCCCTTTATATTGCGATGAATGGGTGCAAAGGGACTCTGCCATCCGTGACGTCAATTGAGATGTAACCAGCTGCAACGTTTTGGCACCCTCCTCCGTCTGATTCGCTCAATTATCAGGGATCGAGAACAGTTGTATTTATATTTTTAAAAAAATAAATACTTATAATATTGGGGTTTTTAATATGAAATTAAGACTAATCACTGTACAAATGAGCTAATTTCAATGGATCAAATAGTTTTTAATGACTCGCATATTATAGTGGTAGATAAAAGACATTTTTAAGTGTATTGTTTAGTAAGATCAATAGCATCAAAGAAGGTTCTCTCTAAAAAAAAAAATGAAAAATGATTCTCAAAAAGGCTGGAACATTAGCAATAAAAGTCATTAAATTTTAATTTTTATAATCCAACAGTATTTTTTCATTTGAAATCCATAACATTAAGAACTGTGTGTTGATTTTACAATAAACACCATGCAGTAACATAAAAGTTAACGATGTTCTATCACTTTGTGGTTGGCACTATTACGACCTCTCATCTACAGGTTAAAACGATTAGGATGTGGTTTTAAAAGTGGCAGTTTGTGGTCCATAGCCACACGTTTCTGCACTTTAAAATTAGATACCTTTTTTTTTTATTTCCGTGCCGTATCATCAAAAAGTTATCTGATATGAAAGGTGCTTTTTAAAAAAAAAATTATCTCTATAAAATTAAAACAAGTTAAATTTTACTAAACATTCTTTTCTATAATATATCTTAAGACTTTAAAATATACTACACTTTAAAATAGCTTTGGTCAATGTAAACATTCTACTAGAATACTTATCCTGCTTTATAATAACACCAAGGTCGCAATGAGCCTGTCAGGCTCAATGAAATAGGAAAATCGGATTGGGATTACAAGCGCGACTCCGACAGGGTTAAATTACAAGCGCTAAAAGAACGCTAGTGTATAATATTTGTATCGGAGTGTTATATTCTTAAATCTTCAATAAAATCAAGAATAATGGTATTTTTACGAAATGAAATGCGTTTATTTAATTTACAATTCTAAGAGGAGAAGTATTATAATTTAATATACACACACATATATATACAAAAGCCAGCAGGGTTTCCGTATTTAATAGCTTAACAAAATCAACCCAACTTTCTATATCGTCGCCTGAGAGCAACAGTAAGACATCTAAAAATAAAAAAAAGTTCTTGCTAATATTACCAAATGGGCCTTTATTTAGTGGAACACTTGGTGGACATTTTTATGTCTTCTTCGAAATCCCTGAATATATTCGGCATTGAAAAAACAGCAAATTTTAAAATCAATTTTATAGGCAACTCTGTTTTTGCTCGTATCCTATTGTTGCTCTGAGGCGACGATATACCATTTCGACACCAACATTGTACCTTATATTTATAACGCATTAAATGTTGCTGTTCTAATCTAGTAGCAGATTTCATAAATTTATTTTTAAGGGGTACTTACTCGGATCGTTGTCTGGGTCTTCCCTCTTCCTCTTATTGCTGTTGTCATCTAGGCTGTTAGGAATACCGAGGATGCCGTTGATGGAGTAGGACGGCCTGTGGTCTGGATGAGACGACACGATAACCGTGGATGTCATTTGCGGACTCGGACTATTAGAACTGGACGTTACGACGTGTTTCGCTTTCTCGGCAGCCTTATTCCGTACAATCCTACATCAATGAACAATACGTGGGAGTCAGAACATTATGTGGACATCGTTGGGGAGGAGACATTCAAGATACAACAAAGTTTTTTAAACAAAATATTTAGAAAACATTCAGTAAAAATCAGCAGAGTGAATTGAAAACTAAATACATTGGAGATAAAACACATTTGTTGTCGTTTTGAAATAGGCTCGCGTTTTACTGAACTGAAATTTTATACTACAATTGTTTGATACTTTGAATAGTAAACCTGTTGAGCTAAAAAATGTGAGAAAATAGATATTAAGTTGTGCTGTTACCATCATTATCTCAAAGGTTCTTTTTAATACTTCCACTTCTAATAATTTATACAGACATTTAAATTGATTTATTCTATTTATTAGACGATATATATAATGTTATATTAAGATGAAATCAGCTAAATATAAGTAATATGGTCAGGTTAACACCTACATAGTTTATTTAATTCGCATGTCAAAATTATGTATACATACTATAAAGCAATATCGGGGTTTTGTTTTTACACTGAATACACGCGTGTTCATTTAAATAAATAGAATATCTTGTATCTCAATTTAAGGTTTAGGTAGTTTTAACAATACAAAACTCACTTTGAATCGTTGTCAAAAACGGGTGTTCCAAAAAAAATATCACATATTCAACAGGTATATTGCAAATATTTATATTGCAAATAAATGTTATACCGAACAAATTCTTTTCGCTAAATTTAAAAACAATATATATATTGTAGTGGAATAATTTTTGATTGAAAATCAAGACCGACTATATCCTACAATGCAAATGGGAAAGTAAAATATATAGCGCCCTTTAGAGTAAGTTATATTTATTAAGCCTTAATCGACGGTTCATTTGGCTCTTCTCCACCCCCCCTCCCGGTGTTTTTCTGAACTTCCCTTTTCGAATGCTTCTCTTCCGCCTCGGGATGCGCAAGAAGCATCGCAGTTTCACTTGAGATTTACGAGGGACAGAAAGATGAATGTCGCTTCATTTGTCACCGAGTGAAGAAATGATTCGCACAGACAGGTTGAAAGTCTGCAGAGTAAATGTTTGTATGTTTACCAGAGCCCACCCGGATGATATGACACATATTTTTAATCTCTGTTTTGATTTAGATATTTATGGCATTTTTATCTGCCATGAGTCTGCACTGTTGATTCAGAGATAACTTGTATGCCTTGATCTATGTCATTTTATTGTGCGCTACTTGTTAACATATTAACTATAAGATTTTTTTTATTGTATTAATTAGCATTTACCCGCGGTATCACACGCGTTAAACAATGTTACGCCATTGGTTTATTCCTTCTCTTTTGTTTTCTCGAAGGCAAAATAACTGGTCTAGTGTTCAAACATTTCCGATTATTAGATTTTTAGTTAGTTTCCATTTGAAGCATACTTGTCAGAAAAAGTTATTTTTTCCGAAGCAAATTTTGATTGACAACTTTCAATTGTTCAAAACAATAAATATATATTAATTTACTTCAAATATTTCATTATTGTCAAAGTAGATACTATTTTTTTCCATTTAAAAAGAATTGTTTCTAAAACCGTTACACACGAAAAGCTAAACGGAATTTAAAAATTTCAAGCCTAAGGTGCACAATAAAAGATTGAATAGTATCTACACATAAATTTTCAGACATGTCCAAGCAGTGGAAGATAGTGTTTTGCATGTCACAGGCACAAGGCAGACTATATTTTATTATTATAGAAGAATATAGATAGTTACCAAAATTTATTTCTTGGCTATATGTTCAATTCATAAAAAAATTGTATTGTTCATGCTTTTGTATTCTATTATTTATTACTCAATGGACATAGAACTATGAAAATTCACAAAATGAAAATGCCAAATCATGCATGACACGTGACAATCATGCATGACATGTGCAGGTTTAAGTCAAAAAATCGAATGTAACTTAAAACATAGTATTAAAAAATACTATTTTAATAGCTTATATTTTAAAGTAATCCAGTAAAATCCCGTTCACACAGAGATCTGTTCCAGCCTACCTGTTGATAGAGCTGACGGAGGGTATGTTGTCTTGGTCGCAGATTCCGTCGGCCAGCAACCTGTCCCTGATTTCCCAGGCGAACATCGTCGGGTTCTGTTTCTTGTAATTGGCGATAGCGTCCACTACCTTGGGAGTGGCCACCTTTGGTTTGCTGCCGCCGATCACGCCGGGTTTTATGGATCCTGTCTCGTAATACCTGAAACGAACATCCGCATCATGAACACACCATTGTATGGGGGAAAAATCGAATACTGTAATGTAAAGCTAAATAGACAAAATAATAACATAGTATAAGGTTTTAGGAGATATTGACAAAAATATATCAAATTAAATACAGTAGCATTCCAATTATCCGAACTCCAGTTATCCGGTTTTAGGCGATATCGACAAAAATGTATTAAATTAAATAGATTAGAGCTCCAATTATCCGAACTACAGTTATCCGGCTTTTGGCGATATCGACAAAAATGTATTAAATTAAATAGATTAGAGCTCCAATTATCCGAACTCCAGTTATCCGGTTTTAGGCGATATCGACAAAAATGTATTAAATTAAATACGTTAGAGCTCCAATTATCCGAACTCTAGTTATCCAGATCAAACAAAACGGATGCCAATTATTCGGATCTGGATCACTTTGAGAGGAGAAAAAAAAAGGAAATCAGCAAAATCCCCTTTTTAAAAGTTTCTTATTGATGAATAATATATTGTTTTTAAGTCATTAAATTACAATACATTACATACTAAGCAAAATTCGTTTTTTGACTAAGGAATAAACTTTTTTTCATAAATTATTCAATTATCCGGATGGGATCTGGTCCTAATTTATTCAGATAACTGGAGTTCTACTGTAATTTAAATTTGTTTGCTTAACTTGAAAATTTGCAGACAGTATAAAAAAACATTAAACGCGAAAAAAGTACATGAATGTTTATTTTAAGATGTTAAGGGTCCATACACTTGTGTATTTGACTACACACACAATTTTATCTCGCTATTTTTTTAATTGTTAACAACCGCCAAAAACTAGTCATGTCAACATGTGCGGTAACTTCAATGTTTCCTAAACTTAATGTAACTTAAGCTAACCAAGGTAAAAATAATTCACCAGTTCCCCTACTCTATTTTTAAAGTCATCCAAAACCTTATAACCAGATCTGAAAACTTTGAATCAAGGCATATAATTCGTATTTTTTCTTTACTTTTCCAAGTCGCATCGAAGCAAAAGATTCTCGGTTTCTTGTTTGGATATTCGCCAACTGCCGCCTACTGTTCCCGCACCTGCGACAAATTTAATTTCAGCTACACGTGAAAACTCACAGAAAAAAAAAACTAATTTTCTTCATCATTCTGTTTAAAAACTGTCGGCTAGTTATTGATCATAACCCTTTAGTCAAAAGTCATGCTTTCAATTCGTTCAAAATATAAGAATAACAATTTTTGAATAAAATATTCCTAATTAATACGACATTTCAACTCATTAGGTGATAATTTTAACTAATTTTTCAGACATTTTTAATTGTAAATTTTAAGGTGATAGTGATTAGCAAAGATTACGAAAAACAAAAAATTAATTTAAAGTTTAAGTAGATTAACTTTAGGTTTGTGAAATAAAAATAACTATGTAAGAAGGCTCATTGTCTTGAATACACATTGCATCTGAATAGATATTCTTATTCAAATACTTTATAATAATAGAGATCGATTTACGACTGGTTATCTAGAAACCCACTTATCCTAATTATTACTACGAATTTGCAATGGGGAGCATCAATATTCGTCCTTGAGCCCAACACAATGGAGCAGAAAACTTCTAAAAGGCATTAGCTTCTGAACAGAAATGTGACAAGGGGCGGGGTTTTCCCGATAAATCAAGTTCGAAGCAAAGTTAATGGCTCGTTATTTTTTTTATATGCGGAAAGTGCCATTTTAGCATTCTATTAAGCAATTCTTGAAAACGACCAATATAACACACAGTAGAATGCAGTTTCAGTTCCAATATCTTGAGGCAGTGCCAGGGCCCGATTAAGACATTGAAGCAAGGGGAGCCCGTCTTTAAATGGGAGCCCCATTGCTCTTAAATACACCCTTGAGAACATCAAATCATACTTTTTAATGCAATAGTATGCTTGTTCCCGAATGACATTAAAATGAAACATCATAAATAATATAACAAAATATAGTAAGTAATAAGTATTCCTAATATTCTGTATGTTTAGATTTTTTTTTATTATAATATTCAAATAAATTTAGCACCAGTGACATGTTTTTTTTAACGTTTGTAATACAATTTTTTATGTTAAGGGTGTTAAATATTTATATTTAACGTGTGATTTAGAGACCCCCCTCCCCCCCCCAAAAAAAATGTAAAGTGTAAGCCTGGGCTTCACAGGCCTATTCGGTAATAAGGCCTTGAGCAGTGCTTTAAGGAAAGAGGTCCTGTAGTTTGACAATACTTTTAGACATTTTAATATGAGAGAATTGCTCATAGTTGTCATAATAATTTTAATTTTAATAATAATTTTAAATAATAGTCATATCAGCATGTCGTGAATCCTGACCTTCCCCCTAAAAAAATCATCCTAACTATATATAATTTTAAAAGTAATGCCCTTAAGTCAAAGTAATTAATGCATTAATTACCTACTAAAAATTCACTTAAGAATACAATGTTAAGTTTTATGTTAGATATTTTTTAATACATTCTTATATATAAAAGGGAGACTGGCTGGATAATACAGTTTCAATATCACACAAATGCTTCTCCCTATTCCAAGGCTCAGAAAACAAGGTAGTCTGTCATTCGAAAGATGAGTAGTCGCGCCAAATTTGAAAAGTTAACCTGCAGAAAGGTGTGACACTCCAAAAAGTACATCAAATGCCCCGTGAACGATCTCCATCTAAAAACAGTCGACAACACTCTCTCCGATTTCTTGCCCTCCACCCCGCCATATTTATAGATACAGATTCGTCAAGCTCTGGCTTCCGAAAGGGTAACCCCCTCCTCGCACTCGGAGTGCGGCGAGTTGAAAGCGGCGCATCCCGCTCCAGACGCGTCGTTTTACCGCCAATTTGTACTCCCCGAACGAGAGCTTTCTCGTTTCTCCCGAGCATCTGTTGCCTCAATTTGTTACGTAGACTCTCCATTTAAAAAAACTACGCCAACTCTTAAGTATAAGAAGAAAAGGCCTCTTGAATTAGAAGGAGGAACGCGAAGACAGATGGGATGTACTCTTGTATCTGTGATGATTATTTTTTTGGTTGAAACGGCCCGGTAGTCAAGGAATTTGGAGTCACTTTGTAAACTGTAAATAATTCGGGATTTATCGCCCACAATATGTTTCATGGCGTCTTAAGTTCAATTGTGCTTTTGTAAATAGTAACTAATTAAGATTCTGTCTTCGTATTCAGGTGTTATGTTAGGCTATGGTGTTGTGAACTTCAGGGCTATGGCACTTCAAGGTTATTAAAAGGTGTTTGGGGATAAATTTGGATTATTTAGTTCTTGTAATGAGTTTAAAATAAAGTTGGTGTCTCTAAAGTAATTGCAAACTGTTTATTGGGGATAAATTTGGGTTATTTAGTTCTTTTAATGAGTTTAAAATAACATTGGAGTCTCTAAAGTAATCGCAAATTATTTATTGCAAGATATTTTGTCGTCGTTATAAATAATAATATTATTTATTATATAAAAAAAATACTTGAAATATATAGGATAACCTTTTAGTTTAAACTTTCGCAAACTGCAAGTACTTGCGTAGTGTATTTCACACCTCAGCAAACATAAAACTTGTTATGGTATAGTTACTTTTCAGTGGAACAGCTTTTTACAATTTAAATATAAAACCAAGCACGAACAATATGAATAAAAACTAATCAAACAATTTCTTCTGCTTGAACTTTTACAAAAAATTATGTCTCATTTATTCCTCAGATTTTTGACAGATAATTTGACATCATTATAAAACAATGTAAAGGGGGATATTTATTGGGTTAATACATTTGATTATTAAGGGTAAATTTACTAGTTAAATGTTTATAGCTAAAAATTAATATTAATATTCGATTATAGATATCACATACTATCTCTGCCAATTTAAGAAAATCATTAAATTACATTTATCTATTACATTACAAATACTATGTTTTCTACAAGTATAAAATTGATAGATTTGAGGTAAACACATTATATTAGGCATTAAGTTCTTACCTTCCAAGTATTTTTGAGACGCATCCATGAGACACTCTAAGCTGCCTACTGATATCACAGGGCCTAACACCTTGATGAGCTAGTTCTACTATCCTTTGCCTTACCATGTCCGGCAACGGACGACCATTTACAAAAACACCTCCTAGTTGATTTACACCACCGTGACCTACAATGAAAATAGCATTTGGACGCTTTTTACAGCACTACAATTAATTACAAAGAAACTACCTGTATAAATAGGATTTGTTAAGCAAAGATTAATATTAGAGTTATTTATTAAAGCATGTATCTAAGAATCATTTATTATATTTTTTAGTCTTCTGGATTAGAAAATACACCAGAACTAAATTATTTAAGGATTTATATATATATACAATTGTGTTTCTAAATTGGAAAAAACGCTCATGTGAATTTTACTATGTTAAAAAAAAACCGTAATGTGTGTAAATTTGTCTTTTTCTTAAAACATGTGACGCCCAGAAGCAGAAACGCGGCGACGTGCGTCGTATGTCGCAGATTTTTTCAAATGTCTGCAGACAAATCTTTTGCAGAAGTATATCTATCATACGAATTACACTACATTAGAACATTTCTGCAGATTCTTTCTTTGTTTGCTGAGATTTTATCTTTAATCATTGCTGTTATACTTGCTTATGACAGGTATACCGATAGTTATATAATAAATTAAATTGAAGACAAATCTTACTCACTAAAATGTTGTCGCAGACTATTAAGAAATTTTAAGCTACTGGGCATGTGAGTTAAATTATAAAGGTGGGATTTTTTAAAAATATTTTCTTCATTGGAATTAAGATACATTTTTGTAATGAAATTTTCTAAGTTTTAAAATGATTATATAAAAAATATATTTATGTTTAATTTTGTAAAATTGATTGTATGCATTTTTCACTTTTATTTTAAGATTTCGCAAAATGTTTCGAAAATTTCTTAAATTTAAGTAATTCCAATAGATAAAAAAAAGTAAGTATTCCTAACTTGGGGAGACACTTTATATTTTCGAGTCGTTTTAAAACTGTAGAAATACATGAGTTTGAGTGTTGATGTGTGGAAATCTGATTTCAGGTGACAGATGGAGTGAAGCCGTCGTTTTTTGAAAGTGAGAAAGAGAAAGACAATTCAATGCAGCCAATCACTTACTGGAGGACTGCGATTCTGAAGAGTTCGACCTCCCCATTTTTGGATGAATGTTTTCCACTCCAGGATTCGATTCCAGATCCAAGGAAGGTAAATAATTCATATTGTTTGAATCTGAAACGAACCAAACATAAGTCATGGAACACATTCGACGTCATTATATTATTTCACATTTCTTATGGAAGTGGTATAACATATATGATAACAAACTCTTTAATTGAATAATCGATTTACAAGAATCTCACAAGTCCACGCAGAGCCAAATGTTTTGTGTGTTTTCTTAAAAAGGTGATCTATTTGCCTGCATGTGACAAATTATAGACAGTATATTTGGCTTGTAATAAGAAGTAGATATTTTCTTAACTTTAGTTCTTCTTTTTCAAAGCCACATATATATATATTTGATGTGTATTAATCTATTATTATCTGTCATTTCAGATGTAAAAAGAACGTTTTTAAAGTAAATATGTACTAAAATCATATTGGGAAATACATTCCCCACACATAAATAAATTAAGAATTATAAATATTAAAAAAATACTTTAAACAAAGAAATAAAATTATAATTGGTAAATATATGCGAACTTATTGGCATCTATTATTTTATATATAAAATGCATAAACGCTCTTTACTCGAAATTTATTGGAACTATAATATCTTTTCAAACTGTTACTGATCAGTTGGTAACTTTAGATGATTTTTATACAATAAAATAAGAAAGAAAAATCTATTTTAACACAAATTAATTTAATTTGCAGTTCACGTTATATTTAACTTTAGGCTTAATTCAAACCCACATTGATAAAAGAAGCATCAATTTTATTGCTAACAAAATACAGGTAAGAATACAGATAAAACGTTATAGTAGTGAGTTCCGCCTTAATAAAAACTAATAATTTATTACATAAATCAATAGTATTGCAATTGCAATGAAGGGCACAACTTTTGCATACAGAAAAGTTTACTTGCACAAGACTAATTCAATGCATTATAACTTAGTCATATTATTATACAATGTTCTCAATTTTACTCGCAATAATGGAATGATAATGTATATGGTTTTAATTTATTACTACATTTACTTCATTATTACGCTGCACAGATTATATGTGGATATATTCTAGATATCTTTGTCCCAATTATAGTATAATATACATCACTTCTCCGAATGAAAAAAAAGTATAAGAAAAGCCTTTCGATTAGACACAGAAAAAAAAAATCTAAAATCTATAGGTCAGATCTATAGGTATACTTCAACAGATACCTAATAACAATGTGGATCCACACAGGTACTTTGAACTAAATCCCGAAAATTGTCACTTCAGTATAATTTTAAAATACTATTTCCTACGAACATCGTTGTTTTTATTTGGTTTAAACAATAGAGAAAGGATTTATCTTGTACATTTTTACACTCTTATTTTCGTAAAATTATCATATTATCATATGTCAAAATATCAAAGCATAAACAATGAATATAAACGCAGTTAATATTTTTATCTTTTCAACATCTATCAAGGGTCTTGTTTCGTATAGAGATAACCTTAAATCTCGATCCCCAAAAAAACAAATTAATCCCGTAGTAATCGCATAGGGCCAAACCTACGCAATTAAATCGCAGGAAGTAGTTTTAATCGCAAACACAAATTTCCCATGTCACAACAGACGTAAAAGTAAATAAAAGAATAACAACATCCCGACATTTATTGAATATTTGTGATGCCTCATCCCGATACGATGCGCTATCTCCAAATTTGTCGTTTAATGCATTGCTTTTTCAATAAAAGATGGATATGAAAACAAATTATTTTTTTTCACGACTCGATGATGTCGGGATTCTGCGAATCGATCGGAACCGATGGTTCCACTTCACCAATTCCCTTCGACGTTATCAACGGATGATAAGAGCGGAGCTTCCGAGAAATCTTCTCGACTTTCGGTTGAGGTTTTCTTGTCCGGGCGGGGGCGTGGTCCGTTTCGAATTGGGCTTCCATCCCATTTATTTAATTCGGGGCTTTGATCGTCTCGGTCTTGCTGGGGGGAGTGTCGATTAGAGGGCATTTAGGAACTATCTGTCCAAGAAATTGGTATCAACAAATGTGGGACGGGGGAAAGGACAAAAAATCAAAATAAATGTTTCGGGGGAAAAAAAAGTCGTTGGGATTTTTAGATCGTCTGCACAAAGGTGTTTTCTTTTCAATTCAAGGACATTCGGAACAAAGACAAAAGTTCTCGGAAATCTCTCTATTTTCTTCAGACTTATGTTGTGTATGAAAATAAAAATGTGTGACATTATTACTGTGGTATTATTTTTTTCGATTATCAGTCGTCTATTAAAGATACGAAAAGAAATTAAGTATTCAAAGAAATATTACACTAATATGAATTACTGTAAATAATTATTTTTGTGCTTAAAAAAGTTAAATATGTTGATATCCGACAAATTCGATCTGGAAAATATATACTCTAAATATCAAAATATAGATAAAAAAAATAATTATAAAATTTCCTTGACTTTTTATGCCAATTTATTTTCTCTGGGTTAGAACTAATTGAAGACAACCTTTAAGATCGAAAATAAAAACAACTACCTATAAAACCACAACTTTTTACTTATAGTTTAATTTTCTTTTTGATTTCTTTGAAACTAAGAAACAATTTTGAACTAAGAAATAGGTATTGACATTTATTTAAAAGATGCAAAACACTCTTCTGTAAAAATAGTATAATAATGAACCTTTAAGTAAGCTACCATATAGTCGAAGCTCGCTTGCAGACTATTCCCATCTTTCAAGTCTACCTGTGAAAGCTGTCAACAGTAATGATCATTTGCTCCATTCATCACTTCGCCCGTGAGCACACGCCTTTGAAAATTTCCCCAAGCCCCCCTAATAATTGTCACCCAGAACTGTTGTAGGACCAAGATAACGTCCTAAAGTTTGTTACTTGTGTTGAAGATCTCGAGTGATTTATGGAGGTAGAGAGGGCTTGGAAATGAAAGCACAAAGGAAAAAACGTTTAACACCTGGAGCTTTTTTCTGGAATTCAAGTTGAGACGGAAAATATTTCGACCTCAACGGGCTTGTTACCAATTGCTACGGTACGTTAGACCAAACGGTATTACAATTTTGTTTTTCGACTCTAAACCAGTATTTAGAACTATGTAAATCTGCAAGAATAAAGTGAAAATTTATACTAGAAAAAAATTTTACTAAATTTCTTATAAAACTTCATTTTTTGGGTATCGTAAATTGCGCGGGAATGGTACGATGAATAAATTACATCTGTTTCACAGACAGCAAAACGATTTTGATTTCAAAATTAAGCTTAATTTTAAATTGTAATCAAAATGTTTTTTTTGTACCAAAACTCATCAAAGTTTAAAAGAATGATATTGATGGCAAAGTAAAGTAGTAAAAACTTTAAAAACATTCGGGTAATAAATTTTTTGTCGATGGATCAGTAATTGATAACAAATATATCACAAGAGTAAAACCGAATAAAATGTACACGACTGTATTTTAACACGTTAAACAAAAACAAATTCGAATATATCAAACCCCCTTTAAAAAAAAAATTGCCATATAGTAATCTGTAAACATTCTAACATTCTTAAAACAACTACAATATGATTTTTATCTCAATATATATCTAATTAAAGTAAAAGATTTGTTTCATGTTTATGATAAAAAATTAATAGGATCAACTAAATATAATTGATGATTATGTAATTTAACTAGTATATTAAAACAAATTGCAATACAAAAAGTATTTAATTTATTTTCTAATAATAGTTTCGTGACAGATGCTCCGAAAGCATTTGCGTTGTTGTCAAAAAGTTAAGAAATTGCGCCAAGCTCAAACTTAATGGATCTTTAAGGAGGGGAGCATATAGGAGATTTCTTGCTGAAAATAAATATGGTGATCAATGGTCAACTTGTATTCTCAGCCCTCCACATAGAAAATATTAATGAAATTGTGACATTTTTTGTTTAATGTAAACAAATAGATTAATCAAACAAATATAATTCATCGAACATTTCCAATTGTTTACGAATTTGATATAATGTTTCTAAAAATAAAAATATAGAATGCGGCATCAGTGCGATGTTACATAACTAAATATAAAACATTTTTTTTCTTATAAGAAATTACCTTCTGACATGAACAATTTTATTTATTAATTTAATATATTATTTATAAATAAAAAAAAATTCATAACAAATTACAACTTTATTGAAAAAAATATTATTTTTTTGGCAAAAATTATTATTGGAACTTAACCAAAATAACTGTGAATTTCGACACCAAAAACAGATGTAATATAATGCAATTTCGCCAACAAACCAGGCCTAAACAGAAATTTGAGCAAGAATGTGTTAAAAAAAAAATTTAAGGGTCAACTAAATATAATTGATTTATTAATTTTGAGCTCGGCGCAACTACTTCACTTTTTGACAACATCGCAACTGCTTTCGGCGCATCTGCTTAGGAATCAGTTTAAACTGACACCCAACATAAGGTAAACAGTCTTACTTTTGTAATGATAATAATCCATCATAGAATGTCGATGACCGTACCGATACGCCGTCCTCAAGTCCATCGGTCCCGTAACGGACCGATGACTTGTATCCATGAAACTGGGCATCACTGCAATTTTAATCACTAAACAGCTTCGTCAACATTATGGTAAAGTACACCACATAGTTTTTCCACATTTAGTCAATGCTCATGCTCTGGACACTGAAAATCCCATTGCGTCTTCTCTCAATAACACGAGCACATGGAAGGTTAAAATTTAGGCTTATAAAATTCTATCTCCCGAGTTCTTTCGACGAAGTCTCAGGATTAACTGACTTTTTGCTTTGGAACTGAAATTCGGTGGCTGAATTCGGGGGTACGAGGTTGAAGGGGAGGGGAGTTGGCAGCCTACCCCCGTCACGTGATTTGATGTTAGGTTTCATCCCCCTCTCTGCTTTTTCATTGTCGCCTGCGCGGGACGCCCCGCAGCAACTCGCGTTTATCCTGACAATATAAATGGAAGACTTTGACAGAAGTCGTACACAGATACCATCCATAGAACACACCTTCTTTCACGCACAAAAGGTATTGACTGGCAACACCTAAGCGAGGTAATGATTTGCTGTCCCACTTCAAGAGTCCAAGAGAAGACACGAAATCAATTGAAATAATCCACCTTAATCTTTTTTTCCATTCACAGAATACTTTGTGTAGGAAAAATCAGCACAAAACTTGTTTTTGGAGAAATATTTTAAATTGAAAAATTTTTGTCACCGAAAACGAAATAGTAATGCTTGAATCGAACTAAAACCTGCTAATCGAACAAAACTTTTACATACACACCCACATTTCACATATTAAACAAAATATTAATGCACACCCACAGGTATCATACTAGATTTTTAGCTACCTACAACTAACTAAATTTCAAATTTACTACTGCCACTTTTAATTCTTTTTAATGGGAAATGGTTTGTTCCATCCGTCAGTAATAGGTTCACGCAATCAAACTAAACAAGAATTGCAGGATTGGAATCATTTGAAAAAAAAAGAACAAACTGCTGTAGTGTACACGGAGGTTTTATTCGCTTCATTTGATCTAAATGAACAGATGGCTGCGGCAGAAGAGAACAAGACATCTTTGTCTACCGACCCCCTTCTCTCAGACACACAAATCCAAATAAGCATCTATAAATAAGACTCCGGAACCGCAAAGTTGGAAACAGTTTTAAAAGAGACGGCGCATTTGCATATCGACTTGATTCAAAAAGCATTAGCATTGTTCATATAGAACTACAGAGAATGTTAATAAATTCAATCATTAAATTTTGCAGTCAATGAATATTTTTTTTTAACAAATTATAGAAGATATGAATAAAATTATCGAAACAAAAAGTAAATTAATGTTTTAATAAATATATGTACAATATATTGTAAATATGTCATTCTTAGGTAAAAAAAAAACCTGGGTATTTATTTATATGTCGGTCGAAAAATGAATAATAAGAACCTACCTAAACTTCAAACAAAATAAGTCAAATATAAATATTTTAAGCTTCAGTACTTACAAAGAAGAAATTCATAAATAATCAAAAAATATCCCGCTTGAGAATTTCCTGTTTATATAAATTCTTGGATTCTCGTTTCTTAAATTCAGCATTTTATCAGTATGTTAAAGAACATACACATTGTCGCTTAAGCCGTGTTACTACGCAAGTCCAATGTTAATTCAATTGGTCCAATTTTAATTCAATTGGTCCAATGTTAATTCAATTGGTCCAATGTTAATTCAATTGGTCCAATTTTAATTCAATTGGTCCAATGTTAATTCAATTGGTCCAATGTTAATTCAATTGGCCCAATGTTAATTCAATTGGTCCAATGTTAATTCAATTGGTCTAATGTTAATTCAATTCGTCCAATGTTAATTCAATTGTATTTGCGTGGTTACGCGTCTTAAGCAACGATATATTTTTTTGTAGTTTGAATTCAAAGGTGCATTTTGAAAATAAATTATGGGGGTTCAATATATAGTAATACAGATTTGTATAATAGAGAGATCAGAAGTCCTCTTGTCCGTTTTGATATCTGTGTCATTTTTCATTGAGGGAAAAGTTAATATCTGCCACCTTCTCCCCCCCAAGTTCTCATGAATACTACAAGAGACTGTTTATCCACTTCATCGCGTTATTCCTCCATTGAAAGTTCTCAGTCAAGTGTAGATAATAGTTACGTCGGATCGAAAGACGACAGATTGCTTTTGAGGGCACCCAGTCGACATCGTGTACGGAGATTTACATCGGAGTCTGCAAAACGGATTCGGGCGTTTCATTTCTGTCGACTTTTTTTCTCTCTCTCTCAATGTAACAGTTTTGAATAGTTTTTTCTCCCCCCCCCCCTTTGTATTTGACCCTCCAGCACATAATGAAAGAGTCGAGTGCTCCCTCTTTTGTCGAGTTTCCCTTTTTACGGGGCTTCGTGTTTTTGATAGCTTCGACTCCATTCGGCAGTCATTTATCGCCTTTTGAACGCGATCTTTCCCAATGCAGGGTTCTCCGCGACCCTTGTTAGGGTTGGCCACAATGACGAGGTTGCCGGGGACACGCGTTGCGCCAAGCGACGCGCCAAATTCCCCGAGGTGAACACCACATTCCTGAATCGGTATTTGTATGGTTTTAAAAGAATTCTCAGTCCTAAAGTGATAGAAATCAATTGCAAAAATATTCAATAATACATATTTTGGCAAGGGTTTTCGAGTAGAATTAAATAAGTTATTCAGCACTAACATTCTGTTCTGGGACATGTCTAAGTGAATTAGGTACGCAAGAAAAACTCAACACGTAACACATGAACGTAATTATACATATAATAACATGTTTATAACATGTCATTGCAAGTCTTAGCAAAAACTGTTTAAGAAAAATATAGAAAATACAAAATAATGTTTCTTTTTACTAAATATATATTATTAATAAATTATCATTCGTTGTAATGACCTTCGAAAAAAAATTACTTGACATTTATAAAAATTATTTATAGCTTACTACATCTTAAGCAAGATTAAGAAAATATTGCTTTTTCTTCAACAATTTCCGAATTTCTAATAGATCTGAAACTTATGTAATATATACATGGTTTTTAATGATACATAAACCTAGTTATTTTTAATGACATATTTTAAACGATTTGTTTGCGTTTTTTTAACTCATTAATTGAAAATCCAAACAAGTTTGCTAAATTTTATATTGAATGTTTCAAAGATTTAATTTTTATTTTACAGGATATAATCAAAAAGTATTGTTTTGTATCGCAGCTTTATACATATTTTAATTATTTAAACATTTTATGCCCAGTTTATTCTAAACAAAATGAGTCTTTAGTTTTATTGTCCCATTACTTTTAAAAAGGTTAAATAAAACTCTAACCCAGATTATTTAAGAAATCTAAACTACCAATATTTTTTCTTTCTCATTGAAATACTTTTTTTTTAGATATCTTGATCAATACACACACAATTCTTGAAACAATGTATAACTGATTCATTCGTTGACGAAACGGTAGCATATAAAAGTATCGTAATATGGTGGATGCGGAAATAGAAAAGCTTTTCGGTCTGTTGGTTTCTTTAGTAAGGATAACAACAAAAGAATAACGCAAAGGTATATAAACACGAAAAAAAAAAAACTTTATTTCAACCTCTTGATATCAAAAACAGAAACAATTCTTTGTCTGTGAATTTTTTAAAAATCAAATTTCTCTTTTTCCTGTGGTACACTTAATTTTTTTAAATATATTTTTTTAAAAACAATATGAGCGCTGGTAAATTTGTACGCAACCGTTAGACTTGCTGACAACTCAGTTTTCAGCTCGGTTTTCATACAGAAAGAAATAAAGCCGGTTGAAACGAGGTGCTCAAAACAAATAACGAGGATCAAGTGATAAAGATAGTTTACAGTTCAATCCCCGAAGTGCAGAACTCTGAAATGAAATGTTTTGAGCTTCCTCTGTTGTGGAATTCTTAGGGAAGCAAAAATAAATTTATAACTGGTTTCGAAGGAGCTCCATACCATCTTAATGCTGAAAAATGCCATATAGGAGTCACCAGATACTATTTCGGGTTATTTTTTGTAGAGAATTTTTTAAGAAAAAAGTTACTTGAAACTTTGATTATTCGAAACACAATAGAAAATTTCATAAACAACATTTAAATAACTTCAACGAAAACTTTGTTTCTTGTTTGCAGTATGCTTTCATATTAAAAATTTTACCTTTTGAATTGATTTATATTTATAATTTTCAATATATCTACTTAAAACTACACTTTAAAAGGCACAATTTATTCAATCAAATGTATATTTGTAATCTGAGAAATTATTCTCAATATTCAGTACACTGCGACATTTTAAGAATGTAAAGTAAACATTTTTGTTTTATTTTAGGATGTTTGAACTATTCTTTAAGTAAAGGAATATAATTAGTATTAAAAAGTTAATAAGAACTTAAAAAAGTCAATAGGAACTGATGCAATGGCTTAGTGGTTAGTTTTTATGCATTTCCTTTTAATATAAAACGCACTACATTTGTATTATACATAAGTTTGATGAACATTCTTAAAAAAATTCTCATATTCCCAGTTTTTTCTCATTAGACATATCGTTTATTACAAAAAAAAAGTATTTAATAGAAATTATATACATATAGCATTTACATCAATTGATCGGTGTATATTTTCAACGAAGAGACTACTGATTTTTTTTTTAGAAATTATACACATATAGCATTTACATCAATTGATCGGTGTATATTTTCAACGAAGAGACAAGAGACTACTGTACTTTTTTTAAAAAAAATTTCTTCTGTCTATTAACTGTAAACTTTTTTCAAGTTTAATTTAAGGACTGAGTGCGAACAAACGTGGTTTAAATTTAATAACCAAATGAAACCAAAATCTCGACTATTTTACTCATTGAAATACCGCGATATTATGTCACACAAAGCGACGACCTTTTCACAAATGTTTGAAGCTGCCTTCGTGAACAATCGTCCGTGTTCTGCTCGAGTAAGCTGCATGAAGGATAGGTAAACAGGAGAGAGATTATGCGCCAAATATAGCGCATACACACGTGTCTACTTGATCGTAAACGTAGGTAGTGGAAAGGTAGGACCATTGTGATGGGGTGATTTATGCGTCCCGCGAAGAAGTGGGAAATGTAGCCCCCCCCCCCCCCCCTCACAACTTTTTTTGTTGTTGTTGTTCCCTTATCTTGACGTCTCTTCGAATCCCTGGTGTGGGGATAAATAAGTTTGTCAACTAGAAACTTACATCGTTACATCGAGGCATCGTTCTCGGGTCTTTCCTTCGGTTTGGCTTGGTTAAAAAAACGTCGCACTAGAGCTGCAAAGGGGGCAATTGGCGACGGTTCGGGGCCTATCTCGAAGGAAAGACCCGGGAACGATGCCTCGTATTTTTGAACCGTGGTCAGATCACGAGAACAACACCTGAGCTGGCACCCGACGCAACCTCAATAGACGTCAGGACATTGGACCCCGATCAGATTTATCTTGCACCAGTCCCGTATACACGCCAGTATAATTTGTTGGATATTTATAGACGACTTTCTAGTATTTTTGTAGCGAAGCTGGCAACCCTGCGATCGCAAGATCACTATTTTACTTTTCTTTGTCAAGTCCATCGCACGGATTCGAACCACCAATCCTCTGATTAGTAGCTGAACGCCTTATCCACTGAGCAACTGGGGCTCTGTATGCTTAAAGAGTGGTAGGATTAAAATATATTTTTTTTAGCGTTACATGGTTTTGATTGGCTGATGTATTACATTAATCGAGGGTTTATATTTTTTAAAAGGGTGTTTCGTTTCGTACAAGTTGGGTATACATAATTGATATTTTCTAATCTTTCTAAATGCGCGCGAGTTTTTGTAGATGGTGAATATAAACCACTTGGTTTGTATCCATCAAACCACTTGGTTTGTATCCACTTGGTTTGTATCCATCATCGCAGAGCCAAAGCAGCACCATCCACTAATTGCATCGCCATCCTCGCGCGTGTTTCTCCCATCCGTGTAGAATGGTCCTTAGCGTACATAAAAAGGATAATAAACACATACCCATAATAATAAAGTTAAATTACGCTTATTCCCTTTTGCCGTACACGTCCCCATCGAAACTTTAATTAATTTTCTAAATACATACACGTGAAAGCTAACTATTTATCTCAGCAAACCGTATATGCTTTTATTATATAGTCATTATGAGTTATATAATCGTATAATAATTAACGTAATAGTATTACTTTCTAAAGAAGGGAGTTATTTTTGATACTGTAATATATCTGGAAATTTCTGTTAGAGATACTACCAAATTCAGATTTAATTGCGAATAAGAAGTTTAATTGTGAATAGAAAGTACAATTTTGATTGAAAACCATGAAAAAATATTTCAACAAAAGGAAGAAAAAAAAAATCAACGATTTTTTTTCTGTCTATTTTTACACAGTACACTATTTCTAAGCATCTTCGTATCATTCTTACTCAGAAAAAATAAAAATCCCCTCCTGAAGAATTTCCCTTTCCAGTTAGGGATTTCTATCGCAGACAGGGAATTCGAGCGCAGTCAATTGGCTGGCTAAAAAGTTTAACGAGGACGACTCGGCATTGTTGTGCGAGAGGTGTACATAAATACAGGCTGCAGAAGGGAGTCAGTAAGTCTGCAGCTCGTCTATTCAAGTGGCCCAGGTACACAAAAGACCTTTTGAAAAGCCAACAAACGTCAACGTCCATGCGAGATTGAAAGTGCACAGTGGAAAATGATCTCGTGGTCGTTCGAAAAAGGAATTATTTTCTCTAAAGCCCCCATTTTCGTGGTGCCTTAGAGCAGAATGATGACTTACTGCTGAGTCTTTGAATTAAAAGTAATAGGTTGTATCTGAGAGAAGCTTGTGGATAGTTTATATATGACAAAGCATTTTAAATGTAGGAATAATAATTTAATATGCATTTTATATTTATTCCTCACTCCGCTGCATAGACTTTAAAAATTATGTAAACTGTATTAAGATATGTTATTAGGAATTTCGACTGTAACGTAATAAAATTCTAGCACGGATAATTTTTCAAGTTTCCAAGTTCCTTCAACACGGACGAGATAAACGCGCGTGAGCTTTTGAAGATGGCTGTAATTGGAGCATATGAACCACGTGGTGTGTGTCAACCAATCGCAAAGCCATCTGCAAAAGCTCGCGCGCGTTTATCTCGTCCGTGTTACTGGACGGTAAAACACCCAGCGCTGATCACCACAAAATTGCAAACCGACCAATCATACACGTTATCGATTTGGCTTGGTTTTGGGCTTATTTTCTCCGCCAACTGCGGCAATAAGCTATAATGTTTGTTTTTGTTCGAAACTGGTTGCAGTTTTGAATACTCCGAAATTGAAACTTGAAATATATTACAAAATGGGCTGGTGTTTTCATGAAAGGACCCAGGAATTTAACAATTCTGATTGTGCCCCATAACCTCATTAATTCTCACTGTAATAATTTTATCTATGGATTATTATTATATATGGAATTTGAAACTTATTATTATTATGTATAATATTCATAAATATGTGGGATTTTCATAAAAACTTAAAATTTTTACAATACTAAACATATTTAGGATAAATTTCAAAATTATCATTTAATAAAATTCATGACATTTCGCTTCATAAAACATATTTAATGTTTTATGAAGCGTATTAATTACATATTAATTGTAATTAAGTATTGTTTTATTGTTTAAAATTATTTTATTCTTGAGACCACTGGAAAATGCAAAATACAATAATTGTTTTTTAAATAGAATTCCAGAGGTTTATATGAGAGTACAGAACTCAAATTTACAGATATAGTAAAAAAAAAATTTAAAAAAAACAGCACCGATTCCATCTACAGCACCCTGTTGAAAAAACATTTCCATTGAAACTCTTAATATATAAGTTTGATTTATTTTCTTGTATGATTGTCTTCTCACAGTGTTATATATCATAAAACTATGCAATTTAAAAAATGGAATCGATATTTAATAAAAATGCTACATATTTAAAATAAAAACACTGCACATTTATTTACAAAATAAAATCCTCAAGGGTTGTTATAAGTGTAAAAGGGGTTGCTATAACAAGAGAAAATCATTTAAATGTGTAGATATACTAACAATTTGGCGTACGTATGACGTAGAAGCATTACGCGAATATGATTCGTCGGTTTGCAATTTTGTGGTGATCAGCGCTGGGTGTTTTACCGTCCAGTTCCGTGTTGAAGGGGCCTAAAGCTTTAGGAATTTGAGTTGAATTTGTGTAGTCATAACCTATTTCTGATATTTTATTGATATTTAACTTCGATAATCTTTCGAAATCTCATCTTCATCTAGTATTATTTTGTAAAGTGAATAATATTAATTGCATTAATTATTGTTTATGAGCTTCATAATTAATAAAAAATACCTTAAACAAGCAAAAATATTCTTGATAGTTTTTAATCGAGTATTTTGAAAGAAAATTTATATTCTGAATTTAACCACCTGAGGGATACGAACATGCATATCTATTAGAGTATCACCAGTTTTCATTGCAATTTACATAATAAAAAAGTTCATAAAATAACCATTACATTGCTAAAGCCACCAACAGACCCAAAGCAGAACAGCGCTAACTTAAGCACGAGACGGCGAAAATAAAAAATAACAGAGAAAGAGACCTAGGTCGATCTGATGGAGAGAGATGGTTTTTAAAGAAATATATATTTTACACTGTAAAAAAAAAAGGTACTTAAAAATGAATACCTGCACCTACTCGTTTTTCTTTTAATACAATTGCATCTTAAGTGAGTGACGACGTACTCAAATTTAAGCAACTTTACTTTCGCAAAAATGAGCAGTGGGATTTAATATTGCTAATATCAGCTTCTGTTAAGCCATCTGACCTGTTAAACTTAAAATAGTTGTTCAGAAGATAGTTTTCCACATTATTTGATGCCCATCGCTTACATGGAAACTGAGTTATTTCAATTCAATTATCTTACTTTCCATTATTTTGGCAGACCTTTTAAAGAAGTCTTATGTTTATAACTTCATCACACCATCCTGGTAGTACAACAGATAACGAACTGGACTGCGATGCCTTAGGATCTGAGTTCGACTCTCGGTAAGTCCTGGTTGTAATTGTCGATTTTTATTGAAAGTGATTTATGAAGGCAGTTTTTGTTTGCTAGCATCTGCTCTTTTTATTCATAGTGCTTATTTTTGAGTGCATGTCTTTTCAAAATTGAAACTTAGGTATTCTGAGCCATGATAAACAACGAATGTAATCAAAAATGAGAACATTTTACTTATTTTTGAGTACCTATTTTTAACAGTGTAGGAAGGCCAGGCAGGTGCCTAGCCAGGGAAACGGCCTTTGACCAGAGGAGCCAAGACTCGTGGCCTCATTCGCCAAGTTGGCGTAAAAAGTTGTCAAGTCAAGCAGTGAAACATTTTCAATATTTTGTATATCCCTCAGAGGGTTAGATCTATGTAAACCAGGAAGTTTAATAAAATTACTCAAACTTCCTTACTATAACGATTGCGGCTATGAAATGGTTCATCGCGTGGTACAAGTAAGTGGATTAACAGTTTGTGGAAGCATTTCGTCTGAATTCGTGACATATGCAATTTATTCCAATATAATAAATGTCCATTTATGATAAATTATTTAATGCCAAAAAATCATTTCGTGAGAAGTTATTTTAAACTTCATTTCATAGTTAGTTAGACATTTTGTCTCGTTTCTAATTTTTTGAACATGACATTCACATATATATTTTTATTAACTAGCTGTTATTTGCGGTTTTACAAGTTTTTTTTTGTCCCATTGGTGCGTTCTACCCGTTTATTCTTTCCATTGTATTTTCTCGAAGGTAAAATAATTGAAATATTGTTCAGATATCTCTGAGTACATCTCCGAATGTTAGCTTTTCCGTTATTTTTTTTTTTTTTTTTATCGTTGAAGAATAATTGTTATTGTTTAAAACAATATCTATGAATTAATTTTAAAGTATTTCATTGTTGTCAATATCTGACGATTTTATTACAATGTAGATACTATTTTTTTTTTAAATGGCCATTAAAAATTGCTTCTAAAACCCGGAAAATTAAATGGAATTTTAAAATGTCAAGCCTCAGATGCACAATTAGAGGTTGAATAGTATCTATTTAATATAAATTGTCAGGTATGTCTGAACAGTGGAAGGTAGTGTTTTGTGTGGCAAAGTCAGACTTTTCATTTTATTATTATCATAGATTTGCTTGAATAACATTTTCTTTATGGGATTAGTACACTTTCAAAAATAGGTACCAGAAAATAGCTAAAATTTACTCATTTTGGATCACATTCAATACTTATCATAGCTCCGAATACATAAGTTTCATTTTTGAAAAAGACATGTTCTCAAAAACGAGTACAAGGAGTAAAAATGAATAAAAAGAGCAGTTTGCTTGCCTACATAGGCTGCCTTCATAAATCACTTTCAATAAATTTCAGCAATTACAACCAAGACTAACCGGAAATCGAACCCAGACACCGCAGTCCAGGGCCTTACTCGTTGTACTACCAGAGCGATGTGAAGACGTTATAAACAGAAGAAATGTCAAAAAGGGAAGTAAGATAATTGAGTTGTAATAACTCAGCTCAGCACACATTTAAGCAATCGACATTAAATAACGTGGAAAACCTTCTTCTGAACACCTATTTTAAGTGTGCCAGTTCGCTTTGTTAAGATGGCTTGAACAGAAGCTGATATTCACAGTATCAAATCACACTGCACATTTTTGAGAAAGTACTGTTATTTTAATTTGAGTACGTCATCGCTCATTTACGATGCAATTGTACTCACAGAAAAACGAGTATGTGCGCACAGTACGATGCGCACAGTATTAAATCATACTGCACATTTTTGAGAAAGTACGGTTATTTACATTTGAGTACGTCATCGCTCATTTACGATGCAATTGTACTCACAGAAAAACGAGTGTGCGCACAGTACGATGCGCACAGTATCAAATCACACTGCACATTTTTGAGAAAGTACGGTTATTTAAATTTGAGTACGTCATCGCTCATTTACGACGCAATTGTACTCACAGAAAAACGAGTATGTGCGCACTGTACGATGCGCACAGTATCAAATCACAATGCACATTTTTGAGAAAATACGGTTATTTAAATTTGAGTACGTCATGGCTCATTTACGATGCAATTGCACTCGCAGAAAAACGAGTATGTTCAGGTATGGTACTCAATTTAAGTACTTTTTTTGTTATGTCAATTCGCGTGTTTCGTGTTTGGTTGAAAACACTTTAAGTCGCAAAGGAAGACATAAGGAATTGAGGAGCAAAGGCATCTAACGCTTTTCCACAAGTGTATCCAATTTTTCGACAATTTGTCAACAAGACCTAATCTCTCTCTCTACGGCCAAACGCGAGCAAGAAGTCGCATTTGCGGCCCAATCAAAGACCGGTTTATAGTGGAGAAAAGGTTAAAATGTTTCTATTTTCGTTCCCTGCGGCCCGCTAATAGCGCAATTTAAAATATATTATGAATTACATGCACCTTTTAGATGAATCCAGAATAGAAGTGGGGGAGGGCGGCTGAGCGGAACGTCGTGTTCGTTACGGTGAGCGGACAGTGGATCTATTTTAATACCCGTCCCTATATTGCGGATCAAATGGAGCGACCATTCTCGACCTTCTCGGGCCTTTTTTCTTCTATTTCTTCCTAAA
Source organism: Troglohyphantes excavatus (assembly GCA_963932185.1). Lineage (NCBI taxonomy): Eukaryota > Metazoa > Arthropoda > Arachnida > Araneae > Linyphiidae > Troglohyphantes > Troglohyphantes excavatus. The sequence goes on from OZ010667.1 coordinate 39,147,438, forward strand.
ACAGACTCTCCTCCTGCATGCCCTCTGTTAGACGACATTTGATATTCTCTTATGAACCAAAGAAAAAATAACTCATCGTGCTGTTCCTTTGTTGTATATTTCGGTTAAAGGTCACCGCTGATGAGTAAAAAACAGCAAGTTCGGGAACTTTCCAAATTGTTCGTATGTTGGTTGAAGTAGAGGGGCTTAAATAGCACAAGAATTTTTTAAGATAAAATCGAAACGAATTTTTATTTAGGGCAACGCAGGGCCTGATTACCGAATAGGCCCGTGAAGCCCAGGCCTTACACGTTACATATTTGAGGGACCCACAAATCACACCTTTTTTTAAAAAATATTTAATATCCCTAACATAGTTTTGCTACTAAATTTGCCTTAAAAATTGAAATACAAACTTAAGAAAGAAAAAAAAATTGTTAAATTTGCTGAAAAAATACTGGAAAAAAAATTGAAACATACAAATATTAGGAATAATCATTACTTATAATTTTTAGGTATGTTATTTAAAACGTGTTTCATTTAAATGTCATCAAGAGCAACGATTTTAGTGCATATAAAAGGTCGATTTGATGTCCAAGGGTCTATTTGGGAGCAACAAGGCTCCTTTTTAGACGGGCTTTCCTTGCCTCAATGTCTTAATCGGGCCATGGCTTAAACTTTTTAAACATCTAAAATGAATAGAGATTTCTTAAATTTCTTAAAGGCCTACTTAATGTGCATGAACTGATTAGCAGACTTGATTTAGAAATTTCCGTACTATAGGCATATACAAATTTCCCTCTCCAAATATATATATCGGAAATTGAAAAACATTGCAATAGTAATTTTACTATCTAAAAAAATTGTACTGTGTAACATTGAAAGAAAAAAAATGCAAAACAACGCAGATGTTTTAGTATGATAGGCTATTTTCGAAATTAACGACGCTCTCATAAAAAAAAAAGCACTATTTTTTTTTTCCAGCTTCATTAAATTTCGGCATGCTTATAAGTTTATTCTTTGGTACTTCTAACTGATGGCTAAGGTAAAGACGCATACTATCTGAGAGAAACAATAATGGCTATAGATAATTTGGAATAAATTTGACTATACTTATGATTAGTTCAATATTTACTTCCTTTTATTGCTATTTTTGACTATTTTTAACGTGTTATCCTTTCGTATTATGTTATTAGCACTGGAAATTAACTAACTTAACTTTAAACTAATATGGAAAATATTAGCGGCTATATTTGTGGTAAACTTTCAAATAAACGATAATTAAAATATTATTTAATATCATTATATTATTAAAGAAGCTAGCCTATTTTTCGTATGTTTTTGCAACTGATAAAAAGATTGATTATTGCTATTTTTAATCCTCATTCAAATCAGAAAAGGTATCGGGCTTGTATTGGATGCTTTTCCCTCTCTAGAATGAATGCATCCGTAGTCAAATAAGTTTGCTCTGAACACTCTTTCAAACATTTTAGTATTTACTTATGCGTTATTGTTTTTCAATCGCAAAAAAGAAATACGAAAAAAGGTCGAAGAGCACTTGTGCAATCCGTCAGTAAACAGATCGAAGCCTGAAACAAACACGGAAGAATTTATTTTCAAATCGATACCTTAACATGTTTGTTTTCGATTTGAATATTCTTAAGAAGAACCCAAAATAAAGTTTATTTTCCAAGAATCTATTTTATATCGATGTTTTATAAAATATACGAATTTTACAGGTTAAAATGTAGCCAAACAGACTTTGAACGTGTTGTCGAATTACTTTATTTTGATAGCACATTTATATATCCGGTTATTCCAGGTTACTTTTAGGTAATCGACGATAATATTTTTGAACGTTTTGGGTCAATCTTCAAAACTTTATTTACATTTAATTGATAAGCTCTTTGAGTTTCAAGATAAACACAACATTTTCCCGATTTCAACGTTTCAAAAAAATATATTTTCTTTCAAACGTCAATTTTTATTCAATTAAAACAAATTCTTAATTCACAACATCAAAATGAAAAGATGGTACTTACTTATTTTAAGATAGGCCTATTCCCCGTTGTTCATTGATACTTTTGTTTTAACACCTTACTAATAAATACGATAACGAATGCTTTAAAAACCTTGAGTACTGAATGTAGACTAAACAATATCTCAGGGCCTTTATTTGCTTTTACACCGATCCAAATTTTTAGAAGCCTCCGGCATGTCGGGGAATAGATTTCCCAAGGCCTGTTTAACAGCATTATTATTATTATACCAATCCCAAGAACCCCCCCCCCCCAACCTTCCGCCCCCTCCCACAACCGGACGCAGAAAAAAAAAAACATCTACGTGACATTCCCGACACATTTCAAAGAAAAAGAACCTCTTTGCATTTACTTGAGATAGAAAAAAAAAAGTCGATCCCCCCACACCCAGTCGAAAAGGGGGGGATAAAATGTCTCTGAGGAATCTCTGCAACTGCTCATTGGATCTGTCAAAGCCCTCATTTCGAATAACAATCGAAGAAAGGCAAATAGGCCCCGTGTTTTTTTCCCCCTTCTTTTTCCAATTTTGCGACCGCGAACGCCCCTTCAGATTACCGGGGAACCTTCGGTAATGACACCCGAACTACTGGCCTTACGCGCAGTCGCTTTCTCGGAACTTCTTCTAAAGCGTATTTAGTGGGTGGGGAGGAGGGGAAAAGAAGAGAAAGATAGGGGAAAAAAAAACTATTATTTTTATTACTATTTTGTCTCTCTCTCTCTTTTCGTTTTTCGCTCTCCACCCTCTTTTTCCAACTCTCTTATTTATTTTTTAATTATCATTCTCTCTCGGATTTCTCCGAAAATGAAATTCACTTTTTCATAATTCGGATGTTTATTTTGAAGAGGGAGGAGGAGGCTTATTTATCTCACAACTATTTCCCCTAACTTCTCTTTTTTTTTTAAAGAAATATTTTTTGTTTGCGAATGAGTACAAAATTATCTGTTTTATTTACTTACGGCGCCAGGCGCAATGTCCCAATTTCCAATGACGAGAAGGCACTCCTCCCCTTTATCTAACCTATACTCAAGAGGCAAACGATTCGGATTCCCGTAAACGCGCCTTTAGTTCCAGAGATCTATCACTAGAGAGCAGAAAAAGAATTACGTGATTTAGTAATTTTCGAAGAAAATGACATTAACCCCCCCCCCCTTTCCTATCCGAAAAACACACACAAAAAAAATTCAGAATTTTTGTGTGCGGTGGGGAAGATGGAACGGGAATTGTGGGGAATCAGACATATTTCCGACAAAACAGGAAGGATGGGATGGAGCGAAAAGTATTTGCTTTGTTTTATTCGATAATCACTATTTACGAAAAATTCGGGTACAACATTAGGCAAGGAAGCGTCGAAATTCGTCCGTGCTTCGTAGCACACGCTCGCGCGTTTAATTTTATTTCTTCGTCGTGAATCGCCGATTCTGCACGAACGAGTAAAACGCGCGTGAGCTTCTCGGCGATTCGAGAAATCATACCACGTGGTGCGAATTGTCCAATCCCCGAGAAGCTCAAGCGCGTTTTACTCGGTCGCGTAGAATGGGCTTAAATCGCCCCGATTCATTACTTACAAATTTGTTTTTGTTTGATTCGCTCTCCTGCTTTTTTTTAAAGGGAAAAAAAAATCTCAAAGTAATTCAAATTAAACTGTTTGTAAAGTTGATTTTTTTTTTGCATTGAGAATGGATATTTTTTTATTTTACAATCATTTTCATATGTGTTGGATTTGAGAATTTTGTGGACGAGGCACGGTTTTTATTGCATACGAAGTGTTTGAATTTCGTTATATTTCAATACTATACCTAACTAATTAATAATACTAATACTTAATTTTATAATAACTAATACTAATACTTAACGCACGAGGTTTATTATTATAATATCGACCAACAGATCGAGGGTGTGTGTCTAACTCATTAAGTCCCAAAATATCTATCTCTATCTATCTCTATATCTCTATCTATCTCTATCTCTATCTATCTATATAATTAATTCTGTCTTTTAATGTTTATTTATTAGTTTATCTGAAACAAGTTGTCGAATAATTAATTATAAATACTATAAGAACGCTCAATACAAATGTAAGATTTTTTTTTAAAGTAACGTTTTGGAGTTTTCAATGGATTCATTTTAATAAGTTTTCTATTTTTGTAATATCTAATCTACTTTCTGTACGGGTAATTTTGATAAAATTACAGCAAAATATAAAAAAATCCGTAAGCGTTATGAAATATTTGGCATATTTTCTTTGGATCATTTCTAATGATTATTTGATTGACTAAGGAAAACATTCATTGTCATAAAGGAATTTTACGTAATTGATACGACTTATACTTAATTATGAAAGAACTTTAGAATAGCATTACGGCATGAAAATATAGAACACTCATGCGGTCATTTTAATATACATGTATATGCGTAGACGTTATCAAAAAATAAAGAGGCTGGAAAGCAGCGCACATAAGAAAGAACGAATATTAGAAGAAAGCAATCATGTATAATTTATATAACTCGTAAAAAGTCCAAGTTCTACTATTTCAAACTCCTATTGTCTTTTAGAATATTTCTTTTCAATTGCAATCTTAGCTTCCTGAAATAGCTTAATATTTATTACGCATGTGACTGGAGTCGGTTCGTTTAAAGTTCCTGAATCAGAAATATTTTTTTATTATTTTTTTTAATTACCTGCGGATATTCTGGTTAAGCTCAAATGATTGTTTGATTGGCTGCAGAGTATCCTGATCATTGCAGGAAAAGTATTTATAAGGTAAAAAAAATTCTTACTAAATTAAAAGGTTCGAATTAAACTTATTAGTTTTATTGTTTTGATTTTCCATTTAAAGTGATTATGCATCCGCATTTCTTTAAGAAAGGCCATTTTGATTATACGAGCGCACTATATTCTTTAGGATTGGTTATTGTTTTAAAATAAACGATTGCATATTCGCAATGAAAAAGAGCGCAGTTGGCTGACGAGTCTGAATTCAAATGCACAACATTAGCATAATAAGGATTTTTCAGGAAAAGGTTGGACATCGTAAATTTTTCAAATGTCTATAGTGCATTGTCAAAATGATTTGCAATTGATGTCACATAAACAATTTTCTTAGTATGAATTAAACTTTTAGCACATTGTAAACCACGTGAGGACAATTTCATTCAATTTAAACCCTTCAGGATACTTGTGGCATGTAATCAAGTTAGTTATAAGAGGAAGAACAAGATCAACACCAAACTGAAATATAAAATATTCTCTAAAGTTGTATTAGAGATAACCTTTTTCTATTTAGCAAACATTTTTAGAACTCCAGTTAAGTTTGAGCATTCCATTTTTTAATTACTGCAAAAAATACTGCGCTCGCGCACCTAAATGCAAGGTGAATCGAATTGGAGGCAAGGCGAATTGGAAAGATTCTTACTGAAATGGCATCACTAACTACTAGGGACCGTCACTTATTACGAATGAAAAGCTCGTAAGAACTAACAATTGATCGAATCGACCAGAGGATTTCGCTCATAGGGAGAAAATGGTGACCAGAGGTTGGAGTGGTTGATGATTTATTTTCTTTAATGTGTACCGCTCGATAAAGTTTTTTAAAAAAAAAATTGTTTTACCTCAAGTGAAAATATTTATGAAAAGTAGATAATAGCTGTCTGCTGTGCAATATATAAATACATTTATGTGTTAAGATGACCGTTTCCTATTATTCTTTAGTCGATTGTATGCTGGTCCTTGGCAGGGTTTTATAAAAAGGCCAAAAGCGGAACAAATCGCGATGCGTGGCTTATTCAGTGACGACCCCAAAAAGAATACGCTATACCTGCCCTTATTTCTTTCAATTAAAAATTAAAGTTACTACAAGCAAAAAGTGTCCCATAGAGATAACATGGAAGAGAAAATCTCTTGTTGATCTTCCATTTCCTCTAAACAAAACTCTTAATATGCATTTTGTGGATAATGCATTGAGGACCGTCACCTCATCAATGCACAATAAGCAAGTTGGAGTGTAATTAGGCTTAGCATTCAAGAATTACTAAAAGTTAACAGGTACAAGTGTGTTGGGGTCGCGGTCATTGGACTTGGAGATGGATAGTTCTTCCTAGTCCAACCGCGCAGCGGACCATAAGTTGCGAACGTGGTCGCCATGTAATAATAGAGAAATACAATTAGGCATAACTTTTAAGGTTGATGAGAAGTTAACGAATCCGAATTGATGGAAGATATTGGACTTTAGGATTTGACCATCTTAATCCGGATACGAAGCTTAGTCGCTATTCGAGCATGTTAAGTTATGAGGGAGGATGCACGGCTGAGGCCTTGCCGTAAAGGACGTGGTGGACGTTAACTCATCCGAGTGGTTGTTGTGTTCGAAAAGAGGGCCGTCTTGACCTGGTAGAAGAGGGACGGAAGTGCGATCAAAAAAAGGGTTTTTTCGCTCAGAAAACTGCCGGAGCAGAACCATTAAGGATGGGTTTTTTCTCACCGAATCATCGACCAAAACGAACATTCACCCCCTCTCTGCTCCAGACGTGTCGCTTGTCAACCCGTGCTGTCCACTTCTCTGCCATTAACCCTACCCCTTCCTCATACAAAATGAGTTTTTTTTATTACTCTTCTGCATCTCACCCCTATTCACCACAAAAAGATCTTTTTGTAACACCAAAACGAAAGAGTGGTGTAAGTGCGTTTCCCGGAGGAGTTGGACATTTTAATGACTCGGAAGACGGAAAACAAAACGAAAGTGCGGAGATCGGGCGTTAGGGGGCGGGATCTCTCGTCGGCTTGTAATTACTGCCTGGCTGGGTAATTTGCGTTTTTTTTCTTCTTTTTCTTAAAACTCTTGTTGTTTGCGTTTTTTCGTTTTGGGGGGGTACCAGGAAGTTGTACGGGAATTATCTCGAGTTTTTCCTTCAAATTTATATTTCAAATTGGGAAAATAAGGTTTAGTTAATTACTTCGAAAATAATTGTCATGAACAGAAAAGTATCGTTAAATAAACTTTTGAAATTAAAAGTATTAGAGATGCGATATGCCGCTCTTTATTTCTCTTGGAGTATAAGAATGTTATTATTTTTGTCCTGCAAATTGCTTTTCAACATTTAGTGTTAATAGTATAAAAACAAATGAAATAAATAAGAATAAAAATATTAATATACCTTTGAAGTCGCATTGCTTCCATATCTTGAACTGACGATGACGACGAAACTTGTTAACCACCCATAAATTTCTGTTTTCAACAAACATGATTGTAATATTAATCAAATCTTTTAGGCATTCACTCCGATTAGAGTATATTTTGTAGTTAAAGGATTTTCAGCAAAATTCTTTTAAAAGTCAATTGATTGGATTTTATTGATAATTTAATGTAAAACTTATAATCTCCCACCAAAAATTGAAAACTTTTGAGAAGATTCCTATATAGGATGCCGCAAACTGTATACATATAGGTATAAAATGAATCAGATGTTATATTCAGGTTAAATCCAGTGCACAACAGTTAAAATTCTGAGGAAAATAAAAACAACGATTTATATACGCAGATCTTGGTTCGATATACACACAAAAAGCAGCGGGCAGAGGTGCCACAATTCAATTTCGAAATAATTGAAGATCTATACTAGCATTCAACCGCAATTCTTGCATCGTTCGCAAAATTTCAGTTGTCAATTTCACAACATTTTAACAACAGGTAATTGAAGGAGATATCCATTCCTCAGGTGAATCAAAATCAAATTAATTTTTATTTCTTTTTTTATAAATATTTAATAAACAGCCAATAATAAGAAATTTCTAAATGATCGAGATTTTTAGTTTGATCAGGATATCGTACCACTTCTGGCAGATCGATTATAGTTGATCGACGCGAATTTCAAATCTGAGAAATATCCAAGAAGCCAGCAGAAGTTCAAGTTGTGGTCGCAGCTGACGGCACCACACCGATATCGACGTACACCACCGAAAGTGTAGAAATCGTCGACTTAAGAAAATTGAGTAACGAGAAATAAAACTGAGGAAATTTGAAGTGGTGGGCACACAGGAGGGCGTGCGAACTGCGTGATTCGGATTTGTCGATAAGCGATGACTCGTGACCTGACCCACCCTGACTGAGGAACACTTGTTTCCGCACTGTTCCACTAAACACCACATCCTTTTTTTTTTTTATATATTTTCATCTTCCGACCCGAAGTCACTTGGACAACGCTCACTGAATCATGAATTGGTGCAGTCTTTGAGGGCTCAATCAGCTAATTGGCGAAACATTTCAATTTTACGCCACCTCTGCAAGAGGCCAAATATCCAATTTACGAGCGTTCCGTGCTCGCTGTAGTTAATTAAGAACAAGTGACGTTTGAAATTCAGGAAACGATTTCTACAGGGATGGATGGCCCCCTCTTTTTTTACGATGGGATGAAATGCTTTATTTTAGTGTCGTAATTGATAGAAGAGGGGACATAATAAAAAAAAGAAACGAGCGCTTCTCTTATGTTGCGTTACGCTAATGTAATGAACTGTCAATAAACTAAAATAATTTATCGCTGGCTAGATGGACAATTGCACTGACAGGGTCAGTGTCCTCTTCGGATTGGTGAAATAAGAGCTGACAGAACTTTCTAAAAATGTCAAATGAGATCAACTTTTGGGCAATGGCAAATATGTGTCGAAATTTTTACTTTATTTCTGAACGCTTTCTTTTCTTAATTGCTATTTCAAATGAAAGTGGTGAAAGATTACGAAAATAGTATGCACTTCTTTAATAAAATTAATGAATTAGTTATTAAATTACCATTGTGCAGCTCTAGAATCACCCAAAACCAAATCAAATTTACATGGTTCAAAATTATAATTTCGTCATCTGACTAGGGTTCCAAACTTTCCTTTGATATAGATGTTGAACTACCGTAGTCAATGGCCCACTACGGGACAGTGTTTCTGGGTATTTCCTAGAGGATGGATCCCGAACCGTTGCCAATAGCCCACTGTGCAGCTCTAGTGCGACGTTTTTTAACCAAACCAAACCGATGCTCATGGCCCATTTTGCAATTCTCGCGCAACGTTTATTCAACCAAGCAACCAATCAAGATTGATCTCGAGCAGTCAACAATAGCCTATTGTGTAGCTCTAGTGCAAACTAAATGACATCCAAATTATATTATCATGGTTGATTGATTGAATTAATGTTGCACTAGATCTTCACAGCGAACTATTGACGATAGTCCGGGGTACATCTTGCGGGAAAGACCCGGCGACAGGTTAGAATTTATACAATAACAATGATAATTTTGAATCAGAGTACGAGAAGGATCCAGCTACGCAATTCTCGAAACAGCCACACTACGAGCGACGTGAGGACTTTTTGAACCACAGACTTACAAATAGCCACGGTAAATATAGATTTTTTCGACTTACACAGTATCGAAACCTTTAATCCTGAGTTAATTACTGCCCCCCCCCCCCCCCCCCAACGGTCTACTCTCTGTTCGTGTTAGTATTGTTAGTTAATTTACTACATTTTAATTTATATTTCTGGATTATCTATCATCTATAGCGATTAAAGCATTATTTTATTCATTTTTGTTCAATTTTTAATGTGTAAAAATAACTATCTCAAATGCAGTGAGCAATAATACATAAAAACAAATATAGTGCGGCTTCGATAAATTGGTAGTTTTTTAGCTATATTATTTTATAAAAGCGTACAAATACAGGATTTACCTAAGTTACTCTTTAAGTGTTTAAATTTTGAAGAAATTTAAAATTATTATTTTTTAAATTATATTTAAAGAAAATTAGAATTTAAATTTTAAATACATTATTAGTTTGGTTGATTAGAAATGGTTTTGGTTTGTTTTAATTAACGTCGCACTAGAGCTGCACAGTGGGCTATTGGCGACGGTTCGGGGCGTACCTCGGAGGAAAGACCTGGGAACGATGCCTCGTATTTTTGAATCATAGTCAGATGACGATGATTCGAAATGACCAATAAACGTACTGAAACGGAAAAAAAAACAAACGATGAGGCACCAACCAATAGCTTAAGGTATACATTGCTGAGAGTTTATTGCATACAAAAGTCATTGGCTTGTATATGATGACCAGAAAAGTGTTACAGATTTTTCTATTTAACTTCGCAAACTTGCCTCTTATCAGAAAGTGATTTTTCATCATTATTTTAATACTTCTTGCGCCCAGTCACGAAAACGACCCGCAATCGCATTTCAGAATCGAGCACAAAGTTGGGATATCTACCCACCCACCCACCCACTTCCCTATTTACTCCCGGTTCGTTTCACCCTTCCAAAAGGGGAACATCGTTCTGTGATCTTCTATTGAAGCGCATAATCTTGGAAAAACCACGGGTCTATTAAAAACAAATTACAAGTAAATCGCTCTCTATGTGTGTTATGCAGTTATGCCACCCACCTAGTTATTGTAGAGACTTGTACCTTAGAAACCATTTTCTTCCATTTTTTTTTGTGTCAGCTTTCAAAATTTTGCGGTTTACAAGTGTTAAAAATGTAACATATTTGCGATGAAAACAATTTGTAGGATAGAAATTAAGTTTGTTAATTAACATTTAAATTTGCTAATTTGAGTCTTGCTAGAACAGTGATCCTAAATTAGTTTTAGAAATTTTAAATTATATAGGAAATGGTAGATAATATATTGATAATATATTTTTACCACAAGTTTTGTCTTAAAATTATGTAAAAAAAAACGTTATTTTTTTCAAGAAGTTTTTAAAACACACCAAAATTTAAAAAAAAATATATCAGATATATTGTGTTTAGGTAGGGCTAATGTCCAACCTTATTTTCTTTATAATACAGTTCAAACTTTAAAAATTGGGTTATTTAAACTAAAGTTTTCGTTATTGAATTTAATTCTATACAGCTAAATTTGTTATTGATTTCATGAATACAACTTAAAGTGTCAAACACTACATTAGCCTTTTCTTAATGTTAATCTTTACAAAATTAGCCACACTTCAAAAGTATTAAGAAATTTAGAAATAAAAAGGAGGAGGGGGGGGGGGGGGATCAATTTGAAGCTTATTTGTTGGGGAATATTTTTAAATAAAAATTTATGATGTATAAAAATCAAATTTCAGATATTTTGTTTCTACTTACTTGCTTTGATTTAAATTGACGTTTAGCTAATTTATTCTTCTTTTCTGAATATATACATAAATTTTTAACCACTGTCAGAGCATTTTATATAAAAAAATTATTATTATTTTTGAGTTTCTAAAGTATGTCTTATTTAAACATCTCTATATAAATATATATATATTTTTAAATAATTGATAAAATTTTGGTTCCTAAAATTGTTTTTAATCGATATTTCGCACTTTAGGAATGTATTAAAAATCTATCAAAAATTTATTCTACATTTTAATTCGAAAATTATTAACGTTCAATTTTTAAACTCTAAAACAACAATTAAATTCTAATATAAAACAATAAACAATCTCTCAACTTTGAAACCCAGAGTATCGAACAAAGACCAACTATTTGAGTGGAGACAAATAATAAATTACCAAAGTCCATTCCAATATCATACGAAAGTTAATTAAAAAAAAAGTGGTGAAATAATTTCACCAGCTTTCGATTATTCACAGTTTTGTATATGGAAAATGTTCAAATCAGTTCATTGAAGAGTGAACGTATTTTTGATTCCACAAAATTCACAGAACTCTAAGAAAATATATGAAAATCAGTGATATAAGTTATAATCATTGGAGTGTGTCAAAAATCATATCAATCACAATCGCAGACGCATTGCAAAAGAAATTGTCCTCGTTAAAAAATTCCTAAATATAGTCTTTATGGTGTTAAGGAAATACAAGTGCTGCCATCTTTCGTTGCTTTCATGCATCTCATTCGCACCTCTTCTCATTAGTTTTCGACCTACGTCATCGGTCGGTATCTTACTTGGTTCTTTCTAAACTTCCTCCATCAGATTAAAGATTATATATAACTACTAAGTAAAATATTAAAGTTTAATATCTAACTCTATCAACGACATTCTAATTTAAATTAATAAAGTAATGATTTAGCTATACTCGGGGACAACCTAAGTTGAAACTGAAGCGGAAACTATGATATGTATAAATATTCAATTGATTTAGGCTCAACTTAGGTTGTCCCCGAGTATAGAAAATGTGTTGTACTAATCAGGCACGTAGATATAGATTTTTCATGGGAGGGGTTTAGTGACTGAGCAACGGATTTCTTTAAGTTACTTATCCCCCCCCCTCCCTCAACAATTTAAGGGATTCCTCCCCTAAATCAACACCCTCCCCCGCTTTAAAAACAAAACAAAAAACTTATAATTTTTTTAAAGAGTAAACAGGAGTACGTTGACAGGTAAATACCGTAACAGCAACAGTTATCATTTATTTTTCATGAAATCGTTACCAATATCTGTCATTACTTATTTTTAAAATGAGTAAATACTAATCCCTAATTATGAAATAAATTTAGAGAACAAATTTACGTTTTGAGAATCATTGTTTAGAATAATACACATCTTGCATCTTGTGTATACGGGCCCCGTTTGACGATCTTTTCTTTTTGTCGCCGAAATCCAAATGCTAGAAAATGAACCCGATGATGTCTTTTGAAGCTTAGTTTGAGATAAAAATTGCCTCAAAACATGTTTTTGAAGCTTTTTGAAAAATGTTTTCCGGGGCAGGATCCCCGGAACATATAACTTCACAAGAAGTATAATACGAAGAAGTATAACTTTTCTAGTTTTTTAAGGAATTGTTACAGTAATTCGATTTTTAATTTTTTCTTCTTGACTTACAATGGGAGGGGTTTGAACCCCCTGAACCACCCCCTTACCTACGTGCCTGGTACTAATACATTTCCGTTATTAAATTAAGTAGCTATTGCTTTCATTTCGAAATACTAAAAAAAAAAGCCATTGAAATATAAATATTTCTTACAATATAAATGTGATTTAATTAGTTCTCCTTAGCTATCATATCAGCCTGTTTTTAGAGATATTTTTATGTTAATTCGAAAGATTTAATGCGATTAAGTATTGCAATGTAGACTTTAAATATACGTAAAGAGGTTTGGGTATTTCTATGATAAAGTCGTAAAACTTTGTTATTTGTCATTTTTTGACGAAGGGATTAGTGTCAAGGTGGGTTTAAGAGGGATTTCTAAATCACACTGAAAAGTTGCAATAGCTTTAAGTGTATAAAAATGACAAACGTTTTCGTAAATAACTTGTTTTTCTGTATTCGTATTCTTATAATAAATAAAACATTGACTAAATCAATAAATTATTTGCTGCTTCTTGGAAAGAAGGAAATAGATTATTTTATTTGAAAAATGTGTTGCTTTTTGCTGAAGTAGAAATTTTTATATGAAATCATTTATCTTAAAAGTTAAATGATTTCATACTAATTTTTTTTATATAAACACATAAACATATTTTTATAACGCTTACTTTTATAAATTTTAAGTAACATAGTTTTTTCGTTGTGTATATTATTAGCAAAACACATATGCTTTACAAAAAATAGAAAGAAAAAAACATATTTAAGTTAGCCGTTTCTATTCAATCACTATTCAATTCATAATCATTCAAAACACTAAGATTTCTTACGCAAGAACTTATAACAAGTTTAAAGGAAATTAATAAAAAACCCAGTTTTTATCTTCAGGAGGTTCACGAAAATTTCCTTTTCTCTTTAGAGGCACTTTTTTACCATTTACTTAATTCAGTATTAGTTTATTTTAAATAAGCAAATTATTTAACAAATTAACTATAACCAGCTGTTTTAATAAACTAACCCTAACACCACCTCTTTCATTAACTAATTTAAAATATACAATATTTTCTGGAAATAAACACATAAACATATTTTTATAACGCTTACTTTTATAAATTTTAAGTAACATAGTTTTTTCATTGTGCATATTATTAGCAAAACACATATGCTTTACGAAAAATAGAAAACAAAAAAAACATATGTAAGTTAGCCATTGCTATTCAATTCACTATAATTCAAAACACTAAAAGATTTCTTATGCAAGAATTTATACAAGTTTAAAGGAAATTAATAAAAGGACCCAATTTTTATCTTCAGGAGGTTCACGAAAATTTCCTTTTCTCTTTAGAGGCACTTTTTACCATTTACTTAATTCAGTTTTATTTTAAATAAGCAAATTATTTAACAAGCTAACTATAACCAGCTGTTTTAATAAATATACAATATTTTCTGGATTTCAACTCCCTTCCCCCCCCCCCCCCCCCTTTCCTGTCGTACTGTAGTTTTTCAATTCATTTAATAGCTTTTAAAACGACAATCCATATCTCCCCCCTACAAAAAAATTGTTCTCTCCTTAGCCGAGAAGCGTCTCGAAACCTTTCTTGAAAAGAGCGTGCCTCATTATACTCCAGGCAGGCCCGATTACGCAAAAGTCATTGAGTTGGCCCAGTGATAGAGCAACAGGTAGGGATGGCGTGCAAGGGAGTTCCTGGGAGCCGTGTATTAAATGGCTTCACCGGAAGTGTACCTCACTCATTCATTACGACAACCGGGCTTCCTCTGTTTGTTTCGGAAGCTCTCTCTGCCTATCTCTCTACCTCTATAACTCGTGTGTCCACCTCTTTTTTTCTCTGCTTGTTTACTCGGTGTTGTCTTTTTTTTATTAAATTCCACTAGACGATCGGCGCCTCTTAAATGATGGAGCATTGTGGTGTAGATCGGATGAGAATGATATATTTTTTTTAAAGTACCTTGTATACCTGGTAGTGATGTATTTTAATTGTCTGAATATGTCTCTTTTACCTGTCTTGTTCAGTGGATTATTTGAGGGAAACTTACTTTGAATGGTTGTTTTATTTCATTATAAACATTTCTGGAAACTTGATTTGGGTCGGATTTTTTTTTACAGGAATAGATGAATAATACGAGATCAAAGATGGTTTTTAAAATTTATTTTGCAAACAACACGCGGGAAATTGAATTTTTAAATAATCTTAGATAGAAAATACTATAAATTAATTTGAAAAATTAAATAACACACATAACTCCCCCAAAAAATATTTACTCATAAACAGAAATATTCTAACGATATGTTTTAAAAAATCTTAATGTCAAAAATATTTTCAAAAAAATTAACCCTTACCAGGTGCGCGTATTTAAATGAAAATAAAGTTGTACACGCTGCATACTAGAGTTTTAAATAATCAGAACAATTTTAAAATATTCTTTTATAAGCAAAATATACATACAAAAATTAAGTAATGACATTTTTTTGTGAATCATTCGCTTTGTGTTTTTTATGGATTTTTACGCAATGAGACCTCAAAACCTCAGACCAACACCTTACCCATACAATGATAGAATCTTTCCTTTTATATTTAAAATATGTAACCCTGCGATTTAATCTGAATGATAACGTCCTTTATTGTGTACGGATTAATGATGATAGTGTCCGCTTCTAAGCCCAGGAGCTGTGTTCCACATCCTTCTCTTAAAGAAATATTATTTTTGATGATAAGAAGTATCTTACGTTTTTGCTATATAAAAAACCAAGAAGCTTCAGACATTTGAGTTTTATATATATTTTTCGAATTCAAAACCATATCACATGCTCTTTTGTAGTTTTATGTTTTTCAAATGCGTTTAAAAAAATGGTGGATTAGACCCATTCTACATTAACGTGATAAACGCGCTTCGCATTTTGCAGAAGCTTCTGATTAGTGGAAAGAAACCACGCGGTACAAATGCACCAATCACAGAGGCGGCTTCTACAAAATACGACGCGCGTTTATCACGTCCGTGTGAAAAGGGCTTTAGTGTGTAAAGTAAACGAATAAATATTTAGTTAGTGGTTAGTAATTAGTTTAGCATTAAAATACAAATACAACGTTAAAATACGCTATAAAAATCCATCAAATCTGGACATGTTTCGGACACCCTTCATCAGCAAAAAATGAAAAAGTCTTAACGCAATGTTCTATAAGACGAGTTTTTATCTTAATTAGTTTAGTAATTTGATTATACAATGGAAGACAACTTAAAACATTCAAAATAAAGTTTTGTTTAAAATTTGTATTTACATTTGGTGTAAATATAATATTTTATCCGAGAATAACGTCTAAAAAAATCTTTTGTGTTTTACGGGTCATATTAAGAAAAATGACTTCTTTATGTTACAGATGTGTGGTAACGAACCCCGTGCGGTTCTATACTCATTGCTCACCAGACTGAAAAACTTACAACACGCATTTAAATTTCATACCGATATAAGTTCACATCTCTCAAAAGGATCCTTATCCACGATATGAAAGAAACTAGTTTCTTTTGGGAAACACAGCACAATACAAAACATCAAAAGAATTATAAAAACGTGTTTTTTTTATTTTGGAAGAAATTCTTTGGAGATGGACGCGGTAGCCACGCGACCATGGAAAAAAAAGGCAACGCCCACCTTTTGTGTATTTATCTACCTGGGTTTTCAAACAATCTCCACAATGCGATGAATATCCGCACATAAAAAAAAGAAAAGAGGGGTAAGAGAGGGAGGAATTTTCTGAACTCTCCTTTCAGGTAATCTGAAAGTAGCTGCGGGAGCCTCGCATTACATCATTTTCTTTTCAAATACACTTCAAATTGTTGAAAAACTCTTCCTGTTTGAAATAACACAACGATCAAAAACAAGAAAAGAGAGAAGCGTTTGCGAACGGTAGGTGTCATTATCGCTGCATTGCTCGCTTACGGGCCATCATTCTATTTTCTTCCCCAACTTTTATTTTATTTTTGCTCCGCAATCATTCGAAGTTGGGGTGAGGTTACAGTGAAGCGCAGGTATTTACCGTTTTCGTCAAAGAAAATAATGATATTTTCCTCAACGTTATCTTTATTATTTCAGCAAAGATAGGGGTCAGTTTTTTTTTCCTTTTCCTTTTTCGCTTTTTGAATATAACTATTCTGTGAGCGTTGCTAAGGTGAAATAAATGTTGTTCTAGCGTTGCTATGGGAATGGCGGCGATCCATCCAAAGACCGAGCAACATTGAAATTTGGAAGAAGGATTTGAACTTTATTTTTACGAATGACTACTATAAACCATCTTTTTATAATACCAACTTTACATAAATCATTCTTTACAGGACTTGATAAATAAAAAAAGTCAAGAAACCAATGTTCTTCATCATTGTCAGAAAATCTTTGTCAAAAACGGTTACTTTAAATTTTGCAAACCTAAGACTTTTTCAAAATAACTATAAAATAAAGAAAAAGACCATGGCAAATTTAATTTATTGGAAATGGCAAACAAAACTTAAATTTACAATTTTATAGATATTGATATTTTTTTTTAACTGAAAAAACTGTTACGAATTATGAACTTGTAAGAAAAGTTTTTTAAAAAAATATGCCTAAATTCTTGGCATTTATTATTACTTTAAAAGATTTTTTTAATCTACGGACCTTTTGAATCCCGCGTAAGTAGATGCACTTGCTTATTTATATAATATGGGATTGCTCTAGTAAAATATAATATATATCTTTAGAATTAAATGGCTTGATGTTTGAGCCTTTAAAAAGCATTTCTCCATCTCTTGTAAATTTAAATACATTTAACCGGATAAAAATCATATATTTCAGTAATTAAGTAAAAAATATAATTTACTTGGATAGTCAAAATTTTCATCATAAATTTCTAATTCTAAGTTGTTGAGGAATATCCATTTGGTATTTTAATGTTTTCATTTAAATACCAATTGAAAAATGAGGGCAGTATTTATTTCCCAAGTTTATTATTCATGCAAATTGTGAATACATATTGTCACTATACACACATAATTCTCTATATTACTTTTACTTTTAAGGAAATTTATGCTGAAAATAGACAGTGGTAATGTCCGGACAAGCAAATGTTCTTTATTTTCCTCCTTGAGATTCACTTTCTCTGTAAAAGTTAGAGTTTTATGAGATAATGTGGATAATTTTTTCCCTGTAGATGACATATGCTTATAGAAAAAATCACAATGACAAGTTTGTAGTCGATGGTTGGCACATCAACTTTCCTAGTCGGTTTTCCTTAGGGCCAGAAAAAATCTAAGTATCACTCTTATAAGGAATCAAAGTAGTAATTTTGTTACCAGCAGAGAGGGATATGTATAGTTTAAAATATTTTAACGGTAATAAATATTACTGTGAATTGTTACAATTATAATTTTCAAAATATCGTTAAGAAATCTCGTATCCTAAACTGTTAAAAATAGGTACACAAAAATAAGTAAAATTTCTTCATTTTTGATCACATTCGATGCTTATCATAGCTCCGAATACATAGTTTTCATTTTTGAAAAAGACATGCACTCACAAATGAGTACATTGGGTAAAAATGAATAAAAAAGAGCAGTTGCTTGCCTATATCCATCATAAATCACTTTCAATAAATATCAACAATTACAACCAGGATTTTCCAGGAATCGGTCCCATTTCCTCAGAAATCACAGTCCAGGGCCTTATCCGTTGTACTACCAGGGCGACGCAAAGAAGTTATAAACAGAAGAAATGTTAAAAAGGTGGTGTGAGAATGGAAAGTAAGACAATTGATTTGTAATAACTCAGTTACAATTTAATCAATCGACATCAAATTATATGGAAAATCATCTTCTGACCAATTATTTTAAGTTTGTCAGGTCGCTTTGTTAAGATGCTATGAACAGAAGCTCATATTAGCATTATTAAATCACACTGATGGTCATTTTTGAGAAAGTACTATTACTTAAATTTGAGCACGTCATCGCTCATTTACGATGCAATTATACTCAAAGAAAAACCTAGTATCTTCAGGTTCTCATTTTTAAGCAATTTTTTCTTTTTTACAGTGTAGGTGTTTTTTAGTCAAATGTATAATAATCCTTTTTAATTTCCAGAAAGAATTTTGACAGGTTTATGATCTTTTGCTCCTATATTAACTTTTTAACATTAATTCCTGTCTGCGTCAGTTTAATTATTAACTTTCTACTGAATATTTAACATCGATACACATAGCTTCCTAAAACCTCACAAATCGTTAATAACTATCATTTATTTAATTTAAATATTAACGTTTAGTGCTTCAGCATGCGTCTGAACAATTCTCATTATTATTTAATACATCCTAGTGAATTTTATACGCTCAGAAATAATGCTCTCATTTTTGATAATTCTGTGATAATCAAGACTATTTTCGTTATATTTGAAATCATTTCGTCATTGAATCACGTGACTTTTGAAGAAACAAGAATCCTCAAATTTTGAACGAAAGTCGTTTACTCATCTTAGATAAATTTTCGGTCTTTTTCTGGGTCATTAGCCCATGTTTGGTTCCTATTCTCATATTGTCAGAATTCAATTGAGTCTTCTTGGCCGAGTGGGTAGAGCTTTGGACTCTTGGTAACAGAGGTCTGCGGTTTGAGTCAGCTAGTCTATATTAAATTATTGTGTTATTTAAAATCGTACTAATTGTTAACGAAAAAAATTAAAAAAAAAAAACGACTAAATGAATTTCCTCAGTTTGACGAATTATTTAATCGGAGCATATAACAGGCGTCTGTTTCGTCAAAAATGATAAAACTTTCGTCAAATATTTTAACATTGTAGACAGACAACATACAAAATATTTCAGCTAAGCATACTAAAATTCAAACACAATTTTTAATTTCTCAGAACAATTAAAAAAAATATTTTTAGCATTAAAACTAACAAATTCTACCAATTAAAGATCGTTTTTCCTAGACAGCAAAACATCACTCGCTAATGACACTATACCTTCTTCCCAAAACAGAAACCAAAACGAAATAACATATCACACAACATAATTACTGCCCAATCGGAAGAAGGGGAAAAAAAAGCAGCTCATGGCAACCGATTCCAGTCGGCAGCAAGTCCATTTGTGCTCAAACGAGAGAGAGAAAGCCCCACCTCCTCTTATGCTACACCACTTTAATTGTGTGTCCTTTGTTTCTGTGCATCCCGTCAACCAGTCTGGTCGTCTCAGTCGGGGCCCCATTCATGCAACCGGCTGGGAAAGGGCCCGGGGCCATCGTAACGGAGCCGTAGTAAAGCGAGTGTAGTAGTCGGGAGGAAGTGGGGGGAAGAGAGGGGACACGTGACCGCCGGGGGTGGGGTAATGACGGGCGGACGCGACCTCTGACCCCTCTACCTTCTTCGCTACCAACTGTCTTCTGATCGGTAGGGTTGCCGTGGATAGGACGGGATCGCACATCTGTCGCCAAGAGTTTCTTGAGTTAACGAGATGTATTTTATAAGCTTCGTGCGACGTTATAAAATTAAAAAGTAGAATATAAGTTGCTTGAAAAAAAAGTTGAAATTTCTTTTAAATTTTAACTAGAAAAGTAGTCTGAGTTTTAAGATTTGTCTGAAAATTTGTAAAGACAACTTAAAATACTGTAAAAAAAAGTACTTAAAAATTAGTATCTACATCTACTTGTTTTTCTTTAAGTATATCCTACATCGTAAACGAGCGTATGACATATTCAAATGCAAGTCTTTTTCAAAACGTAGTAATGTGATTTAATATTGCAAACCTCAGCTTCTGTTCAAGCCATCTTAAAAAAGCGTTTGAAGATGGTTTTCCACATCATTTGACGTCGATTGCTTAAATGGAAACTGAGATATTACAACTGAATTATCTTACGTCCCATTTTTTTGCCACACCTTTTTAACATTTCTTCTGTTTATGACTTCTTCGCGTCGCTGGACTGCGGCGCCTGAGGATCTGGGTTCGATTCCCGGTAAGACTTGGCTGTTGTCGATATTTTTTTTTGAAAGTGATTTATGAAGGCAGCCTTTGTAGGCAAGTATCTACTCATTTTTACTCATTGTATTCAGTTTTAAGTACATGTCTCTTTCAAAATTGAAACTCCTTTATTTGAAGCTATGATAAGTATCGAATGTAATAAAAAATTAGTACATTTTACTTATTTTCAAGTATTTATTTTTAAAAGTGGACGAAAGTTCTTTGATCTATAGAAAACATTTCTCGGCTATTAAATGCCATTATAAATGCGAGTTTTAAGAGTATATTTACATTTAAATAGTAATTTGAATATATTTAAAGCTGCTTTAAATGTCCATTGATTTACAAATAATATTACATATGTGCTATATTATAGATTTTTTTTAATTGTTAAAATGACATCCTTTGCCTATGATAATACATTATTTAATTAAAAATAATGTGAAATATTATTCCCGATTCTCTTTGAGCTTTAAAATACACACGTTTACACTATAAATATTTTATTCTTATATCACAAATTAATTTTATTTCTGCAATTTTATACTAACAGTCCAACGATCATAGTATCGAATGAGATAGGAAGAAATATTTTAGATAACAATTAACAACGTTTTAATCAAGTTTCTTTAAATTATACTGGGATAATTTTATTTAAAGAATATTTTCGATTGACACGAAATTCCTTTACATAATAAAACATTTCAAAGGAGGCACCGTCAGAATGTCACCGGAAACAAAGCAACCTGTCGCCAAGTTGGCGCGTTGGTGAGGCGTGAGAATGGGCAACCCTCGTGAGTTGCGTGAGGAGGGTATTGGTCAGGGGCAACAACAGGTGGATTGCGTGACCGGGCAACAGGTGCTACCAGCACCTACCGGTGCACCCACCCCCACCCTCTAGGGGCGCAATATGGTCTAATGGAGAGAAAGAGAGAGGCCCGTTCAGGAATTTTCATTCATAAAAATGTTTCACTGAGCAAACGAAATGCAAGAGGTTTTTGTTTAGCTATTGCTATTTTATATAGTAAAACGGAATTGCGAAACTTGTTTTTTAACATTGTAGTTTGTCATGTTTTGCTGTATTTAATTTTTTATAAGTTAAAGTAAATAATTTGTATCAATTTATTAGAACCAATCAAATAGTGTTTTTTATTTTTTACATTGCAATGTGCACTTTTTTTAATTACAATGTACACGTTTTTACATTACAATGTATACTTTTTTACATTACAATGTACACTTTTTACATTACAATGTACACTTTTTTACATTACAATGTACACTTTTTTTCATTACAATGTACATTTTTTTACATTACAATATGCAAAAGTTTAAATATTGAAAGTATTATTTTCATGTAAGAAATTCGATGCAAGTTGTTACTGATTCTACAGATGTTGTTGTTCGTTGAATGCAAAAAAGGTTTGGTATATAAGTCACAAAGTTACAATATATTTCAAGTGGGACACTTGAAGAGTGTTTATTGTGAAAATCATACATTCAAAGAGGAATTCTGCCATAGTTTGCAAATATTGCTTCCGAATGGTTGTAATGATTAAAAAAAAATGGCGACTTATTTTTAGATTTTGACAAGATTGAAAGGAGGACCAAGTACTCATATACCAGTTTTTTTTACCTACCCTTAATCAGTAATGGTTTGCGTGAAAGGATAGAATGATTTTTTTAAAGTTTTACACTTGGCTATATTGTGTTATATGTAAACCATAATATAATTATTTATACAAAAAAAAATTTAAAAATAAGTTTTATAATTAAATCAGTTCTATTTTCTTACTCATCTTTAAGGTATGCCAGGTGTTAAAGATTTGAACTTTTAAAAACTTATTATTTCAATACAAATGAAATTGAAATTTACTTTTAATGAGTTTTCAATACTTTTAGCTTGAAATCAAAACACTATTCCGTATTTAAAATGTATACTACATTTATTGCTATATCATTGTGATCCCAAATTGATTAGACTAACTTGTGTTGTTACACTTTAATTTGTCAACAACATTATGGTTTCTACAAATCCAAAAACTCTATTATAATTAAAAAAAAAGAAATAAAAGTTAAATGACTATTAAGTTTTATAATTAATATTTTAAATAATTAAACAACTTTAAGTTGAATTATTAGGAAAAATTATTATTTAGGCTTTTTTAATTGCATATACCTTTGCCAATTTTCTAAGCGTCGTTCTTATTGATTGTATACTACCACTTACTATAAAATCTAAAGTAAAATATATTTATATATGAATTTTCTAAATTGTAGGTGTAATTATATTAAAGTAACTAAGTTTCTTACATAAAACATGAATTTGCATAACATTTTCAACACGTTTTTAAATGAATATAAGTTTTACAATTTTCCAAGTGTCGTTTTTATTGAATGTGTATACAAAACACTTCATACAAAATATTTTTATATTAATTTTCTAAATTAAAAGTGTAACTATGTGAAAGTAACTAAGTTTCTAGCATATATGCTAGAAACTTAGCATCATCAGTTACTACGTAATTTATAATTATGTTTACTTCATCAATTAATACCTTTAAAAGATATCTATTAATATTTATCTGAACTTGAATGATATTTCCAACACGACAATTACAACGAAATTTAAATTAGGTTCACACTTGACATTCCCTTCTTACATCCCATCACGATCCTTACATTATTGGACGCATCTAACATTACACCCATCCACTTCCTTTAAAAAAAAAAAAATGCCACGAGAAACAATTGAATCAGCGAATTAAAACACCCCTCCCACCATCGCGATATCCCATCGACTGCCCCCTCATACGCCAAATGTCAAATCCTTTGTGGCCGCTGCCCCCTTCAGGTAATACAGTTATAGTAGAGGGGAGGTCAAGAAGCATCAGGTAAGTTTCCCCGTGATCCATTAGCAACCGTAATTGTCGTCCCTACTCATCGAAGGAGGGGGGGGGGGGATGGAAGAAAGCAGACGAATATTACGTTCTGGGGAACAATGCACAATGGTGCTGGGGGGGGGGGGGGGGTATCGCATCCGGTGCTGGGACAATCGGCCGATAGGACACTGCACCGACACCTCTACCTGCGCTCATATGGGAAGGTGGACAGTTCAATCTTCTCTTCTGCTTCTTCTTCTTCTGTCGGAGGATTGTCTCCTGTTGGTTGACATGGGGTGTTTTTTTTTGGATTGGACTCTTGATTAGAATTCCGTACTATCAAAAAGTGGACTAATTTGGGATCTGTATAACTCCGTTTTTTTCTTCTCTCCATTTTTTTCAACCTTAAAAACACTCGAGTTCTGTATAGGGGATGCTATATTTTATGTTCACTATATTAACAATGTTCTAAATCTTAAATATATCACGTTTAACCCTCTGACGGATAAGCAAAATATCGAATCTGTAGGTTTGTTTTCACAGCGGGATAATTTAATTTCGATATTCAACTCATATTAATTATTAAATTTTTTAAATTTTTTTATTTTAGCTATTTCAGTAGAAAAGGATTCCAAAAGTCCTTCCAGTATTTTAAAATTGAAAAATATTTTAAAATAGAGATTTCTTATGTAGTTTTGTATAATGTGTACTATTGGGAAAACTGGAGATGCACGAACGGATATATACGTTTGTATCCGTCAGGTGCTTAATGCATTTTTTTTAAAATTGCTCTCTAAAAGAATCTTTCTGTTTTGGGTATATGAACTATGTTACCAATTTTTGCTTATATATACTATACAACTATTACGTTTCAAGTATTTTGAATTCAATTACATTCCGTATTAACAAAAAAGTTATCGCGTTCACAATTTTTTTTAATTTAGATATTTTTATCTCCGTATTCAACTCTTGTTTCTGCATTGAAAAGCTGTTTTATACCCAAGCGTCCTTAACTAATTCTTAAGTAACGTTCTTAACTCGTAGTTAAAGTTATAAGTATTATTTTCACCATTAACGGCTTCTTAGAAGTATTCAGTTCTACAAATATTTTTAAAATAAATTTTTAAAGGTATTTATTAGTTGCTATGATGCCCATGCTACTATTTAATTTTTCTTAATAAAACAAGAATATATATATTTAAAGTAATTAATTCAATCATAGAAATAAAAAAGTTAAGCATTCACTTCTATAAGAGATATAAAGATAAACGATAGTATTATTTACCTTTTAAAAACCAAATATAATAATTGTTGTCCTAATGTCAATTAAAATCAGGAAAGACATTTTACGACAAAAATTCTCCATTGCTTTCCTGTCTGAATCTATTGACATAAGCACATGTGTTCCAATCAATTGAGTTTAATTGAAAACCATTTTTCCTACGATATTTATACACAAGTAAATCTTGTTACTTTAATTATGATGAAAGACGCAGAAGAGGTAGACAATTTGAGCATCCAACAATTGTCATCCGAAATATCCCAATCAATCATCCCATTGTCGCAAACCCAACTCCATCATCGCGACTCCACCTCCGAGACGCAAACAAGACCCCAAAATCCCGAGCATTTAGTCCCAAGTCCACCATTACATCTCTCGTTCTCTCAACTGGATGATATACGGTCTACCACCAAATAAAACCCTTTAAACATAGATCTCCAAAAGGGGGACGGTACGGCTCTTCTCCCTCGCCATGTTGATTATACGAATTTGGCCAAAGGGTAAGAAGGTAGCCACGGCCTCTCTCTCTAAACAAGAATAAAACAGCAAAAAACCCACTGCAAACGCGGCGCCTCATGCTGCTGCAGAAGAGTCTGATAACAACCATGGAGAGACACTGCAAAAAGAGAAAGGGACATGCGACAGGTGGTGAAACCGGCTTTTGGCTACCTGTTGGATTACTCCTCCACAATTTCTTTTCTTTTCCCTTTATTTTTTGTTGTTGAGCATTTTCCTCTGTCTACGATCCCCCCCTTCCCTCTGTTCCTTTTTCAAATGATCGCAGTCGTCTTCCACTTCTTGGATTTCCGAGAATTCTTCCACTGTCCTTGCTTGTTGTTTGTATTGGCTGGGTAACCGGGGGGGATGTCTTACCCGAATTAAGAAGACATTAAAAACGCCTTTGTGTAGTTTTTTTTTTAAATTCTTTTTGGGGTATTTTATATGCTTAGAAAATAAATTTGGAAACCGTTGTGAAAGTTCTATTGATTGGTTTTTGGTTTATTTTATTTAACGATATGCGACGTTTGCGTGCCTAATAGTTTCGTTGTTGACCATCGTAATGCATAAGAGGAAAAATCGCAGTCACGCACATTAAAGGGCTTTCATTGGATCATTCATACATTAATTTAATGAGAATTGGACGAATTTCAGATACTAAATACTTTAATAGAATATAAAACTGTTTAAATTTTTTGATTATGTGATTTTGAGGCGCTTGCTACATAATTTAGTGAAGAAAGAAAATGGCAGAATTTACTCTTTCACTCATAACATACAAAACCGAAATCAGTCTTGTAATCAAGTTACTTTACATTTGACGGATTAAAAAAAAAGATTCTTTCGACGAAGTACACAAATGTTCTTATTCGTTTGCTAGCAAATATCGCCAATATTTATTCATCTTTATATATTGTATCTTGTTCATGTATTTACAAATAAGAAAGAATATAGCGTAATATATTAGTAGATTATATTGCCAATACATTTTTAACTCAATATATTAATAATAATTAATTTGGAAAATAATTTGTAATACTAATATACATTTTAGACACATTTTCTCGACATGTTTTCGTTTTTTAACCCATTTCATTTATCTGGCTGAGACTTTTAAACTGCCGCAATCCATCGTTGCCGAAACTCGCGCTTTTCAAGTGACTATTTTTGAAAAGTATTGCACACAACAAACACGTTTAAAATGTTTCTTTCCAAATGCATCCCCGACTCAATCTTCTAAAAGATAATAAAATGACTCCAGAATATAACTGAAATGAATGCCCGATTTTGCTTGTACAAATACGACTACCCCTTCTTCTAAACCATCCACATATTCGGAATTAAAATTACAGGTTACAGCTGAAATGAAATCGATGTATCACCGAACTTTTTAACTATATCTGCTTCTCCTTTGGTGACTGCACTACCTGCAATACGGGAACGAATGCCGACGAAGAGAAAAGAGCTGCTCAATCAGCGGCGCGTAAAATGTGGAATGAGTGACGTTGAAGATCGCGGCCACTTATACGCATGGATGGACTCTTTGGCTCGAATGCCACGTGCCAACCGATTGGCGTGTGCCCCTTCTCTCTGCCTGGCACATACCCGAACAGTCCAGATGCGAAGCGGCCGATTTCTACTATAGCCCCCCTCATTTAGTAAGACCTCACCTGTTTTCGACTCTCATGAATGATTTTAAAAATGATTTTAATAAATGCACTTAAAAGTAAATTATTGTTAATTGACTAAAATTCGGGATGTTTATAAATGAGGGTACCGAAGTCGTTTTTTTTGTAGCGTCCCATGCTTTTATTCTTAGTTATTTAAACATTGTTTAATGCTTTATTTTTGGTTCAATTGACAAAGGCGTGTTTTTAAGTAAGTGATTTATCTATGTATTTTGATATTTAGGGACGAAAATTAAAATTAAAAATCAGCTATAAAATGAATGTTTTAAGTTTCTCAAGTCGATGTTAGTTATATTATCGAGCTAGGAATATTGATTTCAATTTGAAAGTATCTCCATTCTAAAGACCTATAGAAGATGCGTCATTGTTTTCGCGGATATTTTAAAAAGAATAAAAAATACGGTAAAATATCCCAATGTAAATTGATTTATAAGAGTAGCTCTCTACTACATTTATAGATCCAAAATACCATCAATAAATTTGCGTATCAAAATAAAGTATATAATATCAAATAATAAAAATATATATATAGTCAAAATTTTTAATTTGTGCACTTCTTATAGGCTACAAAGTATATACCAACTATTCGTAAAACAATTATAGTTTAAATAAAAACAATAGCTAAACAGTAAAAAATAACCTAGTAATTAGACAATTCTTTTTAAAATAACGTTAATATATTATTTTTGAAGTATCCGAAGTAATTAGTGTTTCTGACAACAAACTGGCTTTTACTAAATCGTATAGCTTTTCATTAGCGTAGAGTAAAAAGGTTAAATAAATTCACAACGTTAGCGAAGAAGCTAAATATTAAGTAGTTCAAAAGCAATTGCAGTGACGTTAAGTGTACTTTTTTACGAATTAAAATAACTATTGTTTGGAAAATAAGTATAATTGCGCTATTGATTATTTTTCAAACACTATTCTGTTACAATAAAAAAATATTTTTTTAAACTTGTTTAATGGAACTGATTAACTAGTTTATTAATCAACCATTTGTTTAGAACATGCATATTTTCATTAACTATTAAAAGTTTAATTGCTTTATCCGATCATACAGTAAATGTATAAATAACTATATTGTATTTGTTTTGCGTTTCCTAACGATTTTGTTATATACTGGATTAAATCAAAAGAATACAATTATTAAAGTCATTAGGAAATGTATTTAAAAAGTCATTTATTTTAAAACAAAACAATGTCTACCCAATAATAACAATTACTACACATTCGTTTCAGTTCCGATAATAAACATTCGAATTCAAACTTGCACTACAATAGCAGTAGTTAGGCTTTGTTATTCTAGTTTGGCTTTTTACAGACATTTCAGGGAGGTTTGACTGTGAAAACCGACAATCTCTTTTCTACGTTTCTGACCTTTTTATTCAACGTTTGCAATTCTTGACTTATCCACTTAGTAACAAGGGTATGATTTCTGTGTATTTTACTGCTTAAAATGGCCGACCATACCTTTCTGTGTGTTACTTGTCAACCGTTTATTACCACCACTTTAATCGAATACCAAAGCACATTTTACTATTTTTGCTTTAAGGTGAAGTTGAAAGCATTAAGTAACAAAAATAATAAGATTGCATGAAGTTACACAAAGGCGTTTGCAAGTCGAACTTTAATTACCAATACAACTATTAGTTTCTCATTGAATTTACATAACTAATCAAAACGAATTATTAACACATTAATCTATAGGGTTCACAATTGACCTGGTATAGTTTATTTCAATAAACTATAAAAGCCCCTGGTGGATAGTAAGAAAGACCTATTGACTATTCTACTTAGCAACAAGGGTTCTTTTCTACTTAACCTTTAGAAGGCTGGTATTCAAATTTAACATGGGATTCTGTTTGAAATATCGACCAGTCCCCCTGTAAATGTTGTTACTGTGATTTGGCTAGAAATATTGTTGTGTAGGCTAAATATTTTAGTATCAAAGATTCAATAAGCAACATAATTCTCATTAGTCATGTCAGTACCATTTTGAATTTTTTGACAAGAAGCTTCTTGTGAGCCTTTTACAACTGCGAAAAAAAGGGGGGGGGGTGAGGGAAACAATAAGAGTACTCACGTTTCTTCTTGCCGTCCCCGTCCTGGTGCATCTGGTGACCGGGGGACGATGAGACCAGGTTGGTCATCATCACCCCAGTCATGTCGCCGTACATGTCCTCCTCGTGCATCCGACGATCAGCATCCGAGATCAGCATCAACTGCGCAGAGTTTGTGCCCCTCGCCTGAAACGAGAAACCAACCGCTATTATTGCGCAATTCGTTACCACCGGCCAGAATTTCAAAGTTTAAAGGAGATGTTTCAAAACATAGGAGGCCGTTAAAATAACAGTGGCGTAAGTCCATTGGACTCGCACCACTCTTACTCTCACCGCAAACTGAAAACTGCTTCAACATAAAACTTTCCATTATATTTTTGTCAAACAATATACTTAATTTTAATTTCAATCTATATGCATAACTTTCCGCTTCAACTGTCTCTAATTTCGTTTCAATTTTGTCATACTGTCTTAATTCAACTGTCTCTTACCTTTATCCAAAAATTGGATATTTAGGCGGTTGTTTTCATGAGCATTAATGTTGTATACGTGGAGAGAATTTTGAGAATAAAAAAAGTCTACTTACTAAGGGAAAAATTATAGTTTTTATAAACGAATTCCAATGCTTTATATCTAATATAAATACTTGGACATGTCAATTTTAAACAAAACCAGCAAAGCTTTTCTTGACCCATTCCATACAAACCGAAATAAAAAATATAAGCAGTTTCTTGAATGGATCCTTGACGTTAATCTTACTACCAATTCTCATTTCTACTAGTAACTTGTATATAAAATCTATTTGTAGATTCTTTAGTTCTTGAGATATTTTGTTCATGTGCACAATAAAGTAACCTATTCTTTTAAAATACCCTATTATAGACTCCATAAATGCACAACCCTGCATTTCATATGGGAGTCGTGCTCACGGTGTGTCTGTGTGTTTTCAGTAAAGCATTTTATGTGCAGTTGTCCCAAGTATAACAATGCGAGATTAAAACATTTTGGAGTTGCTAATCCCCTTTTAAATGAGTTACTTGGAAATGATTCGCATACTAACCTTTTTGAATTTTTGTACGACACTGGTTAAATCTATCAAATTAAATTTTTTAAGATGTGTAATTCGGAGAACGTTTGGCGCAGCATAGCCAATTTGGCTCTTGTGCCACAAAACCCAAACCAACCATATGGGAGTATAGAAAAATACGTCAAAGATCGCATCTTCGTCAAAGATATACACAAACCGAATCGGATTGTATCCCTACCATCAAACCGAATCTGTTCATTCTTCCATTTGGAAGGAATACGACGAAGCCCAACGCCACTCGCATTCTTTCCCCCAAATACGCCACTGCCACGCCGTGACGTCACTGATTCCCGGATTGTCCTCATGTTCAGGGGGGGGGGGGGGAGGGGGGAAGGGAACAAAGACACAAAAGTCCTCTTGCAACAAATTGTTCCAAGTCATCTTTTCTTTCACGTGACACGGACGAAACAAGGTCAACGTGGGAAAATGCTCGCTGGAGTCGCAGAACTGCCTTTTCCTTATGTAACGACGCAATGTGCAAAGGCTGGTTACGGGACCGTCGATGTTCGCTGGAGAAAGAGAATCTTTGAAACTTTGTGTAGAGTTTTATAGTTGGGATATTATATGTGTCTTTATACAGTTATTGGAATATGTATTACACATGATACTGCATGTTATGTAACTAAACAAACGTTCATGTGTTTTGAATTTCATTTTTTTGGGGGATAAAATTAAAATTTTAAAACCGCCGTTGTGTCTGATGCATTTTTGAAGTTATTCTAAACATTTTTAGTTTAAATTTCCAATTTAAATTTGATATATTTTAATTTGCTGTCAAACAAACATACATTTTCTTTTATTGTCAAAAGTATTTTTATTTTACCCGCATTAACGATATTCGTACGCACATTTATTTCAAAACTCAATGCTACGGCTTTACCCGTTCGACTACCACTAAACAAAAGTATCCTATTATTTTTTTAGATATTATTACTTTGGAAATGCTAAACCAGGTTTAAAATTAAACCTGGTTTAATTAAAGGAAACCGTAAAACAAATGTAGTATAGATATACAAGTGAATTATCATTACAAAACTTTAAGCCTTTTGTTGACTTTTTAATTAAAATATAACTTTTAGAGTTTTTTGAAGAACAGAACCATTGTCAAACGTTTATTTAATAACGTTTACTATTCTTCTGTAAAAAGAATAATTAAATAATAAAAAAAGGAATGTCCTACTAATAATCCAATAAAAATATACTATATTAAAACAAATGTTTTTATAGTATGGAAAAAGTGTATAAAAAGATGTTCATTACACTAAAATTCTTGAATGTAATTGCCTAAACATATTTTATTAAAATATAATTCATTCATAATATGTCGCATTATACTTTCGAATTTTAAGATATTTTGAATTATCTTGAATGTTTATTATCAACATTTTGGGACATTTCAGGTGTATAAGTTTGCCACGAATTTAATACCCAGTAAAAATTTGAGATTTTTTATTTTTAAGTATGGCAGTCCTTTGAAATTTTAACAGGACTTTAAATCTATTGTTAAATTTTGATTTTCATCAATACTAGACGTTAATTCATGTTTCTATAAGTATAATTGCATAAAAATAATTAAATACATTCATTATATGATACTGACAGCAGTGACGTGAGAATTCATAAAATTGACTAGTGAATTCGCAAAATTTACTAAATATATTGTTTATGTGTATATTATACTCCATATCATTGGGCAACGAAGTTAATTGGAAAACATTTATTTGAATTTAATTAATTTTGTCTAAAAAAAGTTTTTATTATTTTGATCTGTCATGACCCATCAGGCAATAGTTTTAATATTCTGTGACGCTGCATAAATTTGATTTATGGCTTACGCACTGCGCATTTTGAAATTAATGTACGGGGAAAAATACTTTTGAAGAAAATCTTTTTTATTTAAATGTGCCAAAAGTACTTATACTATTTATATATTTGTGTTTTTCTGCAATCTGTTTAAAGAATAATGTTTAATACAGTTACAGTTTTAGTAAGTCTTTATTTTATCAAATGAAAAATTAAAACTTGTATGAAAAAAGTTATATAATTAAAACTGATTTAATCCATATTTATTAATTGAGTCTTTTACTATTATTTATACATTCGTATATAAGAAAACAAAACATTTTTTTTTACTTTACGAAAAAAAAAGGATTTCCTTTTCATATGACTTTTACAAAACAACTTACACAATCATATAAAGTACAAAGAAAAAAAAATAAGAGAACCATATAATTATTGATAATTTAGAACCATTAAATACTTCAGATCAGTTCGTATCTTTATGTTTTCAAAGAAAAGTTGAAGCATTTCGTTAAATATGAGAATACATTTTTAAAAGTGTACAAAAGGAGCTATTGGGAAAGGTTGAGGATCTATCTGTAAGGAAAGACACAGCCTCGTAATTTGAACCATGGTTAAAGGACGAAAAAACAACTGATCTGGCACCCCACTCTTTGAACTTCCACGTCACTCCCAATATGATGATAACATGTGAGCTATGACAAATTTAACTTACACCAGCCTCCTCAACAACTATTACGAGCTCGTCGCTCTTCCAACCAGGCCATCGTGGTCCTTCGGTAACGAAACTCACACTTTTTAACAGTATATTTGCGGTTTCTAAGAATGGACTCCGTGTAGCGTGACGGACCTTTGATTTCGATCGTGACTCTTCTACGTATCGGTGAGAAGTAGCGATGGGGGTGACCACAAGATACATATACCGAATTAAGCTTATTATAAATTGCAAACCACTTACTGGTTTTCGTAGAAAAAGTAAGGTCGTGCTAACTAGCTATTCAAAGGGATTCTAATGAAAACTTTAAAGAACCTTATGTGTCATACGACGCTCCCATCAAATAATTACCTCATGAAATGCGTAAATTGAATATAGATGGTGAGGACTTCACCTTTTGTTGAGTTTAATTTTCGAGTTAACTGCTTGAAATTTAACATTTTGACGGAAAAGTTCATTCTGAATCCGATTTCAGAATTACTTTTCTTAATTATGGTATAGTTTTTGCGTTAGTTAACAATTTATCTTGGATTAACAGAGGTATTATGAAGGATTTATTAAATTTTGCAGGAATATGCAGCAATATTTCCCTCACGGAAACGGTGTTGCCATTCTCTTATACAAAAATAAGTGAAAAATATTGATAGGAGGCTGGTAATACTGATAAAAAATAGGGGGGGGGGGGAAAGAGAGATATTTTAACGAGTTTTGCAGCCGCACCAAGTCCTTATAGGTGAGGATATAACGAATTTTGACGTTGGCTGAATCTAACGTATTTAACGGGTATGCGCGGCAATCGGATTTACAGAATTTTACAATTGGGCGACTTAATTATGTATTCAACGTTTTAATTTTTAATATTAGATGATATAAAAAACGCGATATAAAAAAAATCTGGCACACATTTTCAATTTATGTTTGCACTTTAACATAATTAAAAAAAAAAATTCAAGAAAGTGCATTGTATGAATTAGTTGCTGTAACTCTTAAGAGTTTATTTCCATTAGGTTCATAGATGATCGATTCATCGATTGTAAATTAACGAAAATGAGTTTTAAATTGAAATGTGGAACTAAACAATATATAATCTCAATTACATTCCTAAAATCGAATCATACACAAAATACTTATTGTTCAAAAACCGAATAAAATACATACTTATCAGAGAAACTAATAAAGAAAAAAAATAAGTAAGAAGTTCTTGCATATCTTCTTATGGAAAATATATTGCAATGTTATTATATTGAAAAATATATTAAAAGCTTTTAAAAATATTTAGTTGTATTCGAATATGATAAACAACTTTGTTTTTAAGTGTTTAAAGAAATTATCCCACTAATGTAATAAATTTCGAAGCTAATTTATTTTGAATTATAATTAATCCATATAGCTATCCTGTGTTTATTGTTACAGCATTATATTTATACTGGCATTTGTCGGTAAACGCAATTGTAAACATTTCTTTGTACATACAATATATTTTTAATAAAAGAATGCATCTTATTCTTGTAAAATATTATAAACTATCAAATACGAATATAAACCATTATTATATTTCCCTTTTAATATAAATATGCCGACTCGTGTGTAATTATGCTTTATAAGTTTATAGTATAGGATTGAATTTCATAAAAAAATAATATTGCGAAACAATGTTTAATGTATTTATATTGCTTAAAATAAAATCAAGATCTAATAGATAAAAGTATATCATGTTTACATTAATAAAAATGCGTTTTTTTCTAAATTTTAATAATTTTTTTTACGGGAAACTTCCTTAAAAATAGCTGCATATAGTTACAATAATGAAATACTGTTACGATTTAAGTGTGATCTTTTCGGACACAACTCCGTGAAAAATAGTACGATTGACATAAATTTGATCCATTCGTTTAGAAATTAGGGGCCAATGCTTGTAAAACTTTTAAGTAAAGTTACGTCAAAGCGGGAATGGGGTCCACGATGTCAAATGAAACAGCTTGTGTATGAAAGTTGTTGTGTTTTGTTAGCGACCAATCCCTTTTTCCCTCGCTGGA
This sequence comes from Troglohyphantes excavatus, assembly GCA_963932185.1. Taxonomy (NCBI): domain Eukaryota; kingdom Metazoa; phylum Arthropoda; class Arachnida; order Araneae; family Linyphiidae; genus Troglohyphantes; species Troglohyphantes excavatus. Next base: position 39,182,283 of record OZ010667.1, read on the forward strand.
TTCCACAATTGACAATGTCGACTCAGACAGAGATCGTAGCGAACAAATATCTCCTTAAATATTCAGTTTTAACATGTAGGTTACTAGAGGGACCTCAACATCCGATATCTTCTATTTGGTATATCCAGTTTCGTAGCGTAGTCTTTCTTGACGGCGAAGATGCTGCCGCGATTGCCTCAGCAAACCCCCTCATAGGAGCCGGGGGAGGTTTGGGCCGCTAGCCACCTGTTGTTTACTTTCTGCAGGCTGCTGCGGGCGACGAAGGGTTCCCGCCGACACTCCTCACTTCCGCAGCTGTCAATCACTGCGCGTCTCACGGAGAACTTCTTCCATTTCTCAACCGGGACTTTTAATGGCAGATAATTATAAATGGGGTTGATTTATATATTGGGTCATTTCAGTGTTGAATTGTCATAGGGGGATGTGGCCCGGGTTGAAAAATAAAAATGCTAAGAAAATACACAAATGTTTATTTTATGTTTTGGCAGAGGGTTAGCAAGGTCTATGTTTTAACTCGACCTTTCGTGATGTCGTCTGTTTGAAATGTGTTTGTAACGCAGTCACGACCAAACGCGTAGTTCGTTGTTCTTCAAATTTGGCATGAACGTTCCGTGAAGTCATTAAAAATGACGTATATGTTTAAAAAAAATATTTTTATTGGTCCCAAGGTTTATGTTCAGAACTACAATAATAATTATTAAATAATATGTCCTTATATTCTTAAATATGAAGTGTCCAGGGGAAGAATGATGATGGTATATTCGAAATGATTTTGCACAAAACGAAGTTCCATGTCTCATAAAAACACAGCAAAATTATCCCCCTCCCCTTTTTTATTTTGTTGTTGTTTTGACAGACTATAATCGTTCTTCCTTTTTCATATTTAGACAATGAACGTATAGCTATATAGCTAACGTAATACCTCGATTTCTACAAAAAGTGGACTCTAATCGCTTTCTCCTAGTGGCCTTCATATGTTCTTGCATTAATTAAAATAAAACAGTATGAAAATGCTCGAACTGGACTTCCTTATAACTTTTTAATACAATCTTTCACAAAAGGATCATTTCATTAGAATGCGGATAATATTCTTATAAATTTTTTCTGACTGTTTCATATTGATTTTATAAAGTATACTAAAGTTCTACTTCTTTTTAATTGAAATTTGAGTTTCTTAATTGTTAATATTGGTGCCTGAACCATAAAACTACACTTTTTTCAGATTTATACACTTCTTCACTCATTCATGTGACTAAAAAAGAAATCCTGATGTATCCATTGGTACAAGAACCAGGCAGCTTTAAGAAATGTCGATAGAGATATAAATGAAAAGGAGCTTTGTCTACGATTTAAGAAAATAACAGTGATTTTTGTCGTCCCCCTCCCCCCAGAACAATTTTGAAAACTTTAGCTGTTTGGTTTTTGTACCCATGGCTTCAATATGAAATAACTAATTTTTTTAATTTGTATATAAATACTGTACACATCTTGACAATAAGTAAACAAAAAATATGTTGCGAAGTTTATTGTAAGAAATATCGGAATAAAAAAAAATTAAATTTCTATAATATACTTTAGAATGTTTTTATATAAAAAAAGGGAATTTATAGTTTTAAATAAAAATACGTTATAGTTAATGCTTCTTCGAAAATATATAGCTTCTAATTTCAGTAATATCAAATCAGTAAATATTTGGTATACAATACCAAATATTTCAATATATACTCAAATATGTTCTAAACCATATTTTTGACATACATAACAATAATAGTACATTTTAATGAAATAAATATGGATTTTATGATGTAAAGAATAAATATTTAATATACATAAATTTTTAATATACAAAAACAATTAAACACATTTTTAATAGACGAATATGTAAAAAAATATATAAAAAATTCAAAGTTATAAAACGTTTACTTTTCAAACATTATTTTTTAAATATTTCTTGATTTTTATTAAAAACTTTTTTTTATTTATAGAATTCTATAAAGCCGAAACTATAAATATAAAGTGCAAAAGCTAAACAATTTTACAATGAAAATTTTAACCGTTTTAAAACATGATACACACAAACTATAAAATTAAATATATAAATATAGACTTTAAAAAAAAAGCAGTATATCATATTTTTTTATTTCCTTACTACTCCATTTGTATTCTGAAGAATAGAGCCATTATTAATGAAAATATATGTTAACTCATTACAAACTTTTTGAACAATGGTGCGTCTGTAGTTGCTGTTAAATTTTTATTTCATTTATACAACTGTGTCTGTGAGCTAATGATATGATGGCACTGAATTTAACAGCCTTCAGTTAAGAACAAACGAAACATATTTTTTAGTTATTAGACAGCATTTTAATGAGTTTAGTTTATATAAATTTGCCTATTTGCGTCTTTTTTATTGTTATAGTATCATTAAACGGAAGTATAATATACTTAATTTACGTTTGTTATTCATAAACTATAACATGGGCATGTGCACTTAACCTAGTAAATATACAATATGTATGCATTCTTTGCCGAGCGTTGCAAAAAGGCGATATTTACAAAAGCAACTGAATTCTTAATTCTGAATTCTATAAATCACACAATTTTAACGGTATAGAAGTTAACGAACCAATGATCAACACGCTGTTAAAAATGCACTCTTATGTTTGACGAAGATTTCCGATTAAATCTTTCGTCAAACTGAGGAAATTCATTTTGTCGTTTTTTAATGAAATTTATTTCGTCAAAAATGAGGCAATACGCATAAACTTAATGCTCCTGAAACGGGACGTAAAGGAATCTGATTAAATTATTTTCGTCAAATATTTGAGGGTAGATTTCGTCAAAAGTTACCCCTAAACGGCCGTAATGCCTCTGAAATAGGCCGTAAAGGAATTTGAATAAATTATTATCGCCAAATATTTTAGGATTGATTTCGTCAAAAAATATGTAATTAATTGACGAAACTATTGTTAAATATGACGAAAGTGGCCTTGACGATCGCAGTATTCTCAAAAATGAGAGTGTTACTTCTAAGAGTGTTTTTGAATTATAAATTATATCTGTGAAAAGTTTTCAAGTACATTCTATAACAGAAAAAGATAAATCACTAATAAAAATATTAGGGTTAAATGTTAAAATATGATCTGAAAAGAGTAAATTAAACTTTCAAAATTAGTAAGCAACCATAATAATAATCACAAAAAGAAAACATTAGCAGATAAATTAAAAAAAAAACATGATTGAGTGTTTATAGTTACTAATGGATATATTTTATGTAAAGCAAATTTCTTAAATAGATAAAAGTCGCATATCTCACTGTATCAATCTCCAAATCGTGATTTACTTTTAAATTTAGTAGATGGAATAATATTTGGAATATATTGTATATCTAATTATAAAGCTGTACTATAAACTGACCTCTTTTTAAAAAAAGTAGCGAATGTAAATATACCAATACGCTGTTTTGTTTCAATCAATAAACCAACGTTAACAAAGTTGTCGGAATTTTGTCAATTATAAGCACATCATTGTTCAAAGATTAAAAATTTTGCAGACTAATGATAATCAGATCGGATAGGTTTAGTAAATAAGAAATTAACTTATCTAAATGTAACTTAGCTAATCTTGTAGCTGTTTTGCAAAGGTAAACAATACGAATTTTGCATCTCTACCAAGAATCTGTGGAGTAGCTGCTTTAGAGGAAACATGAGATTGGGTATGGTCGTCAATGTTTTAAATAAAAATTGTTAAGAGTTTGCGAATCAAATAATAAATTATTTTGATAAAATGTTTCAATGTGATGCTACTTTTATGGACGACTTTATGACTGTGACTCTAAAAAAAAATTACCTCATGGATTAAACAAATAAATGCAAAGTTGCTTTCTAAAAGTATTGACGAACATTTCTTTCTTTCATGTTACATAAATAAAAGTGTGTTTTTATCCAAACTTTACAAATTTCGAATTGGCTAAACTTTTTTAATCAGGCTCAATCAAAGCAAAATGAAAATACCCACTTTGAATGTTTAAAATAATTTATTTAACACGTAGAATTTTTAAAAAAGAATTTGAGACATTTTAGTTATTTCGGACATTATGAATATGTGTAAATGCAAAAGAAAGTAACGGTTTATTTAAAATTTCATGTTCAAAAACACGCGTTATGTAAAGAATATATTTCACAAGAATAAAGTTAAAGGTTTGACTGGAGTGTGTCTGTTGGGATTGTTGTTTTGACATATGGGGGTTTACAGAAAGAGAAATATTTCAAAATCTACTGGACCAGTGAACCTTTCTGTTATTGTTATTTGTGCACCGAGCTATGACATTTTAGAAAGAGGGAAAATTCCTGAAAGATGTTCCAAAAAACAACAATGAGAATGGTACGTTCCCGCTCTTTGCACTGTTAAAAATGAGTTCATAGAAGAAATGAGCGAAATTTATCCAAACGTTTTCGAGTACTTTCTCCGGTTGTAGTAGTTTCGAGTATTTATGTTTTAATCTTTAATATAAAACAACCACATATTTTTAAATAAGGTAAACTACAAAAAGGTAAAGCAGTTACAGAAAAAACACATTAGAAATACAAACTGGATATTTTTTTGTCGGAGCCCTGTCAGAGAGGGGTTTTGCGTCAAACGGCCTTCCAGCAGATTATATAAATAATAATTGGTCGCCAATGAAAACGTCACCAAAAGAAGGAAGAAAAACAAACTGCTCCATCTGACGTCTTATTTACGCCCTGTATGGGCTTTGCTTTATTTAAAAATTTTAAATGTATAGGCGACACATTACCTAAAGATAAACATAAAATTTATGTTAACCGTGCTATTATTATCTCTAAACTGATAGTTAGTGATGTAACAAACACAAAATAATATTATTTTTATAATGTGCAAGGAATATTAAAACAACACATTTATTTTGTTCTTCAGAGTTATTATCCTCCATTGTTTGTTTGAGAAGAACATTGAAATACAATAACCATGTGGTTTTCATGCAACAATGTTCTGCAGATTGTACTAGTTAAAAACTTATATTACAGTGTAGCGTTTATAGGGAGGGAAATGTACTGTTTATTAAACTAAATTGCAATAAAGCATGCGTCACGTTCTTCCTAACTATTAGTTAAGATCATAAAATAAAATTTAAGCAATCTAAAACTATTTTTAAGCATATTAACTGACGTATAATTCTGTATTCATTTGCAATCAATAAGAAAAAAGTGGTTGTATTGAAGTAACTAATGGTACATACCAACTCGCAGTTAACATTGAAGAGAAATAATGAACAACAACATATAATTTAAAAAATAGTGATAAAATAAACTATTTTGTTATTATTTAATTTTCCCAATTAGTGCCAGCATCCTTGAACAAGAAATGAAATGATCATAGTTTGCATTTTAATTAGGTTCAACACGCTTATCCAAATTACAAAACACTGACGCACATCTCATTCTAACCTTGTGCTATCTATATACACACATATTGTGTTTAAATTTACATGCGCTTGTAGCTCATCGCAAACAAGACAATTTTCCATAAATAAAAAATAATTAGTTTTCAATGTATACAAATAACGAGAACTATGTTTTTTTTATTTAATGATTATTGTTTAACAAAGTATAAAAACATTCACTCTAAATGCTCGACAAAGTTTTATAAAACAATTCGTGAACAGCAAAAAACAATCTAAACTAAAATTATCTTAAATACTATTATTATTAACTAAATTGAATAAGTTCTTATTTTGCCTTTAAGTGTCAATTTTGGTATCAAAGGATATCAGTCACTTTGCTGATATATTGATATAAAAACTTATGTCACAATTAATTTAATTTGTTGATGGATTAAGGGCATAATAGAAAAACTGTTTATAAATTGGGCGAAACCGTTTCAAGGTAATTTTCTCATCTGTCAGCGTTCTTTAATTTCAATTGACAGCCGAGATGAAGGGCAAAAAATACAAAAAACGAACAAACTGAAACTATGAAACCTATTTTTCGATTGTTAGGAGAGAAAAAATGCATTACAAAGAAAAAGTAAACTGATACACACTTAACGGAGTAAAACGGTTTATACATTATTAAAACTGCAAATGTTAAAAAAAAAGTAGCACTTTTTAATAAATCACAAATTTGCAACAACGTGTTTAATTTTCGTAATAAGTATAGCAAATAAGTTTTTACGATTGTAAAATTTGCCTTTAGCTTTAAAAGCAAAAGCAAAAAAATTAAAAAAAAAATTGTGAAACACACATTTGATAATTTATCTTAATAAAAGATTGAATATGTTAAATAGAAAAAAATATTAAATATTGGTTAAAAGTTTGATTTTTAGGTTAGAGGGACATATTTATACTTAAGTTTGTTAAAAGTAACGAGTCACCGTGTAAGATTTGGTTTTAAATACTTAAATGTTACAAATGTGTTTATATTATACGGTTCATCGCCATTAACTTTTGATAAAGAAAATGCTTACATTAAGTATTCAATTACTTTAAACATAACTATTTCAATGACTTGAACACTGGAACTGAATTAAATCAAATGAAATTTGGCACGTTGCCTTCGTTTTATGAAGGACAAAAAAAGTCATTTTTTAAAATTATATTTTAGAAATGCGACATTTTTATTGTTTTTTTGGAACAGTGTTTCTAAAATATTGTGTATGTATTGTTTTCTTCCCTAACAATATTGTTTTAAACACATTAAAATTTCGTTATCCTTTTTATTTAACAAACTAACAAAAAAAAAAGGTGAAATTATTCAGGTATAAAGTCCACGATTAGTTTTCAATAAAATATCTTTGTTTACCAAAACAAGACAAAATTAGAGCATATTACGCACTTATAAATAAACCAAGTACGGCATCCCTAACATAAATAACCATCTCCATAAGCCCAGTAATTCTCAATATTAACTCAAGTTGTTTATAAGGGACCACTCGGCGTGTGGGGACCACATGTTTGTTTATAATTCCTCTAATGAGACTCCCTGATCATTTGCGCGGGCGTGCAATGCGGAAGGTTGAATGCAGGAGTCGGTCAAGCGAATGGTCGCCAATAATAAGATGTGTGTTTGTTTTTATCTCGCTTCGGAAGGGGAGAGAGGCGCCGCATCGTTGACTACAATGGACCGCGCGCGCAGCTAACGGACCTTGACCAAAGACTTTTCCCGATGGTCAATGGATACGTCCTTCTCTCGTGACCGACCACTGGGGTCAGGATGGGGTACGGCACTTTTGCGTCGCACCTGTGTGTCTCATTAAACCCGGCGAGAAAGTAGAGAGAATCGTTTGATTAGAACGTTGTTGGGGGGTGGCCCTGAAGGAAAATCTTCATCTGAAGTTCGAATGAATTAATTGATTTCAAAATAATATTAATAAAAAAACAACATTGAAATGTTTAGAAGTAATTGATAAAAATATCTTGGGATGAGATACTATGAAATAAAATATTTAGGTACATTGAATTTAGAGATACATTAAAAAAAGTTATTATAATAAAACGAATATAAATTAAAATCATCGATGTGTTTATAAGAAATTGATAAGAAAATCTTAGAACGGGAAACAATAAGATCAAAGATTAGATGCATTGTTATTTGAGAAGAAAAAAAATCTTGCGACGTGTTATCACACTTTTTTCATGTGTTATAATAAAGGATACCGTGAACAATACTGCCCAAAGTTAAAACCGTATTTGCCATTGAATCTGGTAAATATTTTAAGTTCCTGTAATTATTTTCGATTACATTAATCATAAAGCAGATATTTTTTATTATATATGAATTAACTTCGAATTACTTAACATACTGATAATGGCTATAATGATATTTTAAGTGTTGTTACTTTTTATCCCCTCCTTCTTCATTAACATTAAATACAAATACCGACATCGAAGTTGACAGTTGAACCAATATTTTCCGACAACATCCTAACTTTTAGCTCATCTTAAAGCAATTAACTGTCTAATCAAAACCATATCCAATCTTAATATAACTGGTATAGTTTTTTTTAAATACCAATACACTTTTCTCATCTATTGTAATATCCAAAAAGTAGTTAATAAAAAAAATCGATCCTATTTACTGAATTGAAAATATAAAATATTTAAGATAAAGTATAATTAGATTTATCATACGTTTACACACGATCAGATGTGCAGTTACATATTAATAAAAAGCAATCCCCCCCCCCCCCCCCCTCCCCAAAAAGTAAACATAACATTTGAAATCTATGAAGACACCCAATAAAACCCGGTTTAACAAATCATTTGACTCTGTTTAAAAATAAATTTTGATTGCTGGGAAACAGTATTGTTAAATTATCTCACAACTTATTTGAATTTGTATTAGCAGTAAAAGAAGGGAACTAGATGATTAAAAAAATATTTGTTTCCCATAATTGAAATTCTGTCATAAAATTATGGTTTGATTTGATTCACTACATTAATATTCTTACGAACGAAATAATTTTTTCATAATGTTTGCGACAAATAAAGCCAAGAAATTTTTGAATGAGTTTTTGCCTATTATTACAATGTTTGTCAAAAATGATGTTTGTCATTATGAAATCCTTTGAATCTTTTAAATTTATCCTAAATAAGTAGATATAATTTTTTATATCTAGGAAGATCTATTTTAGGAAAACCAATTAGTTTTATCATTGTTTTTCTTTTTTAAATGAATGCGATGCATATGCCATCAAACAAACAAAATATTTTATCCGTATAGAACGCATTTTTCTACTCCAGGAACTAACTTTTTTGTTGCGGAATTCCGATCCGTTCCTACTCGGACGAAAACCAAACGATCAAACTTAATCCGACTTACCTGCACAGTAAAGAAATCCAGTAGAATAATCCGCCCCGGGTACAATAAACAACACAGGTAAGACCTAACGCAGAGTAATCCAAACCTTTTGCCGAGAGACACCCGAATCCTTCACCGCCAAGACTTCTACTACGGACCACTGACTGTGGGACCCTGGGACGGACGGCACGGGACGCTTCCATTGGCCGTGACGTCCCCGCATAGCCCCGCCTGACACGCGATCCGCCCCCGCCGTCCCGATCGCGGATTGGGCCGACCTCTCTCCTCGCTCCGCCCACCTCCTCCACTTCGATCACCCATCTTGGGAAAATGATGAGGGGATTCGATACCGTTAGATTGAAAGTGCCACCCCCCCCCCCCCCCCTACGAAGTGTTATTGATAAGGGGATTGAAATAGCTCTTCGTTTCGGGCTGGAGGTATATATTACACCATCGGAATGTGACCTGTGATATTCCAATTGATTGATGGCATGAATTTGAAACTTTAGCTACAGAAGACCTCCTTTATCACTTTGAATGAGAATTTAATGCTGCCAGAAGGGAATTGATGATGTTAATGGTAATATTGATTATGTATCCCCAAAATAGCCAAAGAATATCGAATATTCTATTGGAAGTTCTTTTTTTTATGCATATAGATACGTGATTCGAAATGATTAAGAAAAGTTATACTACTCATTAAATCAGTACCATTATTAATTGATAACTTTCAAACATTAACTATAAAACTTTCATATCTAAGTTGATTGGCAAAAGTTTCTGCAGGAGGAACTATAAAAAAACTTTTAATCTGCAGGCTGTCAGAATTTTCTTCGCCTAAATTTAGCGATTATTTAGTAATAGTTTTGTCCCTATCATTTGAATTCCTAAGTTATTCCAAGGCATTATAATATTTTGACACAATATATTAAAATGTTGGAAAATTTCTGGTCTGAATTAATACATAATGCAGCAGTGTTTCGTTTCGAAGTATTACATTTTCAAGGTATACCTATCTGATATTTTTATTTATGATTCTTTAATAGGAAGAAAGTTTTAGGTTTCTATTTATGATTTAATGTAGTATACCTATTATCGATTATTTCAATAGCGAATTATTTCAGAAGTTACAATATAGTTATTTAAACAAAGCAGTATCTAAAACGTTTTCAAAAATTTGATAAATATTTTTATTTATCATACTTATCATATTCCTCCAACACAACTTGGAGGAATGTGATAAGATATTCATAAGATTTAAGATTACAAATTTTACAACATCCGTATCCCCAAACCTACAGTTGATATAGATTCTAACCCATTACAGATTTAGACAAAGCAGCGAAGTCAAGTCATGTTTTGATTTGTGGGATGGACAACGATCTTCATACTCAAAGACCTGCATATTAATGATAATAAAGTTGACACTAAACTTCCCACATTCGTTACGGTATTCTGGTTAAAACTCGTTTACGTTTTCCCTTCTGTAGAGATACACAAAAGGCACTCGACACACTTGCTAAATAATTACGCGGGACCGTGAAGTACTCTTACAAAACCCGAACTCTTAACAAAATAAAAAATAAGTTTGTCCACCCTTGTTTAAAATAGTTAAATAGAAGAGGTGGTTATTGAGAATAGTGTATGTTTTTTTTCTAATTAATGAGATAATAAACATCTTTATCTCGAAAACTTTGGGATTTGCCGTACCTTTCATTTTTGTCCTCAAATATGTATATCTATGAATGTTAACAAGGTCTTACTACCATAAAAATAAAATTTGTCTTTAGTACTTTGACCATTTTTACTCTGTAGTGTCCTTAATATATATCAGAGCCTCAGTCAACCTTTAAAAATTCTCTTATGGACCTTTCATACGTTACGTCACGCATCTATAGAGGGACGGGGAGGTCCTGTGTGATTGGCGTGGAGTAGGAAAGGAGAGAGGGGTGATTTTTTTTTGTGATTTCGTGATGTATTTTTTTTCTAATTTGTTTTTTGTTGTACAAAATATGTTCGAAATTTTAAAGTTTGATAAAGAGTCGCTTTTTATCGAATTCTGGGTCTTTCTAACGAACGTACAAAGAGGTAATTTAAGAGGACAAAAGTCGATAAATTTGTACTCGGTTCATGCGTCTTTCGTACTATGAAAAGTTAATACTCAAAGATAATTGTTTAATTGTTCAAAAACATGTGATCGGTTCATTCTATGGAATTACAAAACTACATATTGAGTATGATGGGTTCCCACCCCAATAACAATTTAAGCTATACAAATCAGGAAAAATAAGGCAGAAAAATACTTTTTAATATCGGTTTACTGTTGATTGGCAGCTTTAGATTTAAATACAATACCAATTTATATTTTTAATAATAGTTTATATATGCAATATGATGTATTTTAGATAAAATTTGTGCATAAAATAGTACGCAACGTGACAGGAGATAAAGTGGGGGGGGGGGGGTAAACTTAGCGTGGCGGAGCTCACGTTATTTATACGTTAGTTTGTTATGTAGAAAAGGAGGTCTAACAAATGCGTGATACAATTAATAAACACTCCCTTAATAAAAGTGAAAAAATTGTCTGAAACATAAAAAAAAAAATTGGATGTTGGCATCACTGACAAAAATTATTAGTTCACCAATAAGTCGTTAAAATAATACGTTTACATATTTCGCCAAAAGTAATCTTCTAAATTTGAAAATTAATTAATCAAATTGTAAATATTATTTAAAAGAAACTTTCGAATACATGTCTCTTTTAGTTTTTAGTATATATTAACAAACGATTTGTGAAACTTGAGCAACCGTTTTTAACAGAGGAAATACTCTGAATTCAATAAAATTACTGACCATCGAGCTCTTAAATTTAATCTTACCCATTGCAGGAAATATACAATTTTTGTAATCATGTAAAGTTTCAAATTTTATGAAATTGTTAAAATAAATATTACATGCATTTTGAGAATTTGAATTTTTGTGAATTGAATCGTAAGGGCTTGCGTCTTCAGTAAGATCTAGATCTCTTAGCTCTTGTCATAAGAATAGACTTTTTGGTAAAAAATGGTTCGTTATGAACTGCTCTTTTAACCTTTTTAAGTTTTTTGTACCATAATTGAACTTTAAAGTGATATTTCGCGTTTGCAGTGAGATCTTCGACAGATCGTCACTTTCCACTCCTCAGTTTTCTCACATATGGTTTAAACTGCCATCTAATAAAAAAATAAAAAAAAAAAATTCAGACTTCATCGTTATCTTCAATATAAAGCACGCACTCGCTACCGGAAAGTTCCAATTGCGGTCCATGGCAACCTTTTGTCTGGGCGATAAACGATCGATATGGGCGATATTCTTCTTTGAGAATATGGTAAACCTGGCTCCCTTCGGCCGCAGTTGGGCTATTGCCCTCGCTACTACCCACCGATTAAAAGTTACAGCGGTTAAATAAGCCAGTGCATGCCTAATGCATACACAACCTAAGGTCCTCCTATGGTCATAGGGGAGAGGAAATTAGTGATCAACCTGTTCGACGCATCTCACCTTCCTCTACACGATATTGTATCAGTTGTCCCAATAGGTAATTTTCCCCCTGGAGTTATGAGCCTTTAAAATATCAACACTTTTTGTGACGCGCAAGTTTCTGACGAAAACCTCGGTACCCGGACCGAATTTAATGACGTATTCAAAGCACGAATGTAATTCTTTTTAATTACATCGTCCGGTTACTGTTTACAGAACAATAACTAAACGAATGAAAGGCTTCCAAAATCCCCCTCTACATCAACAAATCCTGCTCCATACACTTTAAATGCCAAAACCCACCTCATTGATACGAAGTTTCGCCAGGTCAACGTCACTGCAAACCCAAAACTTTTTTAACGAAAAGCAAGTTTGTTGACATCGAAAGCGTCGTCGTCCCATCCGAGGACGGAGAGTGTTCCATGTGGAGGTAGGTACCTTCGCACAGCAACCGCAAAAAGGGTGCGCGATGTAACGGCACGGTCCGGTTACCACCTGCGCGACTCCCGCGACAGGTGGTGAGTGGTAACGGAAACTCACTCTCCACACGCACTCTCTCTCTCTCTGTCTCACCCCCCCCCCTCCGCATCCGAAAGCAACTATCGGTTGGGAAATAATATCTGTAAATAATTGTCCCCCTTGTTTGGTTTGGCTCTGCGATAAAACTCTTACTTTTTGTGTGTAAATATACAATGACGACCCTAGAATATTTCCTAGGTGGTGCGAGGTCATTTTAGTAGGGCCCCTGTAAAATAAATGTCGGAGTATACTGTAAAAAAAAGGTACTTAAAAATGAGTATCTGAACATACCCTTTTTTCTTTGGGTACAATTGTATCGTAAATGAGCGATGACGTATTCAAATTTAAGTAATCGTACTGTCTGAAAAATGAGCAATATGATTTAATATTGCTAATCTCAGCTTCTGTTCAAGCCAGCTTAACAAAGCGACTTAACTCATTTAACCCTTTGCACTCCGTTGGCGCCGCTCAGGCGACAACATAACGACTCGTTCTTTTGGTTCCCTGTTCTTTAAAATAAACTCGAAAAGTGTCTTGTATGTAAAATACATCGATCTTTTTTTTTTAACTTGTTCTCTTGCAGATTCAAAACAGATTATGATTTTTTCCTCTCTATGGGCATAAAAAATTCTGGGGGAAAAACATAAAGAGGAATAACTGTTCTTTAGAAAGAACGCAAATGTCAAAATGTTCTTGGAGTGGAAAGGGTTAAAATATTTGTTCCGAAGACAGTTTTCCACATTATTTGATGTCGATTGCTTAAATGGAAATTGAGTTATTACAACTCAATTGTCTTACTTCCCATTTTTTGGCACACCTTTTTAACATTTCTTTTGTTTATAACTTTTTCATGTCACCCTAGTAGTACAACGGATAAGACAATGGATTGTGGAGCCTGAGGATCTGGGTTCGATTCCCGGCAAGTCTTGGTTGTAATTATTTATTGAAAGTAATCCATGAAGACAGCCAATGTAAGCAAGCAAGCAACTGCTCTTTTTGTTCATTTTACTTATTGTTTTGTACATGACTGTTTCAAAAATTAAATTTATGTATTGGGAACTATAATAAGCATCAAATGTACTCACAAATGAGTACATTTCACTTATTTTTGAGTACCTATTTTTAACGGTGCAGGACTACACTCTCAGAAATAAATACTCTCATTTTTGAGAATTCTGCGATCGTCAAGGCTACTTTCGTATTTGACAATTGTTTCGTTATTGAATCTCGTCAATTTTGACGAAACAAGAATCCTCAAATTTTGCATGAAAGTAATTTACTCAGATAAAGTTTAATGCTCTTTTCAGTGGTATTAACTCATAATCGGGTGTTATACATATATATTGCCAAAATTAAACCAAGACTTCCTGGAATGGTTGGTCTTCTGTTTGAGAGGTCCTTTTCTGGGTCATCAGTTCATGTCTGGTTTTTATACTTATATTATCAGAATTCAATCGAGTCTTCTTTCCCGAGTGGGTATAGAGTTGGAATCAGGAACGAGAGATCCGCGGCTCGAGTCAGCTCATCGATATTGAATTAATATATTATTTAAAATCGTCAATGTTGACAACATAAATTTCGTTAAAAACACGACAAAATTAATTTTCTCAGTTTAACCCCAACTTCGCTACCAAAATACTAGAATGTCGTCCAGAACATCCACAAAAAAGTTACGGCGTGTATACGGGACTCAGCTGGGCGCCAGCTCAGGTGTTGTCCTTGTCATCTGACCATGGTTCAAAAATACGAGGCATCGTTCCCGGGCCTTTCCTTCGAGATAGGTCCCGAACCGGCGTGCAGCTCTAGTGCGACGTTTATTAACCAAACCAAACCAAACCAAACCAAACCAAACCTCAGTTTAACCAAATATTTAGTTTTTGTTTGGTTTGGTTAATTAACGTCGCACTAGAGCTGAACAGTGGGCTATTGGCGACGGTTCGAGGTCTATCTCGAAGGAAAGACCCGGGAACGCAAACACATTCACACACACATTCATACATGCACCCCGTTATTTTAGAACCACGACGAGGAAACACCTGAACTGGCACCCAACGCCTTCAATAGACGTCGGGACTTCGCACCCCGATCAGATTTATCGTGCACCAGTCCCGTGTACACGCCGTTAATTTTTTGCGGATGTTCTGGACGACTTTTTTAGTATTTTGTAGCGAAGCTGGCAACCCTCTGATCACAAGATCACTACTTTTTACTTTTCTTTGTCAAGTCCATCGCCTAGGATCGAACCAGGAATCTTCGGATTCCCAGCTAACGCCTTTAACTGCTCGGCCACGGAGGCCTAACCAAATATTTAATCGGACGACATAGCAGACATCTGTTTCATCAAAAAGTGACAAAATTATCGTCTAATAAGAGAATGCATTTTTATTTTAACAATGTATGAATAAAAATGTACCATAAATTCAAAACAATTTTACCTTGTTAATGCCAATATCTACCTAACTAAACACATTAATTTAAATGTGTTTTACAATATTAACAATTACGACCGTCCCAAGTCCACACAATAACGTTAATTTACAACATCAGATAAATTGGCCATACAACCATAGCTATTATGCCTATTATTTAATCTCCAGAAAACCGTTTCATTCCATTACTCAAACTCGACTTCCACATGTCCAAATTCTACTAAAAACAAGAAACCCCCCCTAACTATTAAAATCGGAAGCTCGTCATTTCGACGAACTCCCCCCCTCATCCATTAATGGCCATGACCGTTCCCATTCGCCTTGAAAACGCTTCGTACGGTAGTTCAAGTCCCCCCCCCCCCCCCTCTACTCTCCACGTTAAAACAACGGCTTTGAACCTAGGGCGCGTGTCGACGTGAATACCGTTGCTAGCCCCGGGCTAAGGAAGAAAAAAAAGTATATATGTATTATTATTTGGGGGCACGCTATACTCTTGCTTCCGCCGCTCTGGGGCTGTATTCCCTTACGGGGGCCCCCCATGTGCGACCCTTAACCTGCTTTCGATTAATACTCTTACTTTTAGCAAAACCACCAACACCCGATGTCTTTGACGTGGTGGAAGTATCTTGCTCGTGTTACTGACGCTTCTTTTTTTAATGGGCATTAGAGTAAATGTAATGATTTATCGCTTTGGGAAGATTTGTTGGGAGGATTTTTTTTTTCTTGAAGATGGTTCTTTGTTCTTTTTGTCGGTATGAGAAATCTTATTCTTTTGTTGTAAGTCAAATATGAATTCGTTTGAGAGAATATAACTGTGGAATACTGATATATTTTTTTCGTTTCCTTTCTATTAAAAATAATATTTCGATAAATACTCAGAGTTGGTTGCTTTTAAAGAAAGAAAATTGAAAATTTCGAATGTGTAAATTTTTTTGTCCCAAATAGAAAAAGACCCAATGCTATTTATTGGATGCAGATATTGGTGATTGCAAACACTTAAAAATATTTTTTTTATGAAAAATGAAATAATTTCATTGATTCTGATTAATTAGCGGTGAATAACGCTCCTCAAAACTTGTCAATAAACGAGTTTGGGCAAGTTGACTAATTGTCTTATATCTAAACAACATAAAGTCACAACAGCCGTTGGGCCAGAGCTATACCGACAAAATTTAAACTAATTTAATTAATTTTAAGCAAGTTCATAACAAAAGTCGAATCTGATGACATGAAAATGCCCTTATATTAATTACCAAGGCGGATTATAGATGCATTAAATGTAAAAATACATATTTTATACATAGATAGTCACTTGCTTTCAGTTATTAGACCAAATATTTGTCCTCATATCTTCTCCAGTTATACTCCAAACGTGTTAATAACTAACTCCTCTTTTAAAGAACACCTGATAGGTGGACAATTGAGGGGTTTGCTGTAAAAAGGAGGTAGCTCTAATTATTCAAGTTTCCAGAAAGCCGTAAAAAACGTTTGAAAATTCAAAATTCCAAGTTGTGAAGATATTCTTTTTGATCAATCTTCTTAATTGTTCCTACATATTATGACAGTATTTTCACCCAAAAATATATCTTCCAGATGACGTGGCGCATGTCGGATTGTTGGAGCTACCTCTTTCTTGCAACCAAATAGATGCTATGCCTACCTCTATGAAAAATAGTTCACAAAAAAAAATACAATTTATTATAATATTATTTTATTTAAAGAAAACTTCAATTGAAATACAGCATATAACTTGGCTTTAAAAACAGAAAAGTACATTTTTAATCATCACACTCCCCTTTTATAACGTCCGGCTCATCTGTTGCGTTGTCATCTATTGAGTAACGCGAGAACTAACGATTGGAGCTACATCTTTCTGGCACCAAACGAACAAGTTTTTTTTTACCACAGAATAGTACATGTAACTCCAAATTCCCCTAGGTTGGAGCTACATCCTTTTTGCAGCAATCTCTTCAATTGCTTATCTCATGAGTAATGCACATTCTTGCATCCATTTTTATTCGGGATTCGAACTCAGTCACAGTGCGTCCAGTCTAATGATATCCCACTGAAGATTGCCCTTAAAATGTGTGAAGCTTTTTTCAACTGCTTATCTGAAAAGAATAGCAATTGGGTGAAGATACATAAATCCTTCTACCTTTAATATTAAATAATAATTATTGCATTAAATGTTTCATTGAAAATTAATGTTAATGAAAATAATTTTAGAAACTTCCTTACAACAATTCACAGGATACTGGTTTTTTTAAAAACGTGTGGGGTGAAAATAAATCGAATACTACTCTAGTCTGCTCTGTACAACCGTTTTTCTTTCCATAGTCATCGCGTAGTACGAAAGCTACCCATCAGAAGCCTTATCTCAGTTTGAATTTCAAATATCCTAAATGTTATCAAGCTTCATTCAAGTAAGCGCTTTTAACAGCAAATCAATTTATTTGATAAATACTTATTATCAAGATTTTATTTAATGCTTGTTCATTCGTTACACAATGGAGACCCTAAGTTATGAAAAAAAATCGTGCAAAATAATTTTCATCTGCAAGAACTTGTTAGTGTGACTACTACTTTAATGTACGAACTTTTAAAAGAAGAAATTAATTTATCAGGGGAAAATTAATTTAAGTTTGATTCTTATCTAAAAAGAAGAAACAAAAGTTCAAAAATTGTATAAAAATAAGCACTTTTCCCCCAATCATTTTGATTTTTACAACTTTCAGCTTCTTTTATCGAATACATAGTGCTAGGTTATTAATGAAATCTATTATGAGTGTATTTTGAATGAACTAGTAATATGAAATATAATACAAAATCATAATACGAATAATTAAAATAAGTTTATATTTAAGAATATTACAAACGAGCTAATCATCGAAATTTTAATATGGATAATACGGACTAGATTTCAATTACAAATAAAAGAAAGCTAGAAGAACAGACTGATTTCTTTTTCAAGGAGTTCTTTTATTTGTAATTTAAATCTTGTCCCTATTATCCAAACTAGAATTTCGATGATTAGCTTGTTTGCAATATTTATAAATATAAAATTTTATTTTAATTAATCATATTATGATTTGGTATGAATGCTATCTAATAAATACTGCAGCTCCAGTGCGTACTATAGATTGGTGTATTATAGAATGTTTTGGGTATTATTAAATATAGATTTTTTAATTTTTGGGGATTTTAGTTATATTGATGATTTAATAATATAAATTTAATTATGCTTGTGTTTCACAAACACTATAATACATTAGACAATAAAAATATAATATTCAAAACATTTAACTCAATAAACTATAACATGGACATATCTTCTAATAAGGTACGGATAAAAATACAAATAAAGTAAGTACTCTTGAATTTACATTCTACTATTTTTTGTTTGTTTTTTAATCAGAGAGAGAGAAAATATATGGCATACGACTCGAATCTGTTTTGCATAACTCTTTTCCTAGCAATAGCGACTTGCGCAAATGTAGTTTAGTGTAATCTTAGTTTGATTTTTGAATATCCTGATTTTCAATTACGTTAGTGTTTCACAAACACTATAAAAAAACCCTCGATAAAACATAAAACAATATAATATCCAAAAACATTTAACTCAATAAACTAAATAACAAGGATATATTTTATTATCCAATAATGTACGGATAAGAACATCAATAAAGTAAGTACTCTTGAATTTACATTCTACTATTTTTTGTTTGTTTTTTAATCAGAGAGAGAGAAAATATATGGCATACGACTCGAATCTGTTTTGCATAACTCTTTTCCTAGCAATAGCGACTTGCGCAAATGTAGTTTAGTGTAATCTTAGTTTGATTTTTGAATATCCTGATTTTCAATTACGTTAGTGTTTCACAAACACTATAAAAAAACCCTCGATAAAACATAAAACAATATAATATCCAAAAACATTTAACTCAATAAACTAAATAACAAGGATATATTTTATTATCCAATAATGTACGGATAAGAACATCAATAAAGTAAGTACTCTTGAATTTACATTCTACTATTTTTTGTTTGTTTTTTAATCAGAGAGAGAGAAAATATATGGCATACGACTCGAATCTGTTTTGCATAACTCTTTTCCTAGCAATAGCGACTTGCGCAAATGTAGTTTAGTGTAATCTTAGTTTGATTTTTGAATATCCTGATTTTCAATTACGTTAGTGTTTCACAAACACTATAAAAAAACCCTCGATAAAACATAAAACAATATAATATCCAAAAACATTTAACTCAATAAACTAAATAACAAGGATATATTTTATTATCCAATAATGTACGGATAAGAACATCAATAAAGTAAGTACTCTTGAATTTACATTCTACTATTTTTTGTTTGTTTTTTAATCAGAGAGAGAGAAAATATATGGCATACGACTCGAATCTGTTTTGCATAACTCTTTTCCTAGCAATAGCGACTTGCGCAAATGTAGTTTAGTGTAATCTTAGTTTGATTTTTGAATATCCTGATTTTCAATTACGTTAGTGTTTCACAAACACTATAAAAAAACCCTCGATAAAACATAAAACAATATAATATCCAAAAACATTTAACTCAATAAACTAAATAACAAGGATATATTTTATTATCCAATAATGTACGGATAAGAACATCAATAAAGTAAGTACTCTTGAATTTACATTCTACTATTTTTTGTTTGTTTTTTAATCAGAGAGAGAGAAAATATATGGCATACGACTCGAATCTGTTTTGCATAACTCTTTTCCTAGCAATAGCGACTTGCGCAAATGTAGTTTAGTGTAATCTTAGTTTGATTTTTGAATATCCTGATTTTCAATTACGTTAGTGTTTCACAAACACTATAAAAAAACCCTCGATAAAACATAAAACAATATAATATCCAAAAACATTTAACTCAATAAACTAAATAACAAGGATATATTTTATTATCCAATAATGTACGGATAAGAACATCAATAAAGTAAGTACTCTTGAATTTACATTATACATTTTTTTAAATGAGAGAGGACAAATACATGGAATCCGACTCTAAACTGTTCTGTATAACTCGTTTCCTGGCAATAGTCATCGCCTTGCACGAATGTGATTTAGTGTAATCTTAGTTTGATTTTTGAATATCCTGATTTTCAATTACGTTAGTGTTTCCAGTGTTTCACAAACACTATAAAAAAACTTCGATAAAACATAAAAAAAAATATAATATCCAAAAACATTTAACTCAATAAACTACATAACATGGAAATATTTTACTATCTATTAATGTACAGATATGAACACCAATAAAGTAAGTACTCTTGAATTTACATTATACATTTTTTTAAATGAGAGAGGACAAATACGTGGAATCCGACTCTAAACTGTTCTGTATAACTCGTTTCCTAGCAATAGTCATCGCCTTGCACGCATGTGATTTAGTGTTATCTTAGTTTGATTTTTGAATATCCTGATTTTCAATTACGTTAGTGTTTCACAAACACTATAAAAAAACCCTCGATAAAACATAAAACAATATAATATCCAAAAACATTTAACTCAATAAACTAAATAACAAGGATATATTTTATTATCCAATAATGTACGGATAAGAACATCAATAAAGTAAGTACTCTTGAATTTACATTATACATTTTTTTAAATGAGAGAGGACAAATACATGGAATCCGACTCTAAACTGTTCTGTATAACTCGTTTCCTGGCAATAGTCATCGCCTTGCACGAATGTGATTTAGTGTAATCTTAGTTTGATTTTTGAATATCCTGATTTTCAATTACGTTAGTGTTTCCAGTGTTTCACAAACACTATAAAAAAACTTCGATAAAACATAAAAAAAAATATAATATCCAAAAACATTTAACTCAATAAACTACATAACATGGAAATATTTTACTATCTATTAATGTACAGATATGAACACCAATAAAGTAAGTACTCTTGAATTTACATTATACATTTTTTTAAATGAGAGAGGACAAATACGTGGAATCCGACTCTAAACTGTTCTGTATAACTCGTTTCCTAGCAATAGTCATCGCCTTGCACGCATGTGATTTAGTGTTATCTTAGTTTGATTTTTGAATATCATGATTTTCAATTACGTTAGTGTTTCCAGTGTTTCACAAACACTATAAAAAAACTTCGATAAAACATAAAAAAAAAATATAATATCCAAAAACATTTAACTCAATAAACTACATAACATGGAAATATTTTACTATCTATTAATGTACAGATATGAACACCAATAAAGTAAGCACTCTTGAATTTACATTATACATTTTTTTAAATGAGAGAGGACAAATACATGGAATCCGACTCTAAACTGTTCTGTATAACTCGTTTCCTAGCAATAGTCATCGCCTTGCACGCATGTGATTTAGTGTTATCTTAGTTTGATTTTTGAATATCATGATTTTCAATTACGTTAGTGTTTCCAGTGTTTCACAAACACTATAAAAAAACTTCGATAAAACATAAAAAAAAAATATAATATCCAAAAACATTTAACTCAATAAACTACATAACATGGAAATATTTTACTATCTATTAATGTACAGATATGAACACCAATAAAGTAAGCACTCTTGAATTTACATTATACATTTTTTTAAATGAGAGAGGACAAATACATGGAATCCGACTCTAAACTGTTCTGTATAACTCGTTTCCTAGCAATAGTCATCGCCTTGCACGCATGTGATTTAGTGTTATCTTAGTTTGATTTTTGAATATCATGATTTTCAATTACGTTAGTGTTTCCAGTGTTTCACAAACACTATAAAAAAACTTCGATAAAACATAAAAAAAAAATATAATATCCAAAAACATTTAACTCAATAAACTAAATAACAAGGATATATTTTATTATCCAATAATGTACGGATAAGAACATCAATAAAGTAAGCACTCTTGAATTTACATTATACATTTTTTTAAATGAGAGAGGACAAATACATGGAATCCGACTCTAAACTGTTCTGTATAACTCGTTTCCTAGCAATAGTCATCGCCTTGCACGCATGTGATTTAGTGTTATCTTAGTTTGATTTTTGAATATCATGATTTTCAATTACGTTAGTGTTTCCAGTGTTTCACAAACACTATAAAAAAACTTCGATAAAACATAAAAAAAAAATATAATATCCAAAAACATTTAACTCAATAAACTACATAACATGGAAATATTTTACTATCTATTAATGTACAGATATGAACACCAATAAAGTAAGCACTCTTGAATTTACATTATACATTTTTTTAAATGAGAGAGGACAAATACATGGAATCCGACTCTAAACTGTTCTGTATAACTCGTTTCCTAGCAATAGTCATCGCCTTGCACGCATGTGATTTAGTGTTATCTTAGTTTGATTTTTGAATATCATGATTTTCAATTACGTTAGTGTTTCCAGTGTTTCACAAACACTATAAAAAAACTTCGATAAAACATAAAAAAAAAATATAATATCCAAAAACATTTAACTCAATAAACTACATAACATGGAAATATTTTACTATCTATTAATGTACAGATATGAACACCAATAAAGTAAGCACTCTTGAATTTACATTATACATTTTTTTAAATGAGAGAGGACAAATACATGGAATCCGACTCTAAACTGTTCTGTATAACTCGTTTCCTAGCAATAGTCATCGCCTTGCACGCATGTGATTTAGTGTTATCTTAGTTTGATTTTTGAATATCATGATTTTCAATTACGTTAGTGTTTCCAGTGTTTCACAAACACTATAAAAAAACTTCGATAAAACATAAAAAAAAAATATAATATCCAAAAACATTTAACTCAATAAACTAAATAACAAGGATATATTTTATTATCCAATAATGTACGGATAAGAACATCAATAAAGTAAGCACTCTTGAATTTACATTATACATTTTTTTAAATGAGAGAGGACAAATACATGGAATCCGACTCTAAACTGTTCTGTATAACTCGTTTCCTGGCAATAGTCATCGCCTTGCACGAATGTGGTCTAGTGTAATCTTAGTTTGATTTTTGAATATCCTGATTTTCAATTACGTTAGTATTTCACAAACACTATAAAAAAAACTCGATAAAACTTTAAAAAAATATAATATCCAAAAACATTTAACCCAATAAACTACCAACATCGCTGGTCATATTTTTTTAACTAGTACCTTGACGAAAAAGAACCAAAATAACGCGAGTAATCTTGAGTTAAGCACGCTTTTCTGACCACCTTTATGAGCAACAAGTCCCGTCTCTCATTGCAGGTCATTTATATTACGGAGACAACTCTGTCGATGTCTCCCCCCGTAAAGTATTTCTTGCCCGTCCCTCGTCATCAACGGCGAGGAGGTCCCCGGAGGATTAACCACAGAATCGGGGCATGAGTGGAAGCTAAATTACACACGCGGTCGGTTTGCGGGTTGTGCAGGGGTAATCAGCGGCCTCTTATTTGGACACCGCAGTTCACGGGGGCTCCTTGGGAGGGCCCTACCGACGCCATTACCTCGGTGATTGAATTTTAGGATTTTTTTTATGCTTTAGGCTAAAGTACACTGGGGTAAGCTCTGATTTTTTGCTGGATCCGAAAGGCCGGGCTAAACTTTAACGCTTGTAAAATTGAATGAGATTTTAAAAATATGTTCCTTGTTCCATGCTAATATTAAATTATTTTTTAATAGTTTGAATAAAATTTGGACCACGACGGATTTTAGTTGCACTAGCCTCCACTACAAAGGGGAGGCCTCTTTGGCCGAGTAGATTAAGGCGTCATTAGATTAGATAGATTAGACGAGTCATCGTTCCCGTGTCTTTTCTTCGAGATAGGCCTCAAACCGTCGACAATAGCCGACTGTGCTGCTCTAGCGCGACGTTGATTAACCAAACCAAACCTCTACAAAGGGTAGACCGAACTTGAAGTTCTATGATTATAAAATAAAAAATTTGTTTAATAAAAGAAGATCGAGGATGGAGGACGATGATTCCTTAAAAATTAAATGTCGCACGATGGTCGTTGTGGGGAGTTTGCACTGAACTCTAACTGTAACTGTTGGAAAGGTCAAAACTTGTTTTTCTATGGACGCGTTGAAGCCAATTTGGGAGCAGCTATACTGTGCCCCCAAATTTTTTTTAAAGGGATGGTAGTGGTGTTTTTTAATACTATAGTATAGAAATATTAAATGTATATAAATATTATATTTTTTTCTTATAGAATTATTTTTTATATTGCCAAACAAATAGTGTTTGCTTTTGCTTTTAACTACTTCGACTTTGACTTGCAAATGACTATTTTAACAGCAGATTACATTTAAAATGGTTTTTAAAAGAAAAAAAAATTCAGCCAATAGCAATTATTTATTTTAACATTTAATATGATTATTTTAACATGAAAAATATACGAAATATTACAGTAGTGATGAAAGTGGGCTGCTTCCACATTGGCTTCAAGTCAACAAAATGTCTTTCCCAATCCATCAATTGATCAATGGGAAGTTTGAAGGTGTGACAGTTCGGGTGATTCATCGAGAATCGAACTCTTGATCGGACAATGACGAATTCGGTGCCGTATCCACCATACTAACACATTTCAAGAAGACCCTTATTATAATAGGGTTTCATACATACGTTTTTATACAAATGATACATGTTTAACTCCTTTTGTCACATGGCAAACGAACTTCTGAAAAATACTTATACTTAATAGATATAATTTTTGTTTCTCATATACTAAATTTTACGCCTAAAACTTACAAGTTTAGATAACTGCTTTAAACTGGTTATTCTTGTTACGTCTAGTCTTGTCAGTGTCCTGGATCAATATCCCCTATATATATGCTTTTTAACTTAAATTGTTTAAATTTAATTTCCATTAATTTTTTTCAAATAATATCATATAACAAATAATATCATATAATATCATATAAAATAATATAATATATCATATACAAATATAAACAAACTCAATAATTTGTATTTGTGTAGAAATCTTGTTTATTAAAATTTATTCAGTTATATTCAACTGCAATTGTAGTTCAATTTTAACATTCATTAACTTGGGAGGTTGACATTCTGGTACACAAGAAAACAAGAGTTATTAAAATCGTACCTTACATTGCAAGTCACGGGTTTAAAGATATGTATAGAACACGATATTTGATTAAAAATATACTTATATATAAATAATGAAGTATATTATAACGTATAAATAAATAACCACGTGTTATCTTTAAATTAGATCTTGAAACAATACAACAGAGACAACATTTAGTTAATCTAATTCATTATGATTTTAAAGATAAATAAATGTTTATTACACAAATAAATGTAAAGATGGAAGTAAACACCGCTCGCATGATGTCAAATGGAAATTTATTTTTATTCTCGAAAAAGAGTTTAAATTGACAAAATTAAATATTTTACTTTACTTAATTGACTACGACTAAATAACAGCCGATTGTTAGTATAAACAAAGTAGTTTTCCACCATTTAACCAGAAACACCACTTTGTCCAAATTTCTGTGAAAACAGGAAACGCATTGGTTAGCTTTTTTTTTACGCTTAGTTGAAAGTAGTAAAACAGTAGGTTAAGTTAAATTATTGTTTACTTGGCAAAGCGCATTTGCGTCTTTGGCTAGGTAGCAACAACTCAAGTTGAATCACGTGCGAAAATCTTGAGAAAGTATATACATATTATAAAAGGTTTGTGCAACTAATGTCGGCATTAGAGCTGCACAATGGGCTATGAGTGACGGTTCGATATACCTTCCTGAAGGAAAACTCAGAGAACCAGGGCCGGATATAGGTGTAGGCTACATAGGTTGCAGCCTAGGGGCACTCACCACACACACAAACAAACGGAGTCAAGTTCCAAAAAAATAATTTGCAAAGATGCTAGTGCAAATCTTAATGAAAATAGTATACTACAATTTTTTTATGACGGAGAAAATTCTATTTTTTTAAACAGATTTGTACAATGTAAAATATACCTAATACTTTTATGTTCTTAAAAAAATATGTTTAATGTAATAATTACAATGGCATTGTTTTAAATTTTTTTGAAAAAATATATATTTTTATTTTCTTACATTGTATTTTTCTTACAGCCATTTGAGGGTAATAAAAAGACAAGTGCAATATTTT
Source organism: Troglohyphantes excavatus (assembly GCA_963932185.1). Lineage (NCBI taxonomy): Eukaryota > Metazoa > Arthropoda > Arachnida > Araneae > Linyphiidae > Troglohyphantes > Troglohyphantes excavatus. The sequence goes on from OZ010667.1 coordinate 39,208,712, forward strand.
ATTATGAGTTTCATAGATTACAGAATACCATTGCACCTTGAGATTTTTTGAACTAGTAGGTAGACATTTTGAAACATAGTATTGGAAACTTACAAAAAACAGTGCATCCCAATTTCATATGTAGATTTAAAAATGTTAATTTGCAGTTATGGAATATATATTTAAAAGAAAAATTGACCACCTCTTGTTTTTCTGGGAGTTCCAACCTGTAGTTAAGGGGCCCGCATCACATATTTAGCCTAAGGGCACACTAACTCTAAATCCGCTCAGCCCAGAACACTGCCTCTTAATCTTTAATCATATTCAGGTGTTGGAATCCCTTTGGTCTTAACATTCAACATCGGAGTCAAAAGAAGTTTTAAAAAAATTTACGGGAATTAGCTTTGTCTGTCAGTTATACAAGTAGTAATGTCCCTTTCATTTATGAGAGCATTCTTTAGATTAGAGGTAAACTTAAAAAATATTATATATTTTTTTATTCACCAATTATTCAATGAGTTACTAATTGTGATATTTACGCTGATTGATTGTTGAAGTTTGAAGAGTGGGGTTCAAATTCAGGTGTTATTCTCGCCAATCTTGGGTCATGATATAAGATTAAGATTTAGTGTTCATGGGTCTTTTATATTCAGGTTCCCCTTTTTTAAGTAGAGGGTTTTGTCATTTAGAGGATTTAGAGAACAACGACAAGGGTCCACTTTTTGTTGAATACCATATTTCAATGTCTAAACGATACAAATGTATGTTTATAAAGAAGCGAAACATTGTTTTCCGTTCACTGCAGAATCATTACGGATGGATACTCATCGTTTTTCACCACGGACCTTTCATTTTGTAGCAGTGTAAGAAGACGTTTGTAGGATTAACTGACTAAACGGCGATATTGAAATTGTAAAGTAGTTTTCGCTCCAAAGGCGTTTAGTTTATATTTCCCATACATGCACATATTTTACAATGTTCAAAATATTTTAATATAGCAAGTTTTCAAACTATACCCAAAGCCTTAGATTAAAAAAAAAAGGTTTCAGCGTAAAGTATTTCTATGAATTTAAAATATCCTTACATTGTTGTGAAAACTGAAGATCCATGGATGTCAACAGACATCCAAACCAATTAGAGCATTTGTTCTCCCTTTATAAAAATTGTCATTTATGAGTAACCCCTCCGCCCATAAATATTGTCATCTATTCCTATGCAAACAACAATTTGTTTTTGTTAGGCAAATTTATTTCTTAGGTTAGTTGTCAAATTAATTAAATGACACAAATTGCTGACAATTATAACCTTTTATTTTATTTATTATATTTATATATTTTATTGTATGTGTTTTCCGTCACTAATATTATTTTCGCTTTTCGCGTACATACATATATATATATATATATATATATATATATATATATATATATATATATATATATATATATATATGTGTGTGTGTGTTGAGGGGAGGGGGGGGGGGCGTTAAACAAGAAATGACCCCCTCAACTCCCAAACCCCTTCGGTGCAATGGGCCTGGCCACAGGTTGAGAACCGCTGATAATTAATAATATTAAAATACCCAGTTGAAATATATTTTATCTCTGAAGACACCCCCACTTGCTTAACATTTTAAGAATAAAAAGCAATAGTATCCACACAACATTTTCTTTCCCTATACCCATTTCTTTACTTACGAATCTACATATTATTAAAACATCAAAATCCATTACCACACTTCAAAAGAGCCTGAGGCACAGTAGCCCTCTTCCACACTCCTCCCAAAGGCAACTGCCCATAAAATAAAGTGACTAGAGGCCAGGTGTTAAGACCTCATTTTAACGAAGACGTTCTGGAGTGATGACATCATCATTTAAAACAATTTCCGTGTGGCCGGAACGGAAACATCCCTCTCTCTCTCTCCGATTGTTTATTGGAAAGGAAAATAGAAACGAAAGTTGTTGTTGACGATGGGGTCTCGATCCGGGTGGCTACCCGGGTAGCGGAGTGAAAGCACACAGGGGGTCAGCATGCACAGGTGACCCTCATTTGGGAACATAGTTATCCCCTCTTCCGGCGTAACGCTTCTTCACACCTACTTCAGGGTAGAATATACGTATTATGGAAATTGAGATGCTTCAGTGGCCCGTGTAAACGGTAGATGTAATTGGTTCGAGTGTTTTTCTTCGGTTGTGTGTTGGGTATATATGATATCTTTATTTATTTATGGGTGATTAATATCCGAACACTACGTGGTACAATAAGGCTTATTTTTTATTAGATTCCAATAATGAGGTTTTTTTTAATTGCATTATTAACCCTTCACTGAACATTTTTTTTCCATCCTGAATATAATAGTGTATGCGCAAAATACCTTTCAGAGACCAATCAAAATCGTAAAAAAATATTTGACAATTAATTGACCTCTGTGGCTTTAAAATGAGTGTAGGCAGGGCCTTATTTTGGCATTGGCAAACAAAACACTTGATTGTGGCCCTGCAATTTTGAGGGCCCCTAAATTTGGGGAATACTATGTTTAGTATTTGAACATTGAATGAAATTTAAAATTTTTAATTTTTTACTTTTTCTATAGAAAATATTTTGATTTTAATTCTTCCTCCTCTCTAGTTTCAGCTTAAGTGCACTTTTGATTTTTTTTTAATTTTGGGTGTTAGGGGCCCCTAATTCACAGTGTGATTCGGTCACGAATGGTGCAAGTCGGGCCAGTGACACCGGAACTTATTTAAAAAAGGTATGTCAAAAAGAAAAATTCCGTTTTTACTATATGGTATTTTTAAAAAAATATTTTTCATAACACGCTATTATAGGTATGTCAGCAGCGATATCTACCATACTACTTTCTGCGCCACTGAGTCGGGCCTTGCGTTTGAGTCTCAAAAGAAACAGTAAAATTACGCAAAATTTAAATATTTTATTTGAACTTTGACTTCTGTCCCAAGATTTTATTTGACAAAAAAAATTAAAAGGATAAACGTGCAATGGTCTGATTCAATATAGCGTCTCAAACTAATGTCCTCTTCCTTCACATGTGCTGTCTTTGTGAAACAATTGAAATTGAGAGTAAGCCACTGAATCTATATTTAGATTACTAATGACTTCAGGATAATTTGTTGAATCCTTAATTGGTGGTAAAGCGATTTTTTTTCAACGATGATGAGAATTAAGATATGATGGTAATGAAATGTAAAAACTCAAGATTAAGTAAAAAAATGAACACACAAAAACTTTCGTCAAAGCGATCGCCATCACTCAAAATACTTGACAGAGCTACTAAATTTGTAACTTTTTTGTAAAATTGCTAAGTTGAGATTGTTTGAGAAGCATAGAAGCGATTTTGATGAATGAGGACTTACGTATTGGGGCAAGGAATAGGAATAAGGAAGATATACTTAATACTTATTAACTTTAAGTCAAGGAAATGTCATTAAACACAGTAAGAGTATGCAGGAAACCGTAATATAGATTTAGCGAAAGATTATTGAAGTAACTTTGGGATAAAAAAAAATCAGTAAAATATTGATCACCACCTATCTGTTACTGTCAGACACTCAAACTTAGGTTACTATAATATTAAGCACAAAAAACTTTAGAATTCGTTATGATTTTTAGCTTACTACCACTACTATTCTTTTGAAAGGCATTTTATTTAATTTTTGTTAGGAATAAAGTATTTTTTTTATAGTTTTTATTGAACTTTCTGAAAAAACTTACTGCATTTCCAGACCTTATAAATTAACTTGCATTTTTTAAATTTAAATTAAAAATGCAAATTATTATTATTTTTTAAATACCCTATACAGTGTTTTGAATAAAAATTGTGTTTCATTTCTTTTCAGACTTAACCATTTAACTCAGACTTAAAGAAATGTTTTTCTTTAGTTCGGTAACTTTAAAAAAATTACCAATTTAAAGAAAAGTTTTGTGTTATCTAAAATTGCAATCAAACTCTTCTGTTTCCTTCGTTTTAGTCAAACAAGCATTCATATTAAGAAAACACAAACTTTACCCACACATTTTCACATCTTTTTAAATATTATGAAGTTTAAAAAAAATTCGCAAATTCCTATTCACATTCTACAAAAAAAAAAGAATTCTATTGATAATCCCATACGCACTCGTCTGTGACAATCTTAAAGGTTCCCATTAGCCTAGCTATAACAATATTTCCCACATAGATTGCCATCCATCGTCCCAAGCAGAAGAATAAAAAACGATCTCAAGTCGGATGAAGAAGAATATTTTTTTACGATTCTATTCCAATGAGGGTGGGGGGACGAATCCTTACAACTCCGACCTAATACCCAGTATTATTATCGAAGCGTGTAATTCGATGATCCAGGTAAACCGATCGCCGGGCTGCCTACCTTTTCCCAAGGACCCTTCCGGACAGAGTCTGACACTTGTTTGTGGCAGGGGCCTGACGCATTCTGAAGGCCCTTTCTTATGCCTCAGGGGTGGCCCTTCTCGGGACGGGGCGTTAAACGATGTTTTCGCCCCCGTTATCCGCCCAGAGATCGACTGAAGGAAGAAGACCCTCTCGATGACAGTTCCATATTCCATTGATCGTCTCTGCTTTTGTGAAAGGTGGTGTCTGAATGGGGTCGGAATCGGGTGTCCATCTTGGGCGGTCATGCGTGCAGACGGGACCCCCGGGAGATGGCGTTCGATTACCTGGACCACCTCCCCGGACCCCTTATTAGATGTGTATTGCTCAACCGAGGACGTGGAGTCGAGGAAAAGATGGATGGACCTTCCCCTCGTATGCATTCGAACTCAACAACTTAATGAAGTCGTGAGAAAGAGAAGCAATCTGGTGGAATGATTGATTGGCTTTTTCTGCTACTTTATGCTGCAGAAAATGCTAAGTAGGAGTATTTTAAAAAAAATGTAGCATACAGAGTGAAAGGTAAAGAATAGGATCTTGTTAAAATTTTGCGTAGGTTGTTTTTATGTGAGCACATATCGTATTTGATTAAGAATCAATTGCACTTGAAGAAAACAAACGAAGACGTGTGTGTATTTTTTTCGAAATTAAATATTTTCAATTATTACTGTAAAGAAAAATTCTTTATCGATTGGTGCAAGAACTACACAGCTCTAAGCAATGCCTATAGAGGGATATAGGTAAATTAGGCGGAACCGGGAGAGGGGTCGTCCATATATTGTATAACCAAAGTAAAGAGAAGATATTTTCTGTCCTGCATGGATTTACATTCAATTCCTAACTTGCGATACTCATTGTCTCGATTATTTTGCGATTCTTCTATTTTTGTCGCGATTCTGAAAATTGGCGCCAAGGCCATGCTTTCTTTTTGTTTGAATTGTATCATACGCGGCATCTCGTCAACAGTTTTAATCGCACGCACATACCGCGCGCTAATATCAGAGACTCCTAACGTCGATTTAAGGCTCCGGGCAATTGTGGTCTCCGGCCTTCGACCTCCGACAGCTCAGTATAGCAGCTGATTCCCCTTCGGGCAGTCGATTATGGTGCTTACAGGCAAACAGTCGAGCAGTCGATTATGCCACCTCGCACTCGAATGCTTTGCCTTATAAACAGCAATGTGTGTCGAACTACTGTGTTCACGCACGGAAGAGTAATTAGTATTTTTTTCTTACTTAAATTGAGTTTTAGCTTAAATTCTATTTGTAGTAAAGAAAGGACCTATAAACAACATAATTCCATGCAGGGCAGAAAATCTTTTCCCTTACATGTGTGTTATGCAATGTATGGTCGACCCCTCGCACGATTCCGCCAAATTTAACATTGCCAAATTTACCGGCTCCTCCTATAGAGATATAAAGGGAAAAGAGCTGTACTTTTGTGTTATATGATGCAAGAAACATTCAGTGTTTTTTCATCCTTCCTGAACAAGTTTGAACATTAGAGCTGCCTTGTTCTTGCACCTTCGTCTTCAAATATGTTTTTTCAATTTTCTCCAATTTTTTTTCCCTTTGTGTCAAAAGTTACGAACTTCTGCTAGACCGATTTTCACAATTCTTTACTGAAATGAGATCTCTGAGTAGGTCATAGAAACATATATACAGAGAGTCGCGATTTCATGCTTCTTTTGTTATTTATTCGTCATAAAAAGATATTTCGATTCCTATTGGACAGAAACATCTTTTATTTCCTATCGGACAGAATCGAAAAAAAGAGCCTTTTCTTTCAATCAAAAGTTACGGATTTCTACCGCTTGGATGTTATCATACTTTTTTTTTAGATAAAAGCACTGATTAAAATACATTATCATATTTAACAAAACTTTTGTCATTTTTTGATGAAACAGACGCATGCTATATGCTCCGATTAAATATTTCGTCGCCAATAGCCCACTGTTCAGCTCTAGTCCGACGGTAATTAACCAAAACCAAACTGATTAAATATTTCGTCAAATTGAGGAAATTAATGTTGTCGTTTTTAAGGAAATTTATTTCGTAAAAAATGAGGACGATTTCAAATAAATATAGGCGTGAGGCCACTCGAACCGTGGACCTCTTCAGTCAGTAGACCAACGCTCTTCCAACCATTCCAGGAATTATTAGTTGAATTTGAGCAATATATACGTATAAGAACCAATTCTGAGTTAATGCCCTTGAAAAGGGTCGTAAAGGAATCTGAGTAAATTACTCTTGTTAAAAAATTGAGGATTCTTGTTTCGTCAAATATCGCAGGATTCAATGATGAAACGATTTTGAAATATGACGAAAACAGCTTTGACGATCGAATAACACCCTCTAAAATGAGGGTGTTATTTCTGTGAGAGAGAGCTCTGGATATGTATGTATAATAGCCAGCTCAGATGTTGTCCTCATCATCTGGCAACGTTTCAAAGTTACTAGGTTGTGCACCCAGGTCTTTCCTTCGGGATATATCCCGAACCATCGCACATAGCAATTGTGTAGCTCTAGTGCGACGTTTCTTCAACCAACCAAAGTGCCCAGTCTTCCCGGTGTAGAAAAATCAAGAGTTTTTATGCATTCAATTCCCCAACTGGACAAGAGTGAACCAGGCGAGAGGGTGTTCACTTTCCCTGCACGTCCCACTCGGACGGTGGCGTGAGCCGCGGCGTTTATTAATGTGCGCGCATCCTGGCCACCCGGTCACGCTCCGGCGCGTCCCGTCAATGGGACACAGGATGTCCCGTCTCATTCACCTTTCTCTGCTGCTCTTATCTCATCCCCCAGCAGGATGATGATGATGACGATGTGGAGGAGTGTGTATGTGCTGCTTGCATCCATCCCCCCCCCCCTTTCCATTCCATATCCACATGTGTCACTCCCTTCTTTTTCTGATAGAACTCGCGGAAAATGGCCCGGACTGTCCCGCTCCGGCGATTCTTTCTTCTTTCTCATGGAGATGCGCGTAGGACAGGAAGCCCGTAGTGTGTGCTGCTGCTGCAGCTTTAATCTCGTGTCTTGTGTATCGGGGGCAATGGTGATGGTCTTGGACTTGGGGTTTGCGAGTGGACCTCGGATGGGTAGAGGTCAGAGGAAATTGGGACATCGCACAACATGAAGGGGTGGGTTTTGGTCTGAGGCGAGTATGGGTGTTTCCGTTTTCCTAGAGATTGGTGGCCCCGAAAATTATATTTCTTGCGATAGTCGACGAACTTCTGTATTAATAGGGAGTTCCCATCGATGGTAATCGGTTCTATATGTATTCCAATAGGTTGTAATATGAATTCCAATATGTTGTAATACGAATTCCAATATGTTGTAATACGAATTCCAATAGGTTGTAATACGAATTCCAATATGTTGTAATACGAATTCCAATATGTTGTAATACGAATTCCAATAGGTTGTAATACGAATTCCAATATGTTGTAATACGAATTCCAATAGGTTGTAATATGAATTCCAATATGTTGTAATACGAATTCCAATATGTTGTAATACGAATTCCAATAGGTTGTAATACGAATTCCAATAGGTTGTAATACGAATTCCAATAGGTTGTAATACGAATTCCAATAAGTTGTACTACGAATTCCAATAGGTTGTAATATGAATTCCAATAGTAATGGGCTATATTAATAGGTTGTATATGTATTACAATAGCAATGTGCTATATTATGTTCTAAGTTATTGATAGGTTGTATATGTATTCTAGTAGTAATGGGCTACATCAATAGGTTGTATATGTATTCCAATAGTAATGCTATATTATGTTCTAAGTTATTAATAGGTTGTATATGTATTCTAGTAGTAATGGGCTACAGCAATAGGTTGTATATGTATTCCAATAGTAATGAATTATATTATGCTCTAAGTTATTAATAGGTTGTATGTATTATAGTAGTAATGGGCTACAGTAATAGGTTGTATTTGTATTCCAATAGTAATGGCTACAATAATAGGTTGTATATGTATTCTAAAAGTAATGGGCTACAGTAATAGGTTGTATATGTGTTCCAATAGTAATGAGCTATATTATGCTCTAAGATATAAATAGGTTGTTTATGTATTCCAATAGCAATATGCTACGTAAATATGCTATATATGTATTATAGTAGTAATGGGCTACAGTATAATTCAACAGTAATAGGTTGTATATGTATTCTAATATTTCTAATAGTAATGGACTACAGTAATAGGTTGTATATGTATTACATTTCTTTTTTTGTAAATGAATTTTGAAACAAAAACTCTAAATGTATTGTTTTAAAAACAAGATTACTCTAAACTAATTTTATTTGGCAGAAAAAAAGAATATATTTTTTTTATGTTTTTGACGTAGTGTAGCTAACTATTAAACTAACTGGCATATTTGTAACCCGTTCTCAATTTGTTGTTTGAAATCAAAATAAACTACTTAAAAAAATCAAAATGTAAAATGCAGTTGTCTAGTTTTTGAACTGCTATATATTTAAAAGGGTACAGAAATACTGCAGAAGATTTTCACGATGAATATTTGGGGTGCGTGCTTGAAACTGGTTTTTACTGATATTTATTCTATAATATATTAGTTTTGCAGTTATATCCATCATCCGTTTGAGACACAGGAAATATAACATGATTGTAAAATAGTTCTAATTCTAATTCAAAACAGAATGCGTTACAATCGTATTTAAAGCCTTATTTTTATTTAACACTTTCATGTAATTATGAGCAAAATGTTTCCATTTCTTTTCACTAATTGGCATACAAATAATCTATTGTAAAATTTTTACATACAACTTTTTTTTTAATTTATACCATAAACATAATTGAGGATAGTAAATGTATATTTTAAAATATTTCTTGTGACTTGAATAATAAATATGAGTGATTTCATACCATTTGCAAGTAGTTAAAATTGATAAAGTAACAATAAGAAAAACATACTCATTTCATTTTCACTAATACAATTTCATAACAAGTTGTCATTTCGAAATGCAGGTTTCAATGATAAAAGTCCGAATGCGACTTCAGACCATTCTTTTGTAACACCATTTAAAGGCTCCAGCATGTGTGATGTGAAGTGAAAATTGACTTACACCTGTCAGGTTAGCAACGATTTATCCCCTTTCATAATTGTTTTACCTTTTTACAACAGTCGAAAAAGCGTGTTTCCTTCTTTTTACTCAGCAAGCACTTAAGTATGAGTAATGGGCAGAAATGACTTTTGAGTTGTCGCAAGCCTTTGCATCAAGGACAGAGTATCGTATCCGCTGGAGTAGATTTGGCGAATTTCCCCTTATAAATTGTAATAGGATTATGGTTAAACCATGTGACGGTAGTTTCCCATAAATTATTTTTATCTTTTACCAAAAGCTACTAATATATTCAAGTCTTATTTTTTTCCATTACGCTATTGGAACAGTTTATATGATTTATCATTTTTTGCTATTCTTCATTAATACATATAAAAATTTATTAGTAAACTATCTGCCAAATATAGTTTTGTTAAAACTTCGTTTTGTATAGTTCCTTCAATACTGATCAACTAACCACTGTAAAAAAAGGTACTGAAAAATGAATACCTGGACCTACTTAATTTTCTTTGAGTACAATTGTATCGTAAAAGAACGATGATGTACTAAAATTTATATAACCGTACTTTTTCAAAAAATGATAAATGTTATTTAATATTGCTAATTTCAGCTTCTCTTCAAGTCATCTTAACAAAACAAAGCGACCTGAAACACTTAAAATAGTTGTTCAGAAGACGGTTTTCTACATTATTTGATGTCGATTGATTAAATTAAAACTATTACAACAAAATTATCTTACTTTTCATTCTTTTGGCACACCTTTTTTTAAAAAAAATTTGTTTATAACTTCTTCAAATCGACCTGGTAGTTTAACGAATTAGGTATTGGACTGCGGTGCTTGAGGATATGGGTTCGATTCCCGGTAACTCTAGGTTGTAATTGTTGATATTTATTGAAAGTGATTTACGAAGGTAGCCTATGTAGACAAGCAACTTCATTTTTACTCATTTTTGAGTACATGTCTTTTTCAAAAATGAAACTTATGTATAGATAGTGTACTATTACGATATTGATAATTAATAATTAAAATATATATGTATTAAAAACAAATAAGTTATCATCAACTAAATAATATTGCACTACTAATTGTTATTAATTAAACAAGCTAACTATTTAAACTAATTATTTGTGTCATTAGAAATATATATAAGTTAATTTGGGTTTACTTATAATATTCATTATTATTGCTTAAGTAAAAAACTTTATACAATGTTGGTTATTGTTATGTTAAATATCATAGCAATTTTCAATTTTATAGTTGTAATCATAGTTTTGTTTTTGTCTCACTATAAATAAATGTTCTGTGTACCATAAAAAATTAATCCATAACATAAACTAATTATCAAGCCTATACTTTGAGTATATATTATTAATTTAGAGAGTAAAAGCGACCCAATTAATATTTTTTAAACACGAATTTACCCCTTACATTGTTCATTTATTTAATTTCATCTTTAACTACAATATTGCTTAATAAATTATTTTTAACGTTATCAATAATTTTAAATGTTTATTTAATTACTTTGGAAAATAAGTAAACTTTTATTTTCCCAGCTGTAGCTTTAATAATTACTTCCAGGAAAATGACTAAAATTAAAAGTTTTTGCTTAATAACTTGAGAAGCATCACATATGTATTCGCTAGCATGAGCATGCACCATATTTAGAAACATGTTCCTTTTTTATATTTAGTTGGATAATTTTTTTTTTGAAGTAAACAACTTTTTCTCATTTTACAAACAGGAGGGTAAAAATAGACAAACCATAGAATTGTATAGTTGAAAAATGAATCGCAATGTTTCCCTTACCATTGGAATTCTGAGAAAAACTACCAGCTAAAGCTATCGCAAAAAAATATTTCAATTCAGCATAAATTCAGAAACTAAAGGTTGAAGTTTCCCATCTTTGATTATATTAACTTGATTAATCATACATAAATAAATTTGAAAAGAAAAACAAACTTTGAGAGACAAAATATATTATAACGGAAACTTTATAACTATATTATAAAACATTTCCCATTTTCTATTTTCTGAACAGGAAAGTTCATTAACATGTCCCCAAAACTTGTTTAATTTTTGGTGATATTAGTTTTGGAATATATGATTTCAAGATATACATTCGTATTTTCGTCGTTTACAGCGCATGATTTTAAAATAAATTTAAGGATGTTAGAACAAATGCGTGCAACATTTTCTGTATCATGATTTTTTTCAATATTTAAATAATAACACGCTATTTTAAAATAGAAAAAATTAATATAAGTTAAAATAATCCGATCTCAATATTATTGATTTAGAACTTTTCTCAGCTTTAAAAAAAATAATAAGCATAAAAACCGTAAAGTTTTAATATTCTTACGAATTGAATAAATATTCATAAGCAAAGGTATGAACTAGACATGTTTTTACAAATTTATAACTTTTGTCTACCTTGGGGAGAAATAGGTTTTTTTCCCTTTTAGTGGTTTGAGTTGTAGTACCACTATCAAAAAACATGTTCATGTTGAATATGATTGATTGATTATTCAAGTCAATTGAATTTATTTTCGTCCTGTATTAATTAAGATTAAGTTAAGTAAGATAATAATATTTAACTATTTTTTTTTTATTAAAATAAGATTTCTGTATGTATTGTAATTTTTATTTGGTTACTATCCAAGATAGCTTGAGTTTTACGTTTTTAGTTTTGCATAATAATTGACAAATCAAAATAAGTTTCAATGTCCATATACATCATTACATTTGCATACAAATTTTTAAAAAAACTGTTAAGGAATATGGAAATTTATAAAAAAATTATAATTTTTTTTATCGAATTGCAACAAATTCAACATAAAAAAAAATTGTGACAGTTTGAATTTTTCTAATTCATAGCATAATATGAATATTTATTTTAACTGCGATGTTTTTTAAAAATTCTATACCGATGACACGTATTTTTCCAATTTAACTTATTTTAACCATCAGGCATTTTCATGTTAAGAGTAGTTTGAAATAAATAAATTTTCCGAAATAACTTGTCATTACCTTCTTCGAAATTTCAAAAGTGGTTTCTGTTCTCTGGAAGTATTACGGTTACAGTGTAACTGTCGCAGCGATAACGAAATTAAAAAATTATTTTGCACGTGTACACGGAGTGTATATGACAAACAACAGAATTTAAAATTACTTTTATTATTGCACTTGATCACTTTGCCTTTTAGAATCCGATTTCTGCTTCCGCCTGCGTCCTTGAGATTGAACTTTTTCTCCTTACTTTAATCCCACATAGTTATTTTTTTTTTATTTTATTCTTACGTGAGAAGGGACCAGTCGAGTGTGACGACAAACATTTCACAAACAGTCGGAAATCAGCGATTTACTTTGAAATCGGCCCATTTTGTGTCGAAGTAAAAACTCGAGACGTCGTCGTTGTGGAATACGTGCCGGGCATTTTTTCTACAACAGACGCACCGTTGTTGTTTTCTTTTTTTTCTTTCTCTCTCCCCTCCCCCCTTCGATTCCGGCTGTTCTCAAAAAGGGTTTGATTGGGAGAATAAATTCGTGTGTGACTTGTATACGAATCGAGGTGTACGGCTACAATTCAAAAGATTTGGGAAAGCCGCGAAGAAAGAACAGGATGTGTATATATTTTTTTTGGTTATCGCGTGTTGATATTTTTTTTAAAAATCAAGATGCGCTTTTAGCTAGGCGGGGAAGAAAAAAAACCTGTTTGATTTCGAAAATCTTTTAATAGCGAACTTAGTTACAAACAATCCTAACTCTTGTTTCAATATTGCGGAATCAAGCAGCAGTGAGAGTAGACACTGCGCTGTAGGGAAAAGTTTATCTGTTACTATAGGTACACTGCAAAAGAAAAGGTTCTTAAAATGAGTGTCTAAACTTACTTGTTTTTCTTACAGTTTAATTGTATCGTAAACGGGCGTTTGGCATACTCAAATGCAAGTAACCGTACTTGGTTGAAAAAGTAGCAATTGGATTTATTATTGCTATGTTTATTGCTATGTTTTTCATACAAATCTACAGTTTTATTCCGAGCATAATGAACAGGGCCTCCGTGGCCGAGCGGTTAAAGGCGTCAGCCGATAGATCCGAGGATTCCTGTTTCGATCCTAGGTGATGGACTTGACAAAGAAAAGTAAAAAAAAGTAGTGATCTTGTGATCGGAGGGTTGCCAGCTTCGCTACAAAATACTAGAAAAGTCGTCCAGAACATCCGCAAAAATTAACGGCGGGTATACGGGACTGGTGCACGATAATTCTGATCGGGGTCCAAGGTCCCGACGTCTATTGAAGGCGTTGGGTGCCAGTTCAGGTGTTTCATCGTCATCTGACCATGGTTCTAAAATTACGAGGTGCATGTATGAATGTGTGAGTGAATGTGTATGTGTTCCCGGGTCTTTCCATCGTGATAGATCCCGAACCGTCGCCAATAGCCTACTGTGCAGCTCTAGTGCGACGTTAAATTAACCAAACCAAACCAATCGGGCATGATGAAATTTTGTAAACTTGACCTTTAAAACAAGAGGAAGGTACTATATACCAAAACCACCCCCGCACCTTTTCTCACCCCTTCAAGCAGAAATGGCTTCCTGCTAAAACCGACAGATGGCGCCAAGGTGAATAAATCGTTCAACACTCTCCCTGGCAACGCCGGGCCATATAACTAGTACTACATACAATATATCCAAATAATTGTTCTAAATAGGTAATAATAGACATACTCATTTTAAATATAAGTATATAAAGTATACTTATTATATATGCAGATCAGTTTCAAATTTAATTTGAATTAACAAAGATTAAAGGATGAGCTTCTATCACAGCAAGATTGACGTCAATACTCAAGTCTTCTTAGCCACTCAAAACATTTTTGACACTCATTAGTGAATATCTAATTGGATGTCAAGACGTCGAGAAAAGCCATTGGCAAAGACCATTGGCCATTGAAAAAGACATGTACTTAAAAATATGTATAACGGGTAAAAATGAATAAAAAGAGCAGATACTAGCCTACATAGGCTACCTTTATAAATCACTTTCAATAAATTTCGACAAATACAACTAAGACTTACTGGGAATCAAACGTGTGCCAAAGGAATGGGAAGTAAGATAATTGAGTTGTAATAACTCAGTTTCCATTTAAGCAATCGACCTCAAATAATGTGGAAAACCATCTTCTGAGTAATTTTTTTAAGTTCGTCAGGTCGCTTTGTTAAGATGGCTTGAACAGAAGCTGATATTACCAATATTAAATCACACTGCTCATTTTTGAGAAAGTACAGTTACTTAAATATAAATACGTCATTGCTCATTTACGATGAGCAATGACTTACTCACGATGCAATTGTACTCAAAGAAAAATAAGTAGGTTCAGGTACTCCTTTTTATGTAAAACTTTTTTTACAATGCGCGCATTATTATTATTTTTAATATGGGGAAGGGGGATCTAGTTAAATAAGATTATGTTAACTTTATCGCTCATCAGTCAAGTCAACTCTTGTAAAGGAAAAATAAAGCCAATAGGATGCAGAAATACGCCACAGTTTTTAAAGACATTAAAAAATATATTAAAATCCAATTGAAGTTCAGACGAAGGGTAATTTTTAATGACACAAAATAAACAGTGTTTGTTCTTTAAAACGTACTTTTAAATTGATTGATATTGAAACTTGACACAGCAAAACGATAATTTATGTATCCATTTGTCACTGTTACTTGATGCGTATCGTTGTACTGCTGCTGTAAAATAAATATTTGTTTCTTTTGCATTTGACTTAGTTCAAAAGACATTGCAAAACGTATCAGTCGAATTTTTCGATTTTGTTTATTTCCCGATTGAGTGAACCTTTCAATTTTGTCATCGATAAAAATCGCAGAATACACCGGCTTTGACCTATCGACGTAAGGATCAATTACTTTAAATATCAGCTGTTTTGTTTTAACTTTAAACTGCGTTTTCACAAAACGATGGAATTGCCACTTGTATACCCATGCCCGTCGCATCGGGTTTTTAAGGGGGGGGGGGGAAGAGGGGGGGCGTCATATAAATCTGGAATCCTTAAAAGTTGGAAATTGAGTTTTAAAAATCTCTGAGTTGGGAAAATTTATGCTTCCTGAAGAAAATTTATATTCTTAGCAAATGAAAGCGAGGGAAGGTTAGAAATTGCCCAACTTGTAAGAATTAAACTTATATTGGACCTCAGATCGGACACTGCATTGGAATATGTGTGCAACAAATCAATACTTTTGAGATAACTATTTAATAATACTTATTCTATAAAAAAGTAAAAAACTGGGAACCACTGTTTTTAGCACTGTTGAGGTGGGAATTTCGAATCTTAAGTTTGGTTTGGTAAATTCACGTCACACTAGAGCTGCACATTGAACTATTGGTGACAGTTCGGTGCCTATCTCTAAGGAATTACCGGGGAGAACAATGCCTGTATTTTTATTTTTGAACTATGGGTAGACAACAAGAACAACATCCCTCTCTCTCTCTCTCCTCCCCCCCCCCACTAAAAAAATGTGTGTTGGTACTGCTTGTACGGCAATAGCCCAATTCTGATCCGAAGGGAGCCGGGTTTACCATATTCTCAAGGAAGAAAACAATTGTTTATCGCCAAACAAAAGGTTGCCATGGGCCGCAATTGGAACTTCTGGGCTTCTCAAGCTCTCATTTGAGATGGTATTGTTTAAGTTGAAGAAGCTTTGATGCATCTTTATATATATAAATCCTATTTCGAATATTTTTTTATGAATTAAGCTCAAATGGATTAAAACACACTATAGGTATGGAATTCCAGATAAAACTTCCAAAGCAGTACAAAACTCTCAAACTAAATGTGTTACCGCTCATAAAAATTGCAAACTTCCGTCAATTGTCCCATAAACAATTCTAACCAGAGATTCAACAGCAATTTCAACTTATTTTGTGTAGCAACTGCAATAATTCCAAATCAGAATCTGCAACTATAAATACGTACTCGACACCCCTACTTATTTTTTACTACGCTCAAAACACAGTTCTTTTCTCTCGACACAGCACTCCTCACACACCCACACTTCTCACTGGTTTCTCGCTGTCGTCGTCGCATAAAACAAAATTTAAAAAAAGAAAAAGTCCGCGTAATAGTTTAGGGTAGCAAATGCCGGGTCGACCTCGCGTAGTTGTCAGTAATCTCCCGCCCGTTTCCTCTCCCCTAACGACCACTCTCTTGCCCATTTCCACTTCAGGGCGGTTGTTCGTTTGGCAGGTGCTAATAATCGACGCCACTTCAATTACCCGCCACTTCTCGCTGCCGGCCTCTCTCTCCTTTACACGCGATGGCCTGATTCAGGAATCCTCTCCCTCTCTCTCTTTCCCTCTCTTTCTCTCCCCTTCTTTCTCTTTATATCTCCCTATATCTCTCTCTTTCTCTTCCCCCCTTCTCTCTCTTTCTCGACACTCTTTCTCTTTATCTCCCCCTTCTCTCTTTTTCTCTCCCTCTCTCTCCTCTCTCTCTCTTTCTCTCTCCCACTCTCTCGTTATCTCTCCCTTTCTCTCTCTCTCTTCCATCCCCTTCTTTCTCTTTATCTCTCCCTATCCTCTCTCTTTCCCCCCTTACCTCTCTTTCTCGCCCCTCTTTCTCTTTCTCCCTCCCCCTCTCTTTCTCTCTCCCCTCTCTCTCCCCCTTTCTCTCTCCCCTTTTCTCTCTTTCTCTCTCCCTTTCTCTCTCTTTATCTCTCCCTTTCTCTCTCTCTCTTCCATCCCCTTCTTTCTCTTTATCTCTCCCTATCCTCTCTCTTTCCCCCCTTACCTCTCTTTCTCGCCCCTCTTTCTCTTTCCCCCTCTCTCTCCCTCTCTCTCCCCCTTTCTCTCTCCCCTTTTCTCTCTTTATCTCTCCCTTTCTCTCTCTTTATCTCTCCCTTTCTCTCTCTCTCTCTCTCTAAAAAGAGCATGGTCGTGGGAGGCAAGTGGCGCTGTAAAATGGATCAGAGAGGCACTTAATTCATTTGTAAGAAGGTGAGGACGAATTGAGAGATAAAGGAATTATTTCTTATTTTGTTTCCTACTGATATAGATTTTTCGATTCTATGCCTTAGCCAATTCTTGGTCGTCGTCCTCCCCCCCCCCCCCCCCAAATTTCCTTTACATTCATTTCAACACTGGAAGAAAAGATACGTTATTCTTTAAGTATATTCGCCTCGTAAATGAGCGATGACGTACTCAAATTTAAGTAACCGTACTTTCTTAAAAATGAGTATCTGA
This sequence comes from Troglohyphantes excavatus, assembly GCA_963932185.1. NCBI lineage: Eukaryota > Metazoa > Arthropoda > Arachnida > Araneae > Linyphiidae > Troglohyphantes > Troglohyphantes excavatus. Next base: position 39,226,442 of record OZ010667.1, read on the forward strand.
ACTTATGAGAACCTATAACTTATGAGCAACAAAAATAAGCCTACAAACAAACCTAACTCTTGTTTCAATATTTCAAGCAGCAGTGAGAGTAGATACTGCGTTATAGGGTAACGTTTATAACTGTTACTAGTTACACTGTAAAAAAATGTACTTAAAAATTAACATCTAAGCCTATTCGGTTTTCTTTAAGTATAATTGCATCGCAAATGATCAATGACGTACTCAAATTTAAGTAACCGTGCTTTATCAAAAATAAGTAATGTGATTTAATATTTGTAATCTCAGCTTCTGTTCAAGCGATCTCAATAAAACCCGACAAACTTAAAGTAGTTCAGAATATGGTGTTCCATATTATTTGAGGTCGATTGCTTAAGTGGAAACTTAATTATTACAACTCAATAATTTTACTTCCCATTCTTTTGGTACCTGTTTTAAAAAAAAAAAACATTACTAAGGCAAGCATTTACACAAAGTATTTATTTTTTTCAGTACATGTTTTTTTCAAAATTGAAACTCATGCATTCGGAGCCATGATAAGCCTCGAATGTAATCAAAAGTGTGAACGTTTTTCTTATTTTCAAGTACCTTTTTTCAACAGTCGATAAGAAATTTTAACTCAACTTGTCCATCGTTATCTAGAACCATCGGAACTGTAACATTTGTATGGTTGTACAATTCGAGAAGTACACAAAAGGAACTAGAAATTTACCATCAGGAATATTTCTCTTTGTCGCTGCCCAAATCTATACAGATTTATATTGAATTACTTAAAGATTAAATGCTTATTGCTTTAACTTAATTAACTATTTATTTAGGCTGCTTGTCACATCACTATTAAAAGTGGAAATTTATTACTAATACGTAAATTGTACATAAGAAATTCATTTGTAAAAGCAATTCAACTATTTAAGTAACTTAATTTTCAGAAAATGTAATAGAAGTATACTTGAAGAAACTTTTTCCAAAAATGAGTGCCCATTTTTATAGCAAACTAGTTATATTCTGCGATTTTGTATGAAGTCATTTTTGCTTTAAGGGGTGGGAAGGGGGAATGGGGGTGGTTTTATAAAACTTAATGCAAAGAGTGACCTTTCTTCTGTTTTGAAGGTCAAGTGTGCATAATCTCATTAAACTCGAAATAAAACTGTAGATTTGTATAAAAAACATACAAACAAACCCACTGACAATCTTTTTTTATATATTATTAAGATGGTATAAAACTTGATCAAGGTATAAACTTGATCAATTTCAAAATGTCGCTGATCTTGCCTACTTTTTTTATTTTCTTAAAAGCCGTGGCCAGTTTTTTTCCTTCGTTTAATTCTACCCACATAAATCCAACTTATCACAAAGATGTTTAATTTACAGTGGATTTGTGTCACTATCTAATATCGTCAAAATAGAAAAACTGCGATGCTGAAAATATCACTTGCAGGATCATGTTATGTATAGTTTTTCATAAAAACCAATTCCAAAATGATAGAAAAAGTATTTACCTCGAATCAATTTAATGATTTTTTTTTTCGTTTTCTTAATCTGTCTAAAAATCGTTTTAAAACTGGAAAAAAGAACTTTCTTCTCATTTAGGCTTGATAATTCTACTTTTGACAGCAAAAATAAATGCTGTAAGATTTCTGTACCTTTCCCAGGATACAGGTTCGGTGAGAGTTTTCTCTCCAGCATTTCTTTTTTTATCGTTTAGCTTGACTTAAGATTCTGCACGGTACAACGACCTTGGCAAAGCTCATTGTACCTAAAAAATGCACTAATCACCACACATTTACCCTTAAATTACTCAATTGAAAAGGTGATCATACCGTTAAATTTCACAGCTTCCTTAAAGATAAACTGTTTATTTTTTTCTATCAATTCGCTTGTCCAGAGTTCAGTAGCCTTTCATATTTTCTTGAAATTAAATTATAATTTTCAAAATGTTATCTCACAAACATTATTACTGTTATATTTAATTTAGAATTATAGTAAAGAGATATAAGGGCTTGATTTAGAAATTTTTATACTATAATAACTGATGGGGTCTCCCCTCGTAAAATGTAGTTTAAAAGAATGAAAAATCCCGCATATGCAGTTAATTATTCTTTTAAAAAACAAAAAAATATAAGGTTATTTGAAAAAATTGCAAAAAGTTATACTAAATTGCAATATTAATAACAAAATTTTCGAAACATAGACCACTCTTCTACAAGTTAAAAGTTTCACAAGTTAATTAAATAAAAGTTGGGATCTTTAAAAATGGAGTCCCTGGCTCTGGCCTAACGTGTCTTATGTTAAATCATGTTCAATAGATATAGGAGGGTTGGCTGTCAAGTAGTGTGATTCCAAAAAACAGAGTTCTGAGATAAACGTTCTTACACTGATAAAAATTTTAGTTCAATGTTGCACCATATCTTGGTGCAACGTTGAACTAAAAGCACTTTGCAGCTACTTACACACATATTATGGGGCAATCTAAGTTTGAACCAAAATTCTTTGATCAAAAATAGCTCAGCTTTTACAAAAAAATGGTGCAATCTTCTAAACTGCAACCGAAACCTTCGCTGAATCTACAAACCGGGGAATTCCTTCAATCCTCTTGCATTAGGGGCCCGGTTGACCAGTGGATAAATGCGTTCAGCTGGTAATCAAAGGATTGCTAGTTCGAGCCCGTGCGGTAAAATTAAAAAAAAGTAAAAAAGTAGTGATCTTGCGATCGGATTTTTGTTTGCTTCGCTACAAAAATACTAGAAAATCGTCCAGAACATCCAACAAATTATACCAGCGTTTCACCCTAATATTAAGTAGTGAAAACGCGAATTTTGGTTCAAAGTTTTACCATAAAATGGTGAAGCGTAAATATGAGTTTTGGTGCAACGTTTCACCATAAATGGTATCCATGGTAGCACCATGAAAGAATGTAACTAAGAACCAAATAGTGGTTGCAGCTAAATGGGTACCACATTCCGGTGCAAGTTCGTACTAAATTTTCAACTTGAATTGGGTATAATATTAAGTGGAATGAGATTCAACTTATTTTTAGACAAACGCTTGAACTAGGATCCACACCATTTGAACAAATGATGGATCTGTCTAGTTAGAAAATGGTGATGGTTAATTTTGGATTTTTGTGACATACCACTTGGCAAATATAAGGAGAACTCTATTGCAATTACTTAAAAGTAAAAACAATTAACATGAAAATATAATTACATATATATCTATTTTGTTGATTACATGACCAAGTATTGAATCTTTCAAATTGTTTTGTGAACAATATTCATGAAAGCGTGTTTGTCATTGTATGCCTTATGAAATCTTTTATTTTACTTGTTTTAGAAAACTTATAACTTTTATACTTAACCGTTTAAAACCTCATTAAATATATTAATATGAAAGTTTAAAAAAATTAAACTGTCGATTGCAATGCATCAATGCGTATTGGTTTTCGCATGAGTGACCAGTGATCAATCCGTTTAATTCGTACCTTTCATTTAAATAACATTTGGAATTAACAATGACATTGATGGATTTTCATTTCCGAAATAAATCTGACTCATAGTCACAAAAGAAAAAAATCAAAATATATTTTTTTTTTTTAAAAATGACTTATTTAGTTACTTAGCGTTCAATAATCAAAAACTAAAGTGGAAATTTTTTTTTTAAAAATCAATATTGTGTCCGTAATAAAATATTTAAAGTGACAGTCATCAAACTTTTAAGGAAACTTTTAAGCATATTTCTGTAAAAAGATCAGTAAAAAAAATCTGGGATTCATCTTTAAAGTCATTTTTCCTATACATTGTTCCTTACTTTAATGAAATATTTTATAAACACAAATTGCAAAGTTCCCCCTAAGTATCATGAACTTTTCTTCAATAAACTGAAACTCAAAATACGAAGATTGGTCTCTTTGACATAAACAATTGGTCACTTAAAAAAAAAGAACAGCCAAAAGCGAGTAGGAAATTTTGGCATTATGAGCAGGGGTAACGAAAACATGGTATTCAAGCAGTGGGACTACATAATCCCTTGGGAGTGCTGCAACGTCGTCTGGGAGAAATAGGATAGCATTTAAAATGTGACTGATTACAACAGGGTGCACGAACGATTTTCTTAAACTGTGCCAGATTTGGTTAGTTGATTTTTCAGGTCATGTTCGTATAGGAGTAAGAGTGAATGTGGAGGAATGTTTTCTCTCTTCTTTAAATGAATATTGTTAAGAAAGAAGATCTTTTGTTGGAAAAATATGTTCTCCTGGAATTGGAATGAACCCTTGGATATTCTACCATACATTTCCATTTTGGATTTTTGAAAGTCCTTTATGTTATTTGTGTCATGAACTACTGTAAAAGTAACCTTTTCATGTTCGTAGGATTGCTAATGATTTTTTATGAAAACAAGTTATACATATAAGTTCCGTTGGTTTGGTTAATTAACGTCGCACTATAGCTGCTCATTGGGCTCATGGCGACGGTTCGGGGCCTATCTCGAAGGAAAGGCCCGGGAACGATTCCTCGTATTTTTGAACCATGGTCAGATGACGAGGACAACACCTGACCTGTCCCCCAACGCCATTAATAGACGTCGGGAATTTGGACCCCGATCAGATTTATTGCACCAGTCCCGTGCACCAGTCCCGTATACACGCCGTTAATTTTTTGTGAATGTTCTGGACGACATTCTAGTATTTTGGTAGCGAAATTGGCAACCCTCCGATCGCAATATCATTACTTTTTTACTATTTTTTAGTCTAATACATCGCAAGGTTTGAACCGGGGATCCTTGGATTCCCAGCTGACGCCTTAATTCACTCGGCCACGGAGGCCTCTAAGTTCTGTTGGATAAATAGTTTAAAAAAAACTCTTACCATATCAGATACCCGTTAATAAAGTTTAAAAGGCAATGAATTATTAATAAAACCTTATTTTGCCCACTTCACCTATATTCACATTTATATGTATAAATTTACAAAAATGATATTAATTTGCGCTGAACTATAAAATCTGAACAATAACGTACACTTACCCAGCAAAAAAAATCAGCATAAAACCTTCATCAAAATTTTGAAATTGAAGGGTTTGTGCAGGAAAACTGCAGTTTTTTTGAAGATCCATAAAAATTAAAGGTTTTTGTTTAAATGTCCTTCATAAAAACTGCAACAAACCTTCATAAAAACCTGCAAAAAACCTTCAATTTTTAATCATGAAGGGAAAATGCAGATATTTTAAAGGTTTTATGCAGGAAAATTAAAAACTTCAAAAAAACTGCAGTTTTTTGTTTCAAATCCTTTTAAAACCTTCAAAAAACCTTAAATTTTAACAATTTTGATGAAGGTTTCATGCTGACTTTTTTTGCTGGATAGGTGTAAATTAATCAGAAAAGAAAGCCAACTGTACTTCAATAGTTAGCACTTATTCTCAGAAGTACGAGCGCAAATTATCATTCTATTACTCGCCCTGATGAGGATATGTGTTAACCACTGAACTCTAAATGTAACTTCTGGAAGGCTCAAACCTTGTTTCCTCAATGGGCACGTTGAAGCTATTTGAAAGCAGCCATACTCTACCCCAAAATTTGTTTTAAAGTGATATTGTTGTGTTTTTAATACCACAGCATTGTAGAAATATTAAATGTTATATAAATATTATATTTTCTTATATTTTTTCTTACAGAATTAATTTTTATATTGCCAAAGAAATGGTTAAAAAGCAAGAGCAAAAACTACTTCGACTTTGACATACAAATGACTTTCTTTTTTAATAGCAGCCCGAGACAAAAAAAAGGTGTATGCCTCTAGTATGCCGCATATATGCCGCATACATGTGGCATACGTATGCCTCGTATGCCCTGTGAGAATATCCCATATTACTCTGGCATACGGAGGTGGTATGCGACATGTATGCCGCTGGCATATCACCTCCGTATGCGACATGTATGCCGCTGGCATATCACCTCCGTATGCGACATGTATGCCGCTGGCATATCACCTCCGTATGCGACATGTATGCCGATGGCATATCACCTCCGTATGCGACATGTATGCGGCTGGCATATCACCTCTGTATGCGATATGTATGCGGATCGCATATTATCCATTGTAAAAGTTACATGATGGCTTTTTCCCACGATGTTTAGATTAACTTTTGAAAAACATATCATTATTATTTTTATTTCACATATAAGTATTATTAAAAAGTTTTGTGGCATGAAATGTAATAAGAAAAAAATACTGCTTAAATAAAAGTTACTTACAAGATTTAAAAGTTACTTACGAGATTTAAAAAATAATCTCAATGTATGACTTTATAATTTCATATGAATATAATTAGGACATGTTAGTTTTTAGTTAGCAAAACAAATTTTTCTCTCTTTTAACTCAATATCGACATTTCTTAAAAAGTATTTCTTTGAAGCTCAAATTTCTACTTTAATAAATGTAAAACTATGCTATGTATATTCATATGAAATTAAAAAGTCATACATTGAGATTTTATTTAAATCTTGTAACTTTTATTTAGCCAATATTTTTTCTTATTACATTTTATGCTACAAAACTTTTTTAAAAATACTTATATATAAAGTAATTACTGTTTCCAAAAGAAGAAAATAGCATTATACTGTCCACTAAATGTGAAATAAAAATAATAAATATGGATATTTTTTTTTTCTGCTTAAAATTTTAAACCTGCACCTGGGCTTAACATGAGTTATAAATTAATGTGTATTAGGAATACTCTACGTAGTATAAAATAAAATTTTGATATCAAGGAACTCATTTCTATCAATTGCAAAATAATAGCTAATAACACTCAATAGAAAGTTTAGTGATTCTAACAAGAAACACACTACTATATAAATATTCCATTTTGACTGAACACAATTTTTGTGTTTTTGTGTTGACTCAACTCATCAAAAAGTAAGGCTTTAATATGACAACGAGGTATCAAGTTTTTTTTTATCCCTTGTAATAGGTTTTCAGGGATATAGTTAGTTCTATGAACATATAAATTATAGTTCTATTATATAAAGTGACACACTTTGTGTCTGTATAATTTTATTTAGTATATATTTGGGAGGAGAAACTTGTATTTGAGAAGAAAAGTTTACACCTTACTTGTTGATAATAAATTTAAAGTAAGAATACTTTTATTTACATTACAGTTTTTAATGTTTTATAGTTATTGCTCACAAATGAAATTAACTTAAAAAAAAACTTTTATAGTAACATTGTTTAAGCACATAGACAATCTGTTTGGAATATAGACAGTTACTTATTTTGTTCATGAAGAATTATTTCATGGATGATGGCAATTTTTATTTTACATTTTAACTCTAGAAATCTTTTGTAGTACCATAATAATATATAAAGAATATTTAGAAAATTTTATCAAAGATAATTTTGAGAGAGAAAGTTATTGTATTATTTATCAGAAAAACAAACTATTGAAAGTTAATGCAATAAAGTGTAATTATTGCAAATTTTAAATATTAATTAAAGTATTTTAATTATAATTTGCATTAAATGATCTTTTAAACATTTAAAGTAGCTGATGTGGACTATTTTGAAATGGTGCTCATGCTTTTGGAGAAATTCGAATAATATTTAAAAATTTACTTCATACGATACATTAAATTGGCCTACTTCTCAGATATCAAATTTTAACAATATGAAATGTCTGATAAAAATTCATTTATTTAAAATATAAAGACATTTTTATTGTTATGTTTAGATAAAACTCATAATACACATTTGTTTTTAATTTTAGCTTCAAAACTAATTTTTTTGAAGAAAAAAATAATACTGATTTATAATAAATTAAAATTTATTCTTAAAAAATTTTTAAATAAAAAACATAAAATTGGAATGAACAATGTTTATTTTTAAATAAAATACATATTTAAAACATTTATTTCATAAAATTATAAATCCTAGATAAAGTTAACATGTAGCAATTTTGGAGTTCAAAAATAAATTCAAAAATAACCTTTTCAATTTTGTAAATCCTTCAATGTAGAATTTGTTGGGTGTCCTGATGAAACGTAGAAAGCAAGATCGGTATAACCAAACTCACATGAAAACACAATACTGCTGCATATTTTCTTAAGAGACCCTCTCTTCTAAGCCGTGACAGAAGATACATTCACAGGCTTATGTTCACCACTGCTCGATCGGACAAAGTGTAGGACCGTAGCCCACACTGCGTTACGGAGGCACACTGCGTTACTTTTGGTTTCGCGTACTTTTCTACTTTCTAAGTTGGAAAAATTTTAATTCATCTGTAATGAGATTAGCAGGAACAACATCCTTTTGCTTGGTTTTCGACTATGGAAAAATCCGTTAGCCATTGTACTGCACGTCAACCAAGCTTAATCCAGTCGAAGTCCAAAATGGCTACCTACTTCCGCGTTCCTTCTCTCATTGCGTAATTCACCCACACATGTCTACAACTCATGATCTTCAAGTGGAAGTGAAACTATGGATATTTACGACTCAACTTATACATCCAATTTTAAACATCGCGTTTAATGTTGCAATAAATTGGATCGAAATCGTAAGCGTTGTAAAACTATGCCTTTAGTTGAATATGCCACTGCCATTCCCCGGTATCGGCCCGTCGCACGGAGGAGGGGGGGGGGGGGGCAATTTTCTGGAAACCCTGAAAGTTGGGAATTTCAACTTCTAAAAACCCCGAGTTGGGAAAATTTATGCCTGATGGAAATTAACATTATTAACAAATGAAAGCTAGAGAAGATTAGAAATTTGTAAGATTACATTTAAATTAGACCTCAAAACGTACACTGCATTTGAATATGGGTGTAACAAATGAATGCTTGTGAGAGAACTATTTAATATTACCTCTAATATATTAAAAAAAAAAAGATGAAAAATGTCGATAAGTTGGAACTGGGAATTTTCAGCACTGTTGAGTTGGGAATTTCAAAACGTTAAGTTGGGAAATTTCTTTTATTTCAACTCCCCCCCCCCCCCCCCCCTTCCCCCTCGCTCGCTAGGTCGAAAGCATACTCGGCATATTTCTCGCATACTAGCAATTGGTCTGGCATACGTAGTGCATACACGCGGCATATTAATATTTTTATGATTTTTATCATCCTCAATCTATTACTATAATGCAATGGTTTCAAAGAAGTATAATGCAACTACAGATACTAAAAAATCACTTACACAATTATATAGTTGTAAACATTAATGTCGCAATAAATTGGACTAAATCGGAAGCATATGCCGTTGGCATACTCACAGCATACGCCTCCGCGGTCATCAGTTCGATGGCATATTTCTCGCATACTAATAATAAGTCTGGCATACGAAAGGCATACACGCGGCATATTAATATTTTTGTCTCGGGAAAAATTAGTCTGGCATACGAAAGGCATACACGCGGCATATTAATATTTTTGTCTCGGGAAAAATCAATCTGGCATACGAAAGGCATACACGCGGCATATTAATATTTTTGTCTCGAGAAAAATCAGTCTGGCATACGAAAGGCATACACGCGGCATATTAATATTATTGCCTCTGGATCGTAAAAAGAAGCATATGCCGTTCGCATACACCGGGCATACCACCTCCGCGGTCATCAGTTCGAGGGCATATGTGGCATACATCTGGCATACGAAAAATCGGCTGGCATACGGAAGGCATACACGCGGCATACGAAACTTTTTGTCTCGGGAGATTGTATTTAAAATGGTTTTCAAAAGAAAAAAGAACTCACACAAAAGCAATACTTGTCGAATTATTTAAACATGAAAAATATACAAAATATTAAGGTAGCAATGAGAGGGGGTACAGTTAATACCCCTTCAATTGACTTAAAGTAAACAAAATGTCTAGCCCAATCCAGAATTTACACTTAGAGATCAGTGATGATAACCTATTGAAACTACTGTTGGTTTTGTTTTCTAATCAATTTGCGCCTAAATGTATGTTGTTGTTTATATTTTATAGTTCAGCCCAAAGTTTTGTGCATTTATACAACAAATGTGAATATAGGCGACGGGGAAAAAATAAGGTTCCATTAATAATTCATTGTCTTTTAAACTTTATTGACGGGTTTCAGATAAGATAAGAAATTTTTTAAAACTATTTGGACCGTGTTGTGCAACAACCTGTAAACCCAAAAATTGAAAAGAATGAATTTAAGCAATCAACATCAAATAATATGGAAAACCATCTGAACAACTATTTTAAGTTTGTCAGGTCACTTTGTTAAGATGTCTTGAACAGAAGCTGAGATTAGCAATATTAAATAGCATTGCTCATTTTTGAGAAAGTACAGTTACTTAAATTTGAGTACGTCATCGTTCATTTACGATGCAATTGTACTTAAAGAAATACCAGTAGATTCAGGTACTCATTTTTAAGTACCTTTTCTTTGCAGTGTGAATTGCAGCTTTCATTAAACCTCATCAAAAAATTAATCCTTATAATTTGGTTGTAATTATTTAGCTTCAAAAGTTACCTATAGTAAAAATCAGAATTTTGTTGTGATTGTTCGATTTCAAAGTGAATTTTCAGGGTTTTATATTGTCTTTTAAAATTGGGATTTTATTGCGTTGTGTTCCTGCTCATTGCATTGGCCTATTTGTTGTATGAGTTGGATTGTTATTCAATGACGGCCTTCAGCCATTTCCCTAAATGTCTTAGAACGGGACAGGGTACAAAAAAAAATAGTAAAAATTAGACGTAGACACAACTGAAAGGTTGGTTTGGTTTGGTTTGGTTGGTTTGGTTAATTAACGTCGCACTAGAGCTGCACAGTGGGATATTGGCGACGGTTCGGGGTCTATCTCGAAGGAAAGACCCGGGAACACATACACATTCACACACATATTCATACATGCACCTCGTTATTTTAGAACCATGGTCAGATGACGAGGAAACACCTGAACTGGCACCCAACGCCTTCAATAGACCCCGATCAGATTTATCGTGCACCAGTGCCGTATACACGCCGTTAATTTTTGCGGATGTTCTGGACGACTTTTTTAGTATTTTTGTAGCGAAGCTGGCAACTCTCCAATCACAAGATCACTACTTTTTTACTTTTCCTTGTCAAGTCCAACGCACGGGTTCGAACCACCAATTCTCGGATTAGTAGCTGAACGCCTTAACCGCTCGGCCACGGAGGCAACTGAAAGGATTTCTTTAGATTTTCTCAAAAAAGTTTATTATGGCAATGAAAATGGGAATTGCAAAGCTCTTGAACTAAAAACGATATTCGTCCTTCATCCTATTTATGGTTATTTTACTTCTAACCGCGTTACACAAAATTATTTCAACATTAGGTACAATTAATTAAAATATTTTGAAATTTAAAACTGATAAATGTGCAAATGAAGCTAAATTATGAAAATAATCAACATGGGAGTAATTGATGTCGGATACGTTTGAAATGTTGATATTTGATCGATCGAGCGTAGTGCAATTACGAACATCACATGTTATTTAACACAGCCGGGGTTCCACTGAGACTGTCAGGCTCAATGCAATGGAAACTTTACATTGAGTCTGGAAGTGCTACTCCATCAGAGTTTAAATGTAAGTTACGCATTAAAAATGTATAATTAAATTTAATAAAAACCGTACTCCGCCGGAAATAATTAAGATTTCTTCTAAATGTTTACATCATTTGAGACTAATTTCATTTATTTCGTTCCCTATAAAAAAAAAGTTTTTTCTTATTTTTACAATTCCGTGTTATTGTCTCGTCAGCATAATGAGAAGCCGCTGAAAGGTCCCCTATCCGAAGTTTCCATCAACGTCTTTCTGTTCCGCGGGAAAAGTATTGTTCTACGGAAGGAAGTAAAAATAGAGGGAGTTAGTGGAAACTTTTGTTTCGCAGAATAAGGGGGGGGGGGGGCTTCCGTTTCCGCCCTCCCCCCTCTTTTCCATATAATAATAATGAAAATTCGTTTCTGTAATTGGCCTCCTGGTTGAGACGTGTCACGGCAGGACCCTGCTGTTTGCAAGGGACTAAAAAATATGAAAATGAAATTATGGTTTAGTCGGAAGTTTATTTACCTAGTGACACTGCTGGAGTTATTGTTTTATTGTAAAAAATAAAAGATTTATTTTTGTGTCTAGTTTCAAATATTAACGTAGATTTTTTTTAAAAAATCAATTCTGTTATAGATTTACGAGAAATTAAGTATATACAGTAAAAAAATAGTACTTAAAAATTAGTACCTGTACCTGCTAGTTTTTTTCTTTAAGTATAATTGCATCGTAAATAACTAACAACACAAATGTAAGTAACAGTACTTTCTAAAAAATGAACAATGTGATTTAATATTGCTAAAGTCAGCTTCTGTTCAAGCGATTTTAATAAAACCTGACAAACTTAAAATAGTTGTTCTGAAGATTGTTTTCCACGTTATTTGATGTCGATTGCTTAAATAAAAAATTAATTATTATACAACTCAATTATCTTACTTCATATTACTTTCGTACTCTTTTGTCTTCTGTTTAAAACTTCGTAGTACCACTCTGGTAGTTTAACGGATAAGGCACTGGGATGCGATGCCGATGATATGGTTCGATTCCCTGTAAAACACGCACAATGAATCCATATTATCGATATTTATTGAAAGTGATTTTTGTAGGCAGCCTATGTAAAGAAGCTTCAAATCAATATCTTCTGTTTAGACGGGCGGTTCTCACCTTTTTCTCGCACTTACTTCTTGATTAAAATTTTAAGAGTAAGTACTCCCTTCTCTCATACCCAACTCGCCCATTCCTCTACGCAAAAAAAGTTTTTTTTTTTGGTAGGCAGTAACTTTCTTAGGTTAGCTGGCGAGTTAATCAAACAACTGAAACTGATGACTTATAGGTTTTTATTGTAAATTTTTACTTATTAGATATATTTTTTATTTTAGGTGTTTTTCAACATTACTATTATTATTTTCGCCTACTCCAGCAGTATGGTCTCGACCACATTAAGCACAGTTTTAGCCACTAACTGTCTATGAAATGAGTGTATCGTTAAATTCGTTGTGTATAAAAAGATTAAAGTTAAAATAATGCAGGAAATTAGAATTGCTGTGTATCAAGTGTTATCGTTAACATTTTCACCCCTTAGTAACCGTCAATAGAGTAAAATAATATATAAATCAGCTTTGTATAAAGTGTGTTTTTCCCTTCAATGACATAAGACAACATACGATGTTGCGTTATATTGAAATCTGACTGCCACGTACACTCAGGGGTTTCCGTACCACAGATTGGAAACCGCTTTGAAAATCAAATGTTATATTTCTATAATAAGAGATAGATCAAAGTTGCATATTATGACCTTTCATTTAAAGATTTATTTTAAATTATATCTAATTATTTTTATAGGTATTCCATCTAAACTATATTGTTTATATCATTAGATTCATTTAATCATTGATCGCTTCACACATATTGTTTTACTTATCCCTCAAAAGCCATATATAAATCCAATAAATTTACCACCTGGAAACCGGTGGCATTTTGCCCACTGATCGATCAATTAGTCCAAAACATTTCGGCGAACTGCTCCTTTCCCACCATCCTGACCACTTCCTCGAAAAACCGAACATTGCTCAACCTGTGTTTTTTTTATATACCTTAAAAAGCGGGGGCGGATATCCCTCCCAGTCGACACTCGAAACGACAGGTAGGAACAGCGGCGAGGGAAAAAGGCAAGCGATCCTCGTTCGATCGTCGTTTCGAAAGTTCTTATTTTTTGGTTTTTTTCTTTTCGTTTCTTGTCTCGAAGTGGGACGGGCTCGTTCGTTTCCGGTGATCTGTGGACGAAATAGCGTTTTAATGAGCTTAGAAACGAGATTTTTTTTTTACCTTGTTTCTCGATTTTTTTTTTTATGGGAATAGAGAAATGCGAGCAAATTATCAATTAATGACCACCATTAAGGTACTTGGTATAGTTCTGTTTTTGTTTTCACACTTCCCAATTGGTTAATTATAGAAACTTTAATCATTTGGTTCTTTTTTCTTCTACTTTAATAACACTTAATGAATTGCCGAGTAGTTTTCGAAATTCCCAAGAAATATTCATTAGATATTTTGTATCACATTGTAATTGTTTTTTGATTATAGTAAGGTTAATCAAATCGCAATTCTTTTCTCATTTTTGGCGGCATATTTTCCCATTACTAACTAGGTCAATTTGTATATTAGATTAAAATTATTTTCAACGGTAAAACCAGTGTATTAATTTAAAGGAATTTAAATTGAAGTAGAGTTAATGATATTTTTTTTGGCTGGATTCAATATGTTGTTACTGTCGTATTACTGATGCCTTAGTATTTATTTAATAAATATTTACTAATATATATTTTATAAGGACACATTTTACAATAACCAATTAAGGGTAGCAGTTAATATAATTTCAATTCATTTCAAAGTAAAAAATATTTTAAGCTACATCGGCATTAAAGTTTCGATAGGACTATTTTTCCATGAAATATTAAATTAAATTTATCAATTATCATAGTTCAATATTATCAATTATCATTGTTCAATATTATCAATTATCATTGTTCAATATTATCAATTATCATTGTTCAATGTTATCAATTATCCTTATTCAATATTATCAATTATCCTTGTTCAATATTATCAATTATCATTGTTCAATATTAGCAATGTTTAATAATATCAAATTTTTTAAATGACAAATGCACATATAATTATAATATTAAAAAATAATAACTATTATTATTTTTTGAGATTCAAAAGCTGTAATTAATAACTCAATAAACAATTACTTGCGATGGAAGATAAAAATAAATAAAAACTGTAACAAATATCAGCGCCAAAATGTTTTGTTGCCTATTATATATTAAAAAATGAATGTTTAAATTTAAATTGTCGATCACGAAATTCTAATTTCATACATTTTGCAATGGTTTTTAATAAGGAACCTTTTATTATTGTTTTTGCGAAAAGCGATTCGTTGAAAGTTCATCCGCCTCTTTTTGTCTAAGGGTCATTTGCTTATTACGTCACGCACCTTTCGAGGGGTCTATCATTTGTGACTTTAGCATGAGAGAGAGAGGGAGGGGATCTCAGGGGTTGCATGGCGTAGAAAAACTTTGAAGGAAATTAAACGCGGAATTTTCATTTACAAACTTGGATATAAGTCAGTTATTGTAGAAATAATTATACTTATGATAAAATACATGGAATGGACATTTTAATGGTTTTTTAATTGCATTAAACGACGTGACATGGGGGAGGAGGAGGGAAAGCTAATATGATAGTGCGTGACATGGGGAAATTTGGTGTAAAAAAGGACGAAATATAGTGTGGCGAAAATGACTCCTTAAATGCGTTTCTCTCAAATACAAAAAAAAAAGAGTAGTAAAAGTGTGTGTATAATGTATGATATTTATACAGGGTGGTAAAATTTTTTTTGGGGTCCTTATTGTATGGCTTATGTGTTTACTTACACATAATAAACCATTCTTTTTGCTAGAATTTAATGTAAGTTGCTACTAAAACTAAGCGACTTGTTTAAAATATTAGCGAAGTAGTCGAGTATAAATAATGTTTTATTATGCCAATAAAGATAAATGTGGTACAACCAAACAATGACCATCGGCCAAAAATTTGTGACCCACCCAGTATATTTATTTAAATTCAGAATTCATGTTAAATTATTTACGTTAAACCCTTCCTGTTTACCGTTGCCTAGTACAAAATAGACATTGAAAGTTCAAATAGTTCTCAATTAACCTTTTTTAATACACATCTTACAGAGCCTGTTAATGGAGGAGTGCGTTACCAGTGATGCATTAACTAATTAAACAATTAAAAATTTCATCTCCTTCTAAAAATAAGGAGGTTTTCCGAATATATAATCTATTTATTTCTTTATTAATTTAGTTTATCAATGTACTTATTCTAATGGGGATTAATTTAGGTCTAACTATTATTTTCTTCTTATATATTTAGTTCAAAAAGTTAGTAAAGTTAGTCAGGTAATCGTGACCAATATTTTAAAATGTATTCAACTCTACACAATCACTGTTTAGTAACTTTCAAGTAAACTGAAAGGTTTGAAATAGAGGGTTTTCCAGGTAGTAACTGACAAGTGAGCTTAGATTTTTTTGCCAACTCATCAGTTAGAAGATAAAAACTATTCGTATAGAACTTTGTGTTAAGAATATTAAAATACAAATACAACGTTAAAACTACGCAATAAAAATATATAAAATCCAGGCATGTTTCGGGAGACACATCCCGAAAAGCATCAATCACATACTGTCAAGCAAGAAATAAAAAAGTTCTCCATTGCCAGGCACTCTTGGGAACATAATCATATATTTAATTTTTCTAACCCACATCTAATTTGCAAACCCAAATCTCCAGTCGAACTTGACATCCTGGAGGCGTTTCGCATTTTTAGCAATATTGATTATATTATTAATGAGACTGTTGCAGTTCCAATTTTTCTCACTTGTTGGCACACAATAGTTAACTCCAACCGATTGGGATAGTTTTTGTTATTTGACAACACTTTCAATTCTAGGTTTATTTTTATTGTTACTGTGCACGCAGACTTTTTCATTTCTGCTGATGAAGGGAGATGTTTCCTGAAACATGTCTGGATTTTTTTGTATTTTTATTGCGTAGTTTTAACGTTGTATTTGTATTTTAACACAACTCATTAGTTATTATATATGTATAAAATATTTGCAATCGTTTTCTCAAACCATCAACATAATAATTATTTTTTAAGAGTAAAAAAGAAATTAACATTAAGCAAAACTAGTCTAAAAAATCTGCATGAAAATGGCGTGCTTCTAAATTATTCAACTTCCCATATTTTTAAACGAACCGACAGACACAAGAAAGTAAAATCCGCTGAGGGGTACGAAACACTAAAACCAGTAAATCTTGCACTTAGCACACGGCATATGTTGTACGACACCCATCAATCCAGCAAACAACCCCCAAATTACGATCAATTAGGGGAGACCCACATGCAGAAAGCTAAATCATCCAATTTGATTCGAAGAAAGAAGCCAAATCTGACATATTGGACGGCATATGTTGTATGGGACATCACCCAACGCCACTTAGATCAATTATTGCGCGATCCAACAAACATAATTTCAATTCGGATCTGATTTGCCACTTCCCTCGGGCATTCCCCCTGCCAGATATCTAGCAATCAGGGTTGCTAGTTTTGGCACACAAAATAACAACGTTGGCGATTTATAACTCTTGCTGTATAAATGTTGTACAATAAATATAATGCTGCATTTAATAAATGTCGCATTTAAACAGAGAAATTCATTTTTAAATAAATTTTTTAATTGAATTTCATTATATTTGATTATGTTTGCATCAAACCCATCTACATCCATGGAGTTTCTCACAATATGAATTTAAATAAGTGAGAATTGTTTTTTGTGTTGTTTTACTTGTCATTCGGAAATATTGTACTATTCGATTGACAGTTATATTGCTGTAATAATTAATGACATTAATACTCTTATTTATAATTAATTATGCTGTGTCAATGAATAAACTCATATAGTTAGTAGTAATATATGATACTAGCAGGGCCGTGTGATAATTATCGCATGAACACCCTCCCCCCCCCCCCCTCCTGTTCAAATTACAAAATTAAATTATTATGCTTTCGTAGAAAAATAATAATTAATATTGCAATATTACATTTATTGATCAGTAATTAATATTCTAATACAATCTTATTTAAAAGTAACATGGTTTATAGTTCCTTTTATTTATTAACTATTTCTTGAGAACTTTAAATAATTAATGGTCATTATATCAAGTGTCTGCTGTAGTATTTAATTTGTGTAGTGATATTTAACGCTGCATTCTAGTCATTGTATCGTAGTTGTGAGCAATAATATACTTTAAAATATTTGGTGTCTCATGTATACAAGCAAAAAAAAGTCAGCATAAAAAAATTCATATAAAATGTGAAATTGAATGTACTATGCAGTAAAGTTGCATTTTTAAAAAAAATTATATTAAAACTTCAAAACTTTTGTTACAAATTCATTAATAAAACATAAAAAAAATTAAAAAATCTTCTATTTTGCAGGATCCAAATTATTAAAGAGAAAATGCAGATTTCTTAAAGGTTTTTCACGGAAAAATTAAAAAAATATTTTTAAAAAATGCTGTTTTTTTTTGTTTTCAAATTCTTGTATAAAACCTTCAATTTCACAACTTTGATGACATTTCCATACTAAAATTTTTTGTTGGGATGTACAATGTAAGGGTATAAAGACTTCAAACCCCACAAACAAATAACAGTGGCTTATGCGGTAGATTTCAAAACCCGCGAACTCGCCTTCCCTAACGCCAGCACACGCCACTGTTTTATATTTGGCGACATTTCCGCCCCATTTGGCGATTTTGAATCCTTTCTCCCCATCAATGTCGGCAATCTCCAGTGTCGTACCATCCGAGAGAGAGAGTCCGCAGAGGGTGTGTCCGGACAGGATGGCGATCATTATGGCTTCCGGTTCCCCTGTGTGTGTCTCTTTCTAATAGAGCCCATTTGTATGCCTCTCCCTCCCTCGCCCCTTCACGGTTGGTCTCTTGCAGAAGAAGACAACGCTCCTCCTTATGCGAGAGTGTTGTGTGCCCTTCGGAGCAGCGAATTCCGACTTTAATAATGAGAGGAATTGGGTATTTTTGGGATGGTAATTTATGGAGCATTTTTCGTAGTGTACAGGAAGGATGGGTCTTTTTTTATCTTTATGGATCATTTTTTGTTGAAGTGGTCTTCCTGTATTTAAAAATGATTTTTTTGAAGAGTTTGTAAATATACAAGCGGAAATGGGGGCTTTGCCCGAACTGATCGACTGCGATGGGTGGTTGCTGGTTATTAGAAATGCTGTAAGTCCATGTGTATGTCAAAATGCTTAATTTACTTGTCCTAGGGAAAGGTGTCTTGCAAGTGTATAATTACGGGTGAAAAATTTGTTACATATTTACTTTTCTTATATCAATCTAAGAAACAATTAAAAATACATTAAATTTTTAAATAAATTCAAGTAAAAGACGAAAAACGGGATAAATTAAAACTATAAACTATTACCGTAAAAATGGCAATACTTCTAATAATTTTAAATTTTATTCAAGGAAAAGTACTTATCACAAAAATTGAACTTATAAAATTTGTATTTGACATTGAACTTTTAAATGTGTTTAATTTTTAATAACCTTCAATACATTTAAAAAAATATTTTTTATTTCAAATACTTAAAAAATATTAAATTTATGGCATTTATTTTAAATTAAAATTATCTACAATTAAGGATGTTGTGATTATTTCAATTTGAATAAATTTCGAAAGTGAATAGTTTTTTTTATTTGCTCATTTGACTGACAATCTATTTTGTGAATGACTACATCAAATAATTATACTTATTACTCTTAAAACAATATACATTTCAGAAGACTCTTATTCAATAACACACACAAAATAAGTATAACAAGAAAAAATTTAATAATATTTTTAATGTCAATATTTCACCGTATATGAATAGTACATGCGTTTTTATGGAGAATGTACTTCATTAAATTTGACGAATGTGACTTGATGCAAGTTCTTCTAAAGAGGTGAAAGACGATGAGATCACAAACTTTTAGTGTCTGCTACATTTGAATATAAATGGTATTGTTGTAAAGTTAGGGCATTAACGAGTTATATATACAGCCAATTCTACACTGGGTGTTTGAGATGAAACAAATATGTTTACGGGCATGCTTTGACCCGCTGAGGTGGCAAACAAATGTAAAATGGCACATGAAGTATTTATTTTTTAAAGTTTAATAAATATTTTTAGGTTCACTGCGTAAAACTTATATATATTTATTATTGTTAAAAAAATAATTAAAAGACAATATAAAATAGAATTTGAAAAGTGTACCAATGTAATGCAAATATCAATTTTGAGAAAAACACTAGAAACGATTCTTGTTTAAAATTGTTTATACAAAACCTAATTTTTTAAATGTAATAATCATAACAAATGTTTAGTTGTTCACTATATTAAGTTTTTATATATAAAATGTTAAATAATTTTGGAGCAATTTTAAGTTGAATGAAATACGACTTGATTGTTGTTGTCGAGGGCTACTGTCTTCCTTTAATAGAAATATCAGTTGTGTATAAAAAAATATTACACAGAAGTTAACTGGGGGGGGTTTTGGTTTTAATCAAAATATGCAATCGTTATATGGACATAACTCGGAATTGTAAAATCAAAAATCTCACACTTATTAATATGAAATACTATTCATGATGTTATAATTAATTAATTTATTAAGCACCATGATAAATAATTAACGAATTTTGATAAATTGTGAAATAATAGTTAACATATTTCAAATTCTTATTTAAAAAAATTTCTTCTGCAAACAGCTACAAGATAAATATATTTCAAATCAAAAATTTATATTACGTAGCTTTTACAAGTTCAACCAATTTTCCCAGAAAATTGTATATTTCAGCCTTCGTCATCTTGTATTTCTATCCCTCCACAAGAATACACCATTGAACACGTTTTAAATTAAACAATTGTTGCCTTCAGATTGTGGTAATTTTTCGGTTGAGAAAAGGACAATTCAACAAAGTAAGATAGTTGCCGTTGGTTGTGTAACTTGATAATTTTATTTGTGCGGCAGCGGGACATTGGGAGAGAGAATGTGTTGCGTTCGGAAACAATAAAGAATTGTCATGTAGAAAAATCGAGGAAGAAAAGAAGGCGATGGGAACGCGATAGAAGCGACCCACAAACCATGGAATATGTTGCAATCCGTGAACTTTACTACAATTGATTCACAAGTAGCTTCTTTCTTTTCATGGCAACCCATTAATTGGCGGGTGTTTGTTTCAGAAAAAATTTCACAATGAATTTATATGTATATTATTTTAATGCATAAATCTACCAAGAGAAACACCCCGATAATTTATATTTTAAAAATTATTTCAAATATAAATTACTATTTCAAATATAAATTATTATTTCAAATATAAATTATTATTTCAAATATAAATTATTATTTAAAATATAAATTATTATTTAAAATATAAATTATTATTTAAAATATAAATTATTATTTCAAATATAAATTATTATTTCAAATATAAATTATTATTTCAAATATAAATTATTATTTCAAATATAAATTATTATTTCAAATATAAATTATTATTTCAAATATAAATTATTATTTCAAATATAAATTATTATTTCAAATATAAATTATTATTTCAAATATAAATTATTATTTCAAATATAAATTATTATTTAAAATATAAATTATTATTTCAGATATAAATTATTATTTCAGATATAAATTATTATTTCAGATGTAAATAATTATTAATTCAAATGTAAATTATTAGTTCAAATGTAAATTATTATTTAAAATATAAATTATTATTTCAAATATAAATTATTATTTCAAATATAAGTTATTATTTCAAATATAAATTATTATTTCAAATATAAATTATTATTTCAAATATAAATTATTATTTAAAATATAAATTATTATTTAAAATATAAATTATTATTTCAAATATAAATTATTATTTCAAATATAAATTATTATTTCAAATATAAATTATTATTTCAAATATAAATTATTATTTCAAATATAAATTATTATTTCAAATATAAATTATTATTTCAAATATAAATTATTATTTCAAATATAAATTATTATTTCAAATATAAATTATTATTTCAGATGTAAATAATTATTAATTCAAATGTAAATTATTAGTTCAAATGTAAATTATTATTTCAAATGTAAATTATTATTTCAAATATAAATTATTATTTCAAATATAAATTATTATTTCAAATATAAATTATTATTTCAAATATAAATTATTATTTCAAATATAAATTATTATTTCAAATATAAATTATTATTTCAAATATAAATTATTATTTCAAATATAAATTATTATTTCAAATATAAATTATTATTTCAAATATAAATTATTATTTCAAATATAAATTATTATTTCAACATCGAATATTGTTATGGATTTAAAGTTTATGTATATTACTAGAAAAACTAGAAATCAATGAACGACTTAAGTCGTCCAGCTTCATCAGAGTGTTAAAGGATATTTCATTGCGAGAGATAACTAAAATTCTTTCACGAAATTGTGCAAAAGTTATCAAATATCAAACCAACAGATTTATAGCAAATTTTTCAAAGTAATCTCACCATAATAACTATATTTTTCTAAATATATAACAAACATAAGATTTTTTAAAAAAAAAATCATGAATATAACTACAAAAAACCTCAAATAAATCGAATAAGATAACAATAATATAAATATTGAGAAAGTACTCAGTTTTATTCAAAACACATTCTCCTTTGTATAAGCCTTTACATATTATTGCAATTACGTTCGGTTATACAACTCGCGGGATTATTTTAAAATATTTTTATGGGAGATGATTATGCTATTCTCCTTTCACATTTCGCTAATCTTCAAATTGCTAAGAAAAAGTATTCGCAAACTTCGCATTCTTTACCCAAGCCAATAAAAATATATTTGACTTTTTTTAGACTTATACTTTTTTTTATATATAATAGCTTCTTTTCTTTCTTCGAGAATTTATATAAACTTCCGATGTTTAGATGGATGTGTTTAAGAAATAAAAAATTCTGCTTTCGGAATTTCAATAGCTATTTTGGATGTTATCTGAAAGCGCTGCAAATAAGCATTTAATCCTTTCTAAAATGTAAACTGCACATTAGGCAAATATATTTTTTCAGCAATTTTTTTTTTCTAATTTCTTTTATTCGCGTTTATATTTTGTTTTTTAATTCTAAAAAAAGTACTGTGGGTGTTTTGCTGCTTGAAAGCTTAAAAATTAGTACTAGTAGTTTTTCATCCTTCAGATGTAATTGTTGCATAGAAAGTTTCGTGAATGCCTGTGAACACCTGAAATATTGTAGTCCCAGTTAGACTAACAAATATATTTGAATTTTGTGGTTTAGCAAACACTAATTGTAAATGCTATATAAATCAACTTTAAAAAAGTATGAAAACATTATAGTATTTTATTAGTAACTTTTTATTGTTGTATTTATTTTTATTTTAGTTAATTTGATATAAAAGTTTACGACATTCCTCATTAATTACACATAATTATTACAGTCAGTTATTTAATTTTTTTTTATCTTTTGGAAGATTTTTTTTATTAATTAATTTTTTTAATTTTATAATGCAATAGTTTACAAAAAATGAATGTTGCACAATATTTATTAATTAGTTAAAGTTAACATTATAGTATTATCGAACTTCATTAGTAAATTATATATATAGCAAAAATTATATAGTGTATAGTGGATCATGTATCGTTAGACAAGTTAATTTTTATTCCACCTTTCAAGAAGGCGAATATTTATACTTACGATTTTTATCTCCTTTTTTTGCGACATTTAAGCCATTTCACACGCCTTCTCTTGAAGACAATACCCACACAAACCGGCGCACGTTCCACATTTCGGGGCCCAAAACCCAAAAACCTCTGCATCATGACACCAAAAAAAAAAAACTCCAAGGGGTCGGCTTACCTTCTGTTCGCCATTCATCTACTTTCTCCTGTCCCATTCTTCTCTCCGTGACCCCACCGGCGACCCCGGAGAGTGACCCTCACCCCTGCGCGCGTTCTCTGGTGCTGCCGGTGGGCCCGTGTGAATGGGAGAGGGATTTATCTTCATTTTCCTTCGCCACAATGCGCCATGAAAACGTAATTAGTTCGGACCGCGTTTTGCCGTTGTCAGGAGAGCTTGATCACGTGGATTAGGAGTGGCACACGTAAGGGGAAATGGTTGAATGGACATGGAAATGGATTTGGGTAGGGCTAGAGGATTCGAAAAATGTATAAATTCGGCACGAAATGTAATGCGTATTTTGTAGAAATTTTTAATTGCATTTTGTAGAAAATTTCAATTGCATTTTGTAGAAATTTCAATTACATATTGGAGAAATTTCTAATTGAATTTTGTAGAAATTTTTAATTGCATTTTTTAGAAATTTTAATTGCATTTTGTAGAAATTTTAATTGCATTTTGTAGAAATTTTAATTGCATTTTGTAGAAATTTTAATTGCATTTTGTAGAAATTTTAATTGCATTTTGTAGAAATTTTAATTGCATTTTGTAGAAATTTTAATTACATTGTGTAGAAATTTTAATTGCATTTTGTAGAAATTTTAATTGCATTTTGTAGAAATTTTAATTGCATTTTGTAGAAATTTTAATTTCATTTTGTAGAAATTTTAATTGCATTTTGTGGAAATTTTAATAGCATTTTGTAGAAATTTTAATTGTATTGTGTAGAAATTTTAATTGCATTTTGTAGAAATTTTAATTGCATTTTGTAGAAATTTTAATTGCATTTTGTAGAAATTTTAATTGCATTTTGTAGAAATTTCAAGGAATTTTAAAATTAAATACATATTTTGTAAATTTTTGGGATCACAAAAAAAATGGAAATTTTACATATAAATCACTCATTTTTAAGGGTAGCTATCTGAACTTATCTTACATTAATATAAGAAAAGAAAACGCCAACCACCAGGGGTTTCTGCAAATTAAAATAATTGTTCGCCACCTACCATAATTAGATACAGTATAAATTTCTAGTTGTTTTCTCCGTTAATGCCTATACATTAAAAAAAATTTAGTTACCCGAATCTGTGACCTATTGTTCTGAAGTCCTGTGCGCTACCAACTAAGCTACAAAGGCACGTTATAACTCTTAGAACTATTTTTTTAAGATGTTTATTTATACAATATATTTTTTAAATTGTTAAAATCATTTTTTAAAAAGAACTAAAGGGAATTTACAAATCCGAACCTCAGATGTACATCTTTAAGATGAATATTGCTTATATATAAATATTCAATCTAAGGAGAGGAAGTAGGTGTTTTGCGATCCACAGACTGATACTTTATTATTATAGATAATTTATGGATTGAAATGAACTTTCAAACTCTTCACATCTTTCACTGAAACACTTAACAAATTTGTACTGTAAGGCAGTGGTTCCCAAAATGGATCCGCGAGGCCACAAAGGAAACAAACGGTAAAAATGCATTGAACGGTCACCCTTGGCGACTTATCTGAAAGAGCTATATTCGCAACGCTAACACTTTCATTTAAAGTTAAGTAAAAGATGAGATACTAATTGAATTTTGCGTAAATGTCCAAAGTGACCGAAAACAACTGTTCGAGAAAGTTTAAAGTTATTTTTATCTCTTAAAGATGTGAATAAACATTTTTACCTACTGTTACATGAAAAACAAATATCGTAATAGGCTAAATATTGGCGCTGATTAAGAATGAAAATATCAAGCCTGCCTAACTTGAACCAGGTATGATCCCAAAATAAATATTTTTGCTCATTCCACGCAGTTCGAAAATCAATGCAGTAACAAACTTAAATGACTATTACAATGTTTTCATATGAGATTAGATGAGTGTTAAATATACAAGTAGGAGACTAAAAGTAATTAAACTTCGGACTGTGGTGTTATCTTTTCAATGTATTTGTTAATTAAATTTTTGTCCATATTCTTAGTAAAAGCTACGTAAAATTAAGATAAATTACAAAATTAACTTCAAAATGTTTTCTTTTTCAATTTTTCAAACAAAATTGAAATGTATAGCTCAAGGAGGGAGGGAGACTTCCAGGAGTATATATGAAAAGGGGTCATCGGTCCTATTTTATTTTTAGCTATGGTTCCGTGGATTTATTTTAATTGGGAACCATTGCAACTAAGAATTCAATATATTTTTTAAGTAGTAATATATTCCTGGCATACATTACATTTTTAAATCAAATTAAAATGCTCATTTTGTAGAATTCATTGCTTATTTTATTTAAAAAAAAAAGATTCAACGTATCAAAATGATTTTTTTAACTGCCAACTTATTAATTTAACAATATTTTTTCAAGTTTTAAAGGTTGCTTAAAATTTAAAATAACATAATTTTGTGTTATTCAAAATCTTCTGTCGGATGTTAAGAGATTATAATTACAAAAATATATTCACAAACACATAATTTGTAAGTTTCAAATAGAAAAGGCTAGATGATTTTCTACATAATAAGCTAATAAAGGATATTTTCTTTGAAAATCCTCCCCATTTCCTCTTGACCCCCTCATCCAGAATAATAGGAAGTGTGTGATGAAGACCTCGGATGATCGAAAATGGAGCCCAAACAAGGTCAGAAGGGACTTGTTTTGTTGTCAGGGCTTCCCTTTGTCCGGCATCTAGCGATACATCATCCCACAATCAGCGAATACAGGTCTCGGGGAAACACGTCTTTTTTAAAAGTAGATCTGCGTCGAGTTTACTTGTAGTAAGGGTATGCTGTAAAAAAAAGGTATTTAAAAATGAGTACTTAAATCTACTCGTTTTTCTTTGAGTACATTTGCATCGTAAAGGAGCGATGACGTACTCAAATTTAAATAACCGTACTTTCTCACATTGAGCAGTAGGATTTAATATTGCTAATATCAGCTTCTGTACAATCCATCTTAACAAAGCGACCTGACACTCTAAAAATAGGTGTTCAGAAGATGATTTTCTACATTATTTAATGTCGATTGCTTAAATGGAAACTGAGTTATTACAACTCAATTATCTCACTTCTCATTCTTTTGCCACTCCTTTTTAACATTTCTTCTGTTTATAACTTCTTCACGTCGCCCTGGTAGTACTCTGGACTGGAGTGCCTGAGGATCTGGGTTAGATTCCTGGTCTTGGTTGTAATTATCGATATGTAATTGTCAAAAGTGAATTATGAAGTCAGCCTATGTAGGCTAACATCCTCTTTTTATTCATTTTTACTCATTTTTGAGTACATGTCATTTTCAAAATTGAAACTTATGTATTCGAAGCTATGATTAGTCTCGAATGTACTCAAAACAAGCACATTTTACTTATTTTTGGGTACCTATTTTTAACAGTGTAGTCAGAACTAATAAAGAGAAATAAAGGCCATGTTAAATTTACAACACACACTGTAAATTATATACGTAGCTATTAGTATTGAAATAATTTATAAATTTTTATTCATCTAATATTATGCAAGTGATCAAATTATATTTATATGCTTTAATTGAGGATATCTTATTATTTAATTAAAGTCCCTATATAAAATATTTTTATGTAGCCTTGCATACAGAAAACTTTTAATTTGTTATTTAGAAATTGATTAGAATAGTTAAAAACGCGAAAATATTTTAAAGTTGGTTCATTATTTATGTTTTTTTTAATTAACTTGTTATTTGGTTTGTAAAGGGGACAAATGGGCAAAGAGGGGAGAGCTAAATGTTTTATTCTTTAAATAGTGTTGTTGCTTTTTACTAAGTTTTGCTTATTTTTTAATTTAAACTATATATATAAGTAAAAAAATTCTTTACAAAGTTCATTAGTATGAATTACGTTTCTAATGAATAAACTTGTTCTTAAAGCGTTTTATCTAACTTAAACTTTAGTGATAGGGCTAAAAATAATTTCCTATATATTTAAATTTTTTTAAATTAAATTGAATAAAATACTTTTAATGAATAAACAAATTTTTATAAACCAAATTAAATCAAATGTATTGAATTAATAAAGATAAAAAGTCTAAATCCCGGAGAGTATTCTTTTATTGACGAAAATAGTTAATATGTTTTTTTGGAACCCAAAATATTATATTCCGATTAAGTGTTCTATTAATTCTGATTTATTTTCAACCCCTTATTAAATCATAAAATAATATTTAAAAAATAATTAAATATAGGGAATTAATAAAATATTTTTAAGATCTGCAGAGCATTATTGATCAAAATAGTCAATATGTTTTTTTGAAACCCAAAATATATCTCAAATGAGTTATTTCATTACTTCCGAATTATTTCCAACCCCCTATCAAATCACAAAACAGAATTAAAAACCTTCATAATAACAGACAACTCAACACAACGTCAAAATTAAGAACAAAATCCCACGCTCATCTCATCCCACTTCACTTTACATCAGTTTAAATGTTTCCTCTTCTTCGCGCCATACCCTGGCTATTAATCAATGTTCCACAACTCGTTTTTCCTATCGTCTGCTCTTTACTACGATGTCCGATAGACCCCAGGGCACTTCGAAGCAGCTTCCGTTACGAAATTAGTTCCGAAGAACAATCCTGTTCCCCCCTCCTTCCCCCCCCCCCCCTCTTCACGTGGTTTCCTGCGTTCTCATTCATAATTTCTGTCTGTTAGGGGACAACAAAAACATCGATTACGTCACGGTTTTCAGCGTTAGAAGTTTCGATTCTTTAATTAGCTATCTGCATCCCCACTGCTGGGATACCTTGTTCCCGGGACATTGACGAGGCACAAAAGTTGCCTTGTTTACGGATAAGAAGTCAGTAGCGACCCGTGGTCGAAAAGGTAAGTGCAGCCGAAATCATGCAACTCCGCCCCCCTTCCCCCACTTTTCATAAACATACATGAACGGACATTCTTTAAAATTTATTACTCAAACTCAAATCAAAGTTTCCTTTCAACTTTTATGAAAGATAACAGCCCGAGACAAAAAGTTTCGTATGCCGAGTGTATGCCTGTCGTATGCCAGCCGATTTTTCGTATGGGAGATGTATGCCACGTATGCCATCGAATTGATGACCGCGGAGATGGTATGCCCGGTGTATGCGAATGGCATATGCTTCCTATTTCGATCCAGAGACAAAAATATTAATATGCCTGGTGTATGCCTTTCGTATGCCAGCCGATTGTTCGTATGCGAGATGTATGCCATATATGCCATTGAAATGATGACTTCGGAGGTGGTATGCCCGGTGTATGCGAATGGCATATGCTTCCTATTTAGATCCAATTTATTGCGACATTAATGTTTTCAACTTTATAATTGTTAAGTTGATTTTTAAGTATCTCCAGTTACATTATACTTCTTTGAAACCATTGCATTATAGTAATAGATTGAGGATGATAAAAATCATAGTGAATTTGAAATGGGAATAAAAAATGGATTTGTGTGTGTGCGTTTTTTTAATTTAATATATTGTGTACCCACTGACCCTTAACTTACATTTTTTCACTATAAAGGAATAGTGAAAAAATGAAAATCAGAAAAAAGTGGAGCTACCTAGTTCTTCCACCTATCCCTTCAAATATTGTACGATGCAAAAAAAATTATGATATTTTTAAATAAGAAAACGTTATACTGATAAATTTGCAAATGCTAATTTGAAATTGATTTTTAATTTTGAACTATAACATATAGGCATTTTATATCTATGACATACCTAATGTGAAATAATAGAAAAGAATCAACTATTTCATTCGAATTAAAATATAAATGAATATGAAAACAATTGCAACATTTTGTGAAATAACTGTTTGTTATTTTTTAGTAGATTTTGAAATTGCCTTTTTAATCTGTTTTTATCTAAAATTTAAATTATATATCACAATACAATTAAACAATTTCTTTGAGATTCCTTTCCACATGATTTCTACATTTTATATTTAATTATTAACGTTATATAGCTTCGATTTTATTTTCTTATCTTGAAAACGACTCTTGACACTAGATATTAAAAAATGTTACCCATGTTGCAAAATCGATTTAAAAAATGATTTCTGCATATTGGGGCGCTCATATTCGCATGTGTCACAATTATAAACATCTAATTAATGTTGAGATTTATTGGGTGTTTACAACTGTATAATTGGATGTATAAGTTAAGTCCAAGGTCTTTGGGCAATTGAAGTCTGTCTTCAGAAGGGCCCCATCGCTCACATATAGAACCATTAACGTCAAATCGAACTTTTTACACATAATTCCTTCAGTGAAGGCTCAAAAGAGATACTTCACTTCCACTTAACGATTTATAGTGAGCGTAGGCGAACGTCATTTGAGCATGCGCGGGTGAAGAGTAGCGCAAAACATTTTGAATCATCCATAACGTCACTCGCAGTTTGTTGTGGTGTCAACGGTTCTTGGAAGTAATAGAAATCAATTCTGTTAAAAAAAAGCACTGTTATACCTGCTAATCTCATTAGAGGCTAATTGAGGGAATGTGAAATAATTACTGTGCCGTACGATGGAATAATGTTAAAGGTTCAGCCAAACACACAGCGGAATACATCCCGCAGTGGAGAAAGGAGCAAGCTTAACATGAATAATAAATTCGGGTGAGTCCCAGGACAGAAATGAATTTATTATGGAAGGTGCTGGGGGAATCAAGGTATGAGTTAATAGGCATATTAGGCCCGGGCCTAGAGGCCATAACTTTTATTTAACTAATATTTATTTGGTAGTGTTTTTCATGTCAGAATCATTAAACTTTCTTTGAGATATTAGTCATTATTTTACAATTGATAGATATCACTTTCTTGACATGAAAAATTTCATTTATACTACAAAAAATATTCCCAAAACAAATTTATTATTCATGTTAAGCACAGGAGCAGGTTTCAAATTTTAAGGGGTGTATAAATCTTGTGAATATTACATGACGACTTTTTTCCATGATGTTTAGATTGACTTGAAAAAATGTCATTATTATTTTTATTTCACATTTGGTGGACAGTATAATGTTACTTTCTCTTTTTGGAAACAGTAATTACTTTAAATGTAATTATTCTTAAAAAAGTTTTTGTGGCATGAAATGTAATAAGAAAAAATACTGCCTAAATAAAAGTTACTTATAAGATTTTTAAATAAATATCAATGTATGACATTATAATTTCATATGAATATACATAGAATAGTTTTGCATTCACTAAAGCAAAAGTTTGAGTTTCAAAAAAATCCTCTTCAAGAAAAGTCATTTTTTAAAAAAAGAAAAATAATAGTCTCGAACTAAAAATCCTAATCCTGCATTTCCTAATTATATTCGTATGAAATTATAAAGTCATACATTGAGATTTTTTTAAAAATCTCATAAGCAACTTTTATTTAAGCAGTATTTTTTCTTATTACATTTCATGCCGCAATTTTTTTTTAAGAATAATTATATTTAAAGTAATTACTGTTTCCAAAAAAAAAAGAAAGTAGCATTTTACTCTCCACCAAATGTGAAATAAAAATAATAATTATATATTTTTTCAAAAGTTAATCTAAACATCGTGGAAAAAAGCCGTCATGTAACCTTCACAATTGATGCGATCTGCATACATGTGGCATACAGAGGTGATATGCCAGCCGCATACATGTAGCATACAGAGGTGATATGCCAGGCGCATACATGTCGCATACGGAGGTGATATGCCAACCGCATACATGTCGCATACGGTGGCGATATGCCAGGCGCATACATGTCGCATACCACCACCGTATGCCAGAGTAATATGGGATATTCTCACAGGGCATACGAGGCATACGTATGCCACATGTATGCGGCATACTAGAGGCATACACCTTTATTTTGTCTCGGGAGGTGAAAAAAAAATAGAAAAATTATCGAAAACTATTTCCGTTTGGAGAGATTCTTTGAAATTCTCGTTTTCCGCCCACCCCGCTCCGCCGATTCACGCAGGAGCCAATCACTTTATCGAAATCCAAGTACAGCAGAATTGAAAAAATCCTTTTGGGCTGCAATTATGTCGTCATAACCTCTATTTTAGCTCGTAGGGAAAAGTCATACTACGTAAGGTTGCCATGGCAACGATGCAGATTTCGAACTTCGCTTTTTGTCTGCAGTTTTGATTGAATAGAATTTTCCCCCCCTCCTGAATTTGTGCATTACGACAACAGGTGTGCTATTTATCGGAGATTTTTTTTACTTACCGTAGAAATTTCATTTTCGTTTCAAATTCTAATCTTCATTTAAGAAAATTAGTAAAATATCTTAGTTTTAAAATACACTAATACAATTAGGTACAGCCCGGCTGTACTTGCTGTAGTGCACGAGCCGCCACTGTAAGAAGTGCCCGATGTAGAGATTCAGGCAACTGAAGAATGTTTTTTTCCATAAAGTATATCCTAAAGCCCAGTTGCGTAGACAGAATTCAGTTTTAGAAGGGACCTTGGCACACTGTTAAAAATAGGTAACCAAAAATAAGTAAAATGTACTCATTTTTGAGTACATTCGATGCTTATTATAGCTCCGAACACATAAGTTTCATTTTTGAAAAAGTCATGTACTCAAAAATTAGTAAGAATGAATAAAAAGAGCAGTATTTTGCCTATATAGGCTGTCTTCATAAATCACTTTCAATAAATACCAACAATTACAAACAAGCCTTACCTGGAATCGAACTCAGATCCTGTGGCACCGCAGTCCAGCGCCTGATCCGTTGTACTACCAGGGCGACGTGAAGAAGTTATAAACAGAAGAAATGTCAAAAAGGTGTGCGAAAAGAATGGGAAGTAAGATAATTGAGTTGTAATAACTAATAATAGGAATATCAGATCACACTGCTTATTTTTGAGAAAGTACGATTACTTAAATTTGAGTACGTCATCGCACCTTTACGATGCAATTGTACTCAAAGAAAAACGAATATGTTCAGATGGTAATTTTTAAGTCATTTTTTTGCTGCGCAAGTTTTTATCTATGATTTTTTTTATTATTATTTCTAAAAGATCATATTATTAGCTGTCTATTAATAAATAAATCTGATAGAGTTAGTAAATAATGTTAATGGACTCGATGCACGTGACGTCATCTTGTAGTATAATGACGTCACTCGCATATCAACTTAGCATACTCGTCTGATTATGGTTTTTTTTATTCGTCAATCACAGAGGCAAATTCGATTATTTGTCCACAAGCATTTAATCTCGACACTAGGTCGTGCATAGTACCCCTTATGTAAAGATAAACTAAATAATTAGCTGAAATTATTTAAAACTTTAAATAGATTTAATGTTTAAAAAAGGTGTATTAAATATTTTCCTTATTAAATTTTTTTTGACTCAGCTAACAAGTGAATGGGAATAATATTTGATTAGTAATTCTTAATTTTAAGTTTTTATTTACGCAATAAATTCAGAGATTTCAACTGAGAAAAAGCGAAATAAATTTTTTGGTAAATGTTACTATAAAATGTAATGAAATAGCTAAAATATAATAAAATGTTGCACTACAATGCTCTTGTACCTGTACAATAGATTTTGGAAAGGATTGGGCATATGGCCTATCTCCTGTTTATGCCACTAAAGAGAAAATCTGTTGGTATTGTTTTATATAGATGTAGGGACATTTTTTTAAATTTTGTTTCAAAACGAATTAAATATTTTTATATGCACACACTTTATCTATGAGCATCCAAAAAACTTGAATTAGTAGAAGTATTTAGTAGAATAGAAAAAAGGATAAATATTCTAAATACAAGAGTTTATCCTCCCCTACAAAAAAAAAAAAGCAATACAATTGCTGTTCTGTAGAAAATGTGAAATGCAATAACGTTAGAGTCTGTTTAATTGACATCTGGTTGTTAGCAAATTGTTAGTCTTACAGATATTAAACTCAAAAATCGTTTTTTTTTTTAAAAGAAAATCATATATATTTTTCAAAAATACACTCCTTCATAGTATGTATTTACATTTCATTTAACAATATGACTTCAAATTTTTATTTAAAAAAAATAATGAATAGTTTTAGCCTCATTATATACCATTTCAATTAATTGTATCGTTACATTATTTCATAATTGAAGTACCGCTGTGTTTAATATAAAATTCATATCTTTTTGTCTAATAATTTTCATATTACAAACCATTCGCGAATCAGCAAAGCTACAATTTTGAAGCACCCATTTTATAATTCCCAAATATATATGTTATAATTCCCAAATATTTTAAAGGTGAATGTGTGATTGCTTTGTTTCAAAATTACGATGGCACTCCTCAAGGATGGAGAACTGTTTCAAAATGGGGGAGATGTGTGGTAATCCCCTGCCCTGTTACGTGCCGCCTAGTTGCGGACTTGACCAGTTCCCATGGTTCGTGCACCAGGACACTGAAGAAGGCAATTGGATGTTGCTATCGAGTTGACAGGAGGAATGAGCGATCGGTGGATCCTTGATGTTTGGCCACCGGGAAGGCTTCATTTTCGAGATTTCAGAGTTTCTCTCGGTGTCTGGGAGTGAATTTCCCAAGTTAAATACACCAAGGAGAAAACTGCATCGCGTAGTAAATGTGGGATGAGGTAATTCTTAGGCTATATTATGTCACTTTCTGAACGACGCTTCTGGTATAATTTCTGGTATAACTTGGCATGATTTGTAGCGTCTGCAATTGTGGAAATAGGAGGTTGAACATATATATTTGGGAATTATGACATATATATTTGGGAATTATAACATATATATTTGGGAATTATAACATATATATTTGGGAATTATAACATATATATTTGGGAATTATGACATATATATTTGGGAATTATAACATATATATTTGGGAATTATAACATATATATTTGGGAATTATAACATATATATTTGGGAATTATAACATATATTTTTGGGAATTATAACATATATATTTGGAAATTATAACATATATATTTGGGAATTATAACATATATATTTGGGAATTATAACATATATATTTGGGAATTATAACATATATATTTGGGAATTATAACATATCTGCGAAATACTGTGAAGTCGAAGACCCTATAACCCAATAGATAATATAATACCTGGAATGAAACGTAACACATAAGTCCAGCTACTCAGTAAAAAAAGTCAGCATAAAACCTTTATAAAAATTTTAAAATTGAAGGTTATACTTATCCAATCTCTGAAAAGATAGGTTATGTAGGAAAACTATATATATAATTTTAAATCTATTAAATTAATTTTTTTTTGTTCCATTTCCCTTCATAAAACCTTTAAAAATCCTGCAGGAACCTTCAGTTTTTTAAAGCCTTGAAATTATTGAAAGGAAAATGCAGATTTTTAAAAGGTTTTAAGCAGATAATTGAAAAACTTAAAAACATGCATTTTTTTTGTTTCAAATTCTGTTATTAAACCATTAAAAATTCTTCAATTTCGCCATTTTGATGAAGGTTTTTATGACGATTTTTTTTTTGCTGGTTTTAATGCCAAAATTAGAGATTTCGGCGCTTGATTGTTATTTTACAAAAACAACACTTAAAATCTGACAATATGAGCCATATATTTTATTAAAATTTTTATAAAGCCTAATGATTGCTTTATTTTAAAGGAATTCGAAGATAAAAAATTGAAGGTATTAAACAGACTTCTACTACAGTTTACTTCTTCCATGGTTTTTCCAAGCAAAAAAGTAAGATTTAAAGTTACATAATTAATAGTTATTATGATAGAGCATTAGCATTAGCTAACAATGTGAGATGTCTGTCACAAATTTTCCACTGTAATAATTGGCATGTGAATTTTTCACTAAAGTTTAAAGTTATCTTCAACAGGTGCTTTAAATATACGTTTATGTTGCTTAGGCCCAGTTGTAATAGTATTTTAATATCTTAATGTATGTTGACTATATTAATTATTATATTATATTCAAACTTGAAAGGTAATAAAAATATACTTTTTCGCAATTAAATGTTCAATATTATTTAAAATCGCTTGTATAGAGGTTTAGTGGCTTTTCATATTTGTATAAGTTATAAAAATCCGAAAAAAAAACTAACACCACTTTTTTATAAATGTGTAGCCTAGATCTGTCATTGGCCAAGTGGTGTGGCTTCAAGTTTAATAAATTACTCAAAAATGATTTGATTGCCATTCCACTTAACAAAGAAGCCAATTCGAATTAAAAACTCTGTTTTTTTTACTTTTACCACTTGGTGGCTAAGCCATCCGTTTAATAATTAGAAAATTAAATACATTCATTGCATTTCAACATAAGACATCCCAAAAGTTAAATAAACGAAAATTGGTAAGAACATAATTTTATTTCTAACTTTCCTAATATGTCTGCTTTACTTAAGACATTCATGTTTTAACAAATTGTTAAATATCCAAGAAACAACGTAAAACACAGAGTAGAAGAAAATCTATATATATAATTCTCTTACGCGGTGATCGAAAAACGCTGAATTTCTCTACGTGGAATTGCAACATCAAAGTTTGTTTACAAAAATCTGTTGGATTACGTAGCAATCCTCCTGAGTTTAGCGGAGCCTCTTAGCACAAATTGTTCGACATATTAAAAACAAATATTTGAAAAACTGTAAATATATTTTTCTTCCTAATCCACATTCAAACAAAGAAAACATCTCAACATGCATTAAACATAACCCCAAACTCTAAATCCCCAATTACAATTTCAAGGACACCAAATTCCCACCAAACCCTCTTCTCAAAACCACAAACACCAACATCCTTCTGCAATGGGACTTGGTCAAAAACCCAACGCAACACCTCGTGACAGGTGTTGAAAGTGATGTAGCATCCTCTCTCTCTCTCGCCTTTGTCTCATCCTCCAGAAGGAGAGGAAAGAGGTAATTTCAGGTAGAGAGACCCTTTGACAACTGGTTTATATCTCATTATACCTGGACGCAGAATGAAGGAACAGGTATAGGGGGGGGGGGGGGCTTGTCGCTGGGAGGGGTGGGGGGAGCATTGTGTGTTGTCTATCTGTCTGGCAGTCGTAATTAAATCCCTTATGCTGCCGGAAGTAGTGGGGGGAGGGGGCATGACTTCCTCTGTGACCTGTGAGAAGCGGAAGCCGCAGGTAGTAGCGCACGCGTCATTCCGACACTGCCCGGGGGCATGTTTCAAGTATTGGGTGCGGGTGGGGAGGTTCCTTTTGGGTTGGGTGTTCCATGTTGCCCTTCGAATGGAAAGAGTGTTTGCTGATGAGGTTTGTAGTACAAATTTTGGATTTGATGTATATGAGACAAATAAATATATAATTGAACAGTAGTGTAAAATTATACATAGGTGAGGTTGTGAAAGGGGGTAGGGGGGGGGGGGTCATCTACAATTAGTTCTTAGACCATTTTTGTTCATCTCCATCTTTAAACACCTTAGCACAGTGACGGCTATTGTTTGTCAAGAGTGATGGGGAAAATGCCGAGTTTCATTGCGATTTATATCGAAATTTGCTTTCATTTTCAAAAAGTTGAGTGGCAGAAGTTGTTCGTATTCGTCACCCTTAATCGCCGCCACTCTTTTAGCCAGCACACACCTTCGAGCATGGATCCTTCATAGTAGGGAAAACATAACGTTATAATCTCGTTAACATCAAAGTGAGGCCAACATGTATGGCCTCAGACACGTGTTAATTACGTCATTCCATTCATAAATTTTCACTGTTACACATTTCCCAATTCATCAGCCAAACGCTTTTTTTTTCTAATTCATAATTTTGAAAAGAAGTCACGTGTCTGAGGCCATTCGGTCTGAGATGTTGATTTCACGATTATGACGTCATATTCGCTCTACTACAGTCCATTCATGCTCGTAGGCACACACACACTGTTAAAAATAGGTACTTCTGAACAATTACTATTTTAAGTTTGTCAGGTCGCTTTGTTCTCACAAGGAAAAGAAACCACAAATCTGAGAGATAATTAATTTGTAATAAACTTAGTGAATATAATAAACATAGGAATATGCCAATTCCACCTATTCTACAGCAATTGTAAATACTATCCAAAATACAGAAAAAGAGTTTTGTTTTGTTTTTCCAATGTTTAATTCTGGTTAAATGTAAACAAAAATATCAAATTTCAAAAAAATATCATGTTCTTTCTCTATTCCACACAAATATTGTTATTTTAGGTTACGAGTGTATTTTGATTTCACACTGTACTCCCAGAATACGAACTACATCCTAATGTACTCTAAAATAGATGTTGTAATATCCCTAAATACACAAATATTGAATGCACAACCACCAAAAGCTTACTGTATTTTCCGAGTTTTCCCATTGCTGATTAATAAACAATTTCACAAAATACATAATAAATAAAGACATTTTAAACTATTTTCTGCTTTAGATAGCCAATATGACTATTGTAACCAGAGGAGGAGATTCCCAGAACTCACTATATTTACAAGAGCATGTCATCAATATATTCGCTTCAATGCGCATCCAGAATAAAACATGGACACTGCTCGACTGCTCGACTGCTCGAGGGTGTGATATTATTTTATTTCCGAAAAAAAAACAAAAAAAATCGCGCCAAATGTTTACCGTTGTGAATTTTCTTCTGTGTTTATTCGGAGCATGGGGAATTTTGGTGTCATAGAGTACTTTATACTCATTGATATTGCGCTGAATATACATACAAGAAAAGTGTTGTAAAGACAAATAAAAATGAAGTGATATATCACGCGGAAGTAGCCCAACAAGGTGAGGACGGATTCAATACGGTCGATTCTCGGGTTTTGCGGCGTAGGTTTATAGGTCGTATGGGTTTGTCCAGCTTCTTTATAGTTACACATTTTTTTTTATATAATTTATATTTTGTATTGCCTATCTCTATATACACTAAACAACGCAGCACTGGACAAACTTTATCAAATAAAGAGAAATAACGTTCTGCTGATGATGTACTGGGCAAGTTGTCTAAACTCTATGTAGTTAGTAAACATATGTCCTCCCCCTCCTATCCCAAAAAACCCTTTTAAATAAGGCGCAGCTCATGTTTTGGCAATTTTGTGATTAAACTTGTTTGCTTCCATTTACTATGCCAAAACGCTTGTTTCGGATTTGCATGTGTTCTTGTAATATGCCAATACTAGCAGGTCCGTGTGATAATTATCACATGACCTCTTCCCCCTACACACATATTCGTTGCAAGGCCGTAATATATTTGTTATATCCAAAAATAATAAAAGTTAACGCTTTTGCTCATTCATAGATGGCAGCACGATCTATTTTATTTATTATTAATTTGTCTATGAATTATTTTAAAAGCATTTAAAAAAACCGTTGATATTTATGAAATGAACGTACGATTCGTCACTGCTTCAGAAAATTCTCTTTCTTTTGATTTCTCATGTGTTAAGATCCATTGCGTACAACAGCCATAAAATAGATCTTTACTACAGAAATAATATCAATGATCATCAGCAAGCTCAGAGTTTTCTAACTTGCATCTTCGGCGTTAATTTTAATGTATGCATAAATGTACACCCATCTCCAATTTTTTATTACATTTCTCATTGAATCTGCGATGTTTAAAGTTAATTAATACTGCAAGTAAAAAGTAACACCATTTTTAACTTCCATGAGTTTAATGGCATACTTTAGAAAGAGTTGAGAAGTTTCAAAAGCACTTAGATATGTGTACAAACGAAAATAATTTAACTAAAGCATACGCCGTACATATTATAAGCATACATGTAACATATTATTATATACATATTAATATGTGGACATGGATATGTAACGTTTGACCATTCCTATATACGAATAGCCCAGATGACAGTCAGTGCCGCTACGCAAAAAATATTTTGGGAGTTGAAACAAGAAATTTCCCAACTTTATGATTCGAAATTCTCAACTGAACTATTCGAAATTCCCAGCACAACAGTGCTGAAAATTTCCAGTTCTTATTGACATTTTTCATCTTTTTATATATATATATATTTTAGGAAATATTAAACAGTTCTCTCGCAAGCATTGATTTGTTGCACCTATATTTCAATGCAGTGTCCGTTCTAAAGTCTAATTTAAATGTAATTTTACAAGTTAGGCAATTTCTAATCTTACCTAATTTTCATTTGTTAATAATATTAATTTTCTTCAGGCATAAATTCTCCCAACTCGGGGTTTTTAGAAGTTAAAATTCCCAACTTTCAGGGTTTCCAGATTATTTGGGGGGGGGGGTGAAACGGGCCTGATGAGAGTCCTTTAAATTGGTATCTGACTGCCTATTTTTTTAAAACTTTATTTTCATATTTGACCAATTTTGTAAATGCGCATTTTGGCCATTCCTATGGTGGCTATAGCCACCACCCCCTCTCCTTTCATTGTAATGTAGAAGTTGAAACCTAAGTAATAAAAGTACATCTAATCATACCAAGATATAATTTTTCGGATATAACTGCTTCTGCATCTGGGCTACTCCTATGAAAACATCACTTTTTCCACTGTACATAGTGACACAAAAGTTTAAACCTCTTGGCACCATCTGGAAATCTAAGCATATACTTAAAATAAATGAATTGATCATGTAGTGAAGCCCCACGTTCCCTTCTACCATTTTCCCACAGAACGTAAGACCACCTTAATCCATTAAAAACCTCACACAATAGGGACGTTTTCATATAACATCAGTCTTTGTAGATAACGCATTACGTGAAACAAGGACAACCGTTACATTGTTAGATTACGTGAGCAGAATCATCACCACGTGATACTAGTTATTCGTATGTTTTGTTGGCGCCAAATAATGACGTGTTGCATTGCCAAAGAGCAGCTTTTATGTGCTGCCAAGCCCTCGCCAGTCGGTTTTGTCGTTAGGAACAGATTTTCCTCCCATGAATGAATAGGCGTCAATATTTTGAAAATAATTTTAAATTACTTTACTTCTCTATTTAAACAACAGAGTATTTTAACTGACTGTTTGTTTTTAACGGTAAATATATTTAGTCAATTCCTTATAAATAAGTCGATTTTGTATAAAATCGGATGAGGTATGTGTTTTAAAAGCATTAGTTCAGTGTTCACCAACCCGTATGGTTGTAGTGCTAAAAAAATTCTTCTGGGTACGCAACTTTCCGATCATGGCTGGTGAGGCGAACCGGCCTCTCTACACCCCTTCTTATTCCATCCCCATTGGCGATAAATATAAACAGGTGCAGGAATAACCCCACACACTCCTATATTCCTAGAAACGACTGTTGGAGGAGAAAAAAACTGTAAAATTTTAAATTGTAATGTAATAAATGAAAAATTGTAATGCAATAAATATGTAATATAAAGTTTTAAATTTAAAAAAAAAAGATTTTTTTAATTAAAAAAATGTAATTAACAATTTTGAAATGTATTTGTGCACATATGTGTGTGACTTCTAATATTTAAAAATATATTTATTTGTATAATGTGAGATGAAGATAAATATGAAGATAACTTTTTCCGTTAATTTATGAGGAATACGCGTACTCCATCGAGTATATGATATTGATCGCTCAAGAGTATCAATAGTTTGTAAAGCGTTGTACAAATAATCAATAATTTGAAAAGCTACTTTTAAAAATATTGATGTCTAATATTCTGGATATTAGTTCATTTTATTTATACTAAATAGGGACGCCTTCATGCTATTTTGAAATACAAAATTAAATTAAATTTACTAGTAGTAAGAAAAAAAATTATTTACTACCGAATTTTTCAGCCGCAAATAAATTCGGCAAAAATAGCTTATCCCAATAGAAAAAACCTTTGATTACAATACTTTTGTTATATCGAATATCTAAATTTGTCACTTAAAACATTCAGTAATTTATAAATATACTCTCTTCAATTAAAATTTACATATTACAGGCATAACTTGCAAAACACAGATGGGTATAAACATAACGTTTCGTTTCAAATATAAGAAATTTTGCTATGGCCTTAGGCGTTCAAGTTCAGGATCCGCATTAGAGTTTTTAAGTGCACTGTAAAAAAAGGTACTTAACAATGAGTACCTGAACATACTCGTTTTTGTTTGAGTATAATTGCGTCATAAATGAGCGATGACGTACTCAAATTTAAGTAATCGTACTTTCTCAAAAATGAGCAGTGTGATTTAATATTGCAAATCACAGCTTCTGTTCAAGCCATCTGAACAAAGCGACCTGACAAACTTAAAATAGTTGTTCAGAAGATGGTTTTCCACATTATTTGTAGTCGATTGCTTATATGAAAACTGAGTTATTACAACTCAACTATCTTACTTCCCATTCCTTTGGCACACTTTTCTTAACATTTCTTCTATTCATAACTTCCTCACGTCGCATTGGTGGTACAAAGGATAAAACACTGGACGGCTGTGCCTGAGAATCTGGGTGTGATTTGGAATAGATCAGAAAATAAGAGTTAAAAAAAACATGGGTACATTACATAAAAATGATATTTTCCACAGTAACTATCGACAGTTCAAAATAATTGTTTCAATAAGCAGTTTAACTTTTATAAAATAATAACTTTTAGAATTGTGTCCAGTTCTGTTTCATGTAAAGCGGATATGAGATTTCCGTATTCATTAATTCATTATAATTTTTTTTTTTTTTAAATTTTCTCAAGTTCAAATGTTTTTTGAAACATTGATCAGTTTTTTTAGTATTCATTTACCAATTACGCCGCTTTAATCAAAAATGGATTTAACCCTAAAATGAGCTAAAAACTTAAGCCTAATTGATTCTCTTTTCCTTCCATAAAAATCAACGTATAGATAAAAGAATCGTATTTAAGAAAAAAGTCTCATACTTTATTTAGGCCCTAACCAAGTGGAAACTATCTCTCCAGCCCATTTCTATTTTAGAAAGAGATAATGAAAAATTAATTCCAAATATTTGCAC
This sequence comes from Troglohyphantes excavatus, assembly GCA_963932185.1. Lineage (NCBI taxonomy): Eukaryota > Metazoa > Arthropoda > Arachnida > Araneae > Linyphiidae > Troglohyphantes > Troglohyphantes excavatus. The sequence goes on from OZ010667.1 coordinate 39,268,958, forward strand.
GTCACGGAATTTCCTCTTTCCCCTTGCTTGAGTTATTTTACATCCTGTATTGGAAGAATATTACACGCTCGAATAAATGCACAATATATCAACATATCTGTTGCCTGAATTTTTTATTGGACTCATAAAAGTGTCGTTAGCATGCGACTCGGGATACCCACCTTTCGACGTTTTTCTAATAATTTCCCGATGTTTATACTTGCGTGAAAGTAAATAAAAGGGATAAAATGTTTCTTTTATCTCGATGAACTTCCCTTGTTTAAACCGATCATTCTTTTCGAGTTATTGTAACGATTTGCCCTTTTAAGTCCGGCAATAATTGAAGTGCGCAGAATTTAAGCAGTAGTGAGTTTAAGTATGCTGATTTATTGTTGGTTAACCAATTTTCGGGGAAATTGTTTACGTTATCGATATTGATTGTGCTACGTCAGTGAATTGACTTTGGGAAAGGGCCGACCACTTAATTTTGGATAAGTGTTTCATGGCTGGCAATTTTGCAAGCTTTCGTCTTGGTGATTGCTTGGATATCCGAAAAAATATTAAAATGCATAAACAATGCATGTATTTCTTCGGGAATAAATATAAAAATAATTATCCCTCGTTAAAAACTGAGTTTAAAAACAACTTCTGCATCTCAAAACTAAAAGAAAGTCGTCATCGCAAAACAATTTTTCGAAACAGTTCCAGAAGCTGTGAACATTTAACATTGTTATACTATATTGTATAAAAGGTATTGTATATCTTTTGACATAAATGGCTTAAGAACAAACAGTGTGTTTCTTTTCGTATATGTTGCTTTTTCTATACCGAATCGATAGACAGAGTTTAAAAATATAAACTTACAGCTTTTTAGAAATGCATTCGGTTTTATTTGTATCTATCGTTTTTCATTCCTTGACGGAAGTAACATATCAACAGGATTTTAAATTCTTGTTTCTGATATTCTATTAAATTATAACCACACTTTCCGCAACTCGTTGGAACAGGTTAAGAAGTATATCTAAATTTAATAATTATCATTCTCTGATTAATTTGCAACATTATGTATTAATTTTAAATTGCTCCCCATAAAACTGGTTTCATCGCTTATTATCTATGGCTGAAATAATTTTAAGACGAAAATTGCTTTTTATGAATTGCTAGTTTAAAAATTTCTAACGAATAATTTATTATAATTTTATAACTAATACAATTGCTCATGCAATTTATTTTTGTCTCTTTTTGTGTATATTTTTTCAAATTGTGTTTTAAATTTTTAAAAAATGTATTATCTTGTATTTTGTGTTATCTAATTTTGTATCCGTCTTTGTTAAATTATGTTACCAACCTTTGTAAATGGGCTACGGCCAACTACAATAAACTTATCTATATAACTAATATGAACATTACAAAATGTGTATAACATTTATTATTCGGTTTAAATTGTTAATCAATTTAATATTAGTTATTTACCATATTGCAATTGTTTACTAAGAAATAATTGTCTTTTAATTAACGAATTCTGAGTTTTGGCTGAGAAACAAGTGTTTAATTAAACATTTAGTAAATTACTTCAAGTTAATTAGTAAACTACTTCAGTATTAAAGAACAAATAAATAGGTTTGAAAAAAAAGGTATAAATTAAATAAACTTGTTTTGGTTTGCTCTTGATACTATGTATAAACAACCGCGACATCTGAAAAGTTTTGTGTATAATGTAGAAAGAATTGGCAGTTAAGCACTACTAATAAAAATAAGAAATATTTTGACGACATTTTAATTATTTAATTATTTACTCTTCTTAAACATTAATCATGATTTATGATTAGAATACAGTTCTATAAGTAAACAACAAAGTACAATTATTGCTCTTTTAATGCTCATTAGATTTATACGTTCCTCAAATTTTTGTCTTACTTCCCTTCGCTGTCTCAAAAAACTAAATTTTATTAAAACAATTTAAAATGTCTATCATTGCGTTTAAATCTTTTGAAAATTGTGAATTTGAATAGATTTTTATTCAAATAGATTTAAAAATTAGAAATGTCAAATTTATACTTTTTAAAATTTATGAATAAAATACATAATTAATTTTAATTTTTCCGTATTCTTTTAATTATACAGCTCTTATTAAAATACACTTTTAGTTTCATAAAAGTTTAGAAATATACGTAGACTTTTTACTTATGACTTATTAGGAAGATTTCATTTATTACGTCACGCTAATTTTCATCCTTTTATATACTCCTCCAAGGGCGGATCCAGAGATTATTGTTAGGGGGGGTAATACAGAACATTGTTATCATGAACACAAAATTTGACGCCCCCCCCCCCCCCACCATCCAAGCTACTTGATAATTGAAAGTTTTTCCGTTGCAGGAAAAACTACACTGAAATTTAACATTTTTTAAATGATTAATTTAACTTTTTTTCATTCAATTTCATTTAAATTAAAAAAATATTAAATTATTTATTTCTTTATAGAAATTAAAACAAGCATACTTTGTGTAACTCTGTTATCAAAGTCTCTCTGAGTATCACTGGGAATAAAAAACTTGTAACTCTTCTGTGAATTCAATATTCTGACCCAGGTTTATTGAGCACATTTTTTAAATAAAATAATTTATCTTCATTATCAAAAGTAATTTATTTGTATTCTAATGCACGATTGAAATTTCCGAATCATAAGGACATAGCTGTAAGGTGAGGGGTGTACTAAATATATTATAAGCTAAGGTATATTTACTCTTTTTTTTCTATTAAAAAATTACCTTAACATTCTAGAAAATAAAGAAATATTAAGACACTTCAGAATTGAAATAAAACCTTGCGGGAGGGGGGGCAGTGGCGGATTTAAGAGAAAGGGCACAGGCGGCAAAACTTGCGAGGGGGCCCAATTTTTAATTTACTATTCAACCTTGAGGGGGGGGGGTCTATCATCGGGGCGTGGCATATAGGTGGAGGTCCCAGTGTTTATGTAACGTAGAAAAACTGTAGAAATCTTTTTTAATTACTTTCAATAACTTTGATATAAGTAACTTCTTTTGTTTTGGAAGTTTTATTAAAAAAAATCTGTAAAACATTATTATGACGTGACACCAAGAGGGGGGGGGGGGGGTGAATGGAAGGGAAAATAATGATACGCCATATTAATGTCTAGCCTTGCCTTTTTCAGATTTTTTTTTGTTATAGATTCTAGGATAATTTTATGTGCAAATGATCTTTCGATATTTAGAATACCTATAAATGTTTCGAGTATCATTAACTATAGTGGAACGACGGTATTCCTTTACGATAAAATAACTAAATATAGTCGACAAATAAACAATATTTTGAATTAAAAGAAACTAATATATATTTTAAATAAAATATTAATTTATTTAGTTAGAAATTCTCTCATTCGGTTTCATTTAATAAAGTCAACCCAAATGGTTGAGCTTTAGCCCTTATTACATTTTCCTAAGTGAAATAAAAACGTATGATTAAGTTAATTTTTTGCAAAAAAAAATATATTCTATTTACAATGCCATTATATATCGATGCAAATTTGCAAAAAAAAAATTATTAATCGAATTAACGTATTTTTCAAGTGAATTTGTTTATCAGTTTAATACAAGAATAAAATTGTAAAATTCCTACAACAGCATGTTACATTTTTGCCTTTTAAAATACATAACATGTAATATTCATTATAAATAGGGTTCGATTGAATTCCCCTCCAAATTCCTCCCACGAAAAATCAATCGGAATTAAACAAAACATATGTATTAATATTGGAATTACTTCCTACTTTTGCGCAACTTCATTTTTAAAACAACTTGAATCTATGCATAATTTAATTGATTATTTTCAGACCAATCTTTTTGCGACATATGTGGCATTATGCTGTGCCTTTTATCTCCGTGAAATACAGAAGTTTATTAATTAAAAACAAAACTTAAAAATCTACTTTTAAAAACACAAACATTTAAAATATATTTTACTAAAATCAGAAATAAAATGAAGAAATAAGTTTTATAATTAACAAAGACAAGTCTCCATATTTTTTTTTTGTCAAATCGTTGCTGTTTATTAATTTGTTTTCAAGTTTTAATTAAAATATAAACGTTTACTTACTTCAGTATAATTGAGTTGTTCTTTAAAAAGAAGAACTTGAACAAAAAACACTTTTACAAACATATAAAGATATACTTTTGGTATGGATCAAGCAGTGGATGTGGACGTTCTGTAAATGATCGCCTCGTCTTCTTTCACTCCTCCCCCTAACTCCCTCTACCACCGCCCCGTCCCCCACAGGCCAACTTTCTGAAACCCCCATCGCAGCAGCTTGAAATCCAGAACATCAAAGATAAGAAGTGACATTTTACGGCCCCTTTAATTGGTACATTTCAATTCTATCGTAACCTCTCCAATACACATCCCAACAAAAGTCGGGAACAACTACGGACTAAATAGAAGTGTATATTTGTGTTACCCGGCACTTCAATGATAGGCGTCTAAAAGAAAGAATAGCCCTTTCATACCTAAAAATCACTATGTCGTTAAAAATCCTGTTACCCTGCTGGTCCTGGTTGCCCTGAGAACAAGACTACAACTGAAGAGGTTTTTCGAAGATAGCTATTCTTCGAAAAACCTTTCGGGTGTCACTATGGTCGGACCCCTGCGAAATAATTAATGGGCGAAGCTCAAGGATGGGACACACCTGTGTTGTTTGCAATACATGTCGTAGTTCTGGCGAACCGTGACATTCCTTCTTCCCCCATTGTACTCGATACTCACAAAGAAGAACACTTGTTACCCGTCTCTACCCCTGGTCTCTACCTGGACTCTGGCCTGTCCCCAGCGCTTTAAGCATTTTTATATGGAACTGTTGTATGGGGCGGAGTATTGGGAAGTTTTTAAGAGCGTTAAGAAATGCATATATATCACGATTCGCAAAAAAAATTCTGAGTTTGAAATTTTTCATTGCTTAAGGTGATTTTTGAAAATATAATCATAGATGTTAGGGGGGGTAATTTCCCCTTTACCCCCCACCTGGATCCGCGCTTGTACTCCTCCACCCATATCACGCACTATTACATTAGCTTTACCCCTCCCCTCCTCCTCCATATCACGTCACGATAAATGTTTGCATTAAAACTTGTATTCTGTTTATTTTACTAACCATTCCACTGGAAAGATTGTGATTTATATAAAAAGTGACTTATATCAAAGTTTGTGAAAGACATATTTTCAACATTGAAAAAAAAGTTTTGATACGTCGCGCAACCATTGATACCCTTCCTCTCGTATATCACATTACAGTCATGCATACAAAAGTCCTCCCTTTCCCAAGGAGGCATGACATAATAAACGAACGGCCATTTTCTGCATTGTAACCTTCGAGTATGAATGGTCTGTAGTAGAGAGAATATGACGTCATAATCATGAATCCCACATCTCAGAGCGAAAGGCCCCTATCACGTGCCATCTCTTCAAAACTATGAATAAAAAAATACTCGCGATTGGCTGATGAATTGAGAAATGTGTAATAGTGAAAATTTATTAATCGAATGACGTAATTAACCACGTGTCTGAGGCCATACATGTTGGCTTCACTTTGATGTTAGCATAGTGACGTCATGACTCATCTACTACAAAGGATCCAAGCTCGAAGATTGTAACCGATACCAATGTGAAAGTACATTGTACCTTTGTATATTGTATATTTTTGCTTTGTATGTCATATATTTTTGTTTTGTAAATTGTCTATTTTTATTGTATGCATTGCACATTTTTACTTTATACGTTGTATATTTTTACTTTGTAATATTGCAGATTTTTACTTTATACGTTGTACATTTTTACTTTGTAATATTGACCATTTTTTCTTTATACGTTGTACATTTTTACTTTGTAATATTGACCATTTTTACTTTATACGTTGTACATTTTTACTTTGTAATATTGCACATTTTTACTGTATACGTTGTACATTTTTACTTTGTAATATTGCACATTTTTACTTTGTAATATTGCACATTTTTACTGTTTACGTTGTACATTTTTACTTTGTAATATTGCACATTTTTACTTTATACGTTGTACATTTTTACTTTGTAATATTGCACATTTTTACCTTATACGTTGTACATTTTTACTTTGTAATATTGCCCATTTTTACTTTCATATTTAAGGGGGACTGTAAGAAAATTACAGTTGAATTACTGCTGTAAACCTTTAACCACTGTATTCTCTCATCTCGCTATTATAATAAGGTTGAGAAATCAAATATTATAAAATGCAAGAGCAACGGTTGTTTCGACCCAATCCAATTACTTAACAACGGCAAACTCTAAATATCCGTTAGATGTATCAATAGGCCGCAGAGAGGGAAGATAAAACTTGTTTTAACGAGGGTAACAGTCAACTTTTCCGTTAACTACGTGATCCTCTTCTATAACCAACTGTTTGGACGCTGTTGTGCCCCCTGGCAACGGGATATTTTGCTCCTTTCGTCTCACACCCTTTTTCTAATAACTTTTTTTTATTACGTGTGTGTGAATATAGTTAGTTGGAACTAATTTTTTATTTAGCGTTCGGTACTAATAAATACTTTCATAACGGTCGGTTTTATTGAATTTCTTTAACGGCCGGGAAATCGGCGATATTGTAAACAATCTTTTAATTCTTATAAAATGTCTCGATCACAAAACGTAACTGAAAAAAAATGTCGATGTTGAGTTGTCTTCAATATAGCGTTGGTTTTAATGCGTAGTGTATTTGAATAAAGTTTTATATGTCTAACTCAAACCGTCACTTATCTGCATCATCACTGATTAGAGGACACATTTATAACACTTGTTTGCAATATACGTTTCTGAGTTTTTGTCTCGACCTCACCGAAACTCATACCTTTTAGAATCTGAAAGTATATATATATATATTTTTCGGGGTAAATAGAAGCATTGATTTTATTTTCTTGAGGTACCTGTTATGGTGCTAAAAATTGTAAACAAATTCTCAATCGCGTTCTCTTGTTCTAACGTTGTTTAGGCTGTCTTGTTAAATATTTTTAAGCAGAACATGATCAATAAATGAATAAACTGTCAATTAACTTGTTCTTTCAGAGGAGAAATTGTGTAAACATGTCTTGTCATTAGGTTATTTTTAATATTACCAACTTAAAAAAAAATTGTAGGTACCTACTTTTTTTTTTATAAAAATCTTAAAAAAATTGTCTCAAATAATCACCTAGCGAGATTTTGTAATCGAAACAGAATGAAAAGCACACGATTGCTTCTATTCGCCCGTACTGGCGGGTGAATTAAAACATTAATTAAAAACAAACATTAAAAACATTAAACAAAATTAAAACATTTTGACCATGAGGGCTACCACCGAACTTTTAAGGGGACTTGGTACCCTTTGATTTGAGAAAATCGATGAAAATATCAATTTTTATTTTTTTTGCTTAAAATATGCTCTTGTACCTAAAGTTTATTATTACAAAGTTTTGAAACGATCTGATAATTATAAATGTAATAAAAATGCGTTTCATTACTTTCACAGCACTAAAAATGCTACGTCCATTTCGATGTTTACATTTTTTACGCAACAGCTTTTGGTCATTTATTTAAAGAAAAATCAGCTAAGAACAAGTTGAATGTGTTTATCTGTGACTGTATCTATCACATCACGTGTTTGTTTAATTTTTTTTACCGTGGTTTGATATAATTTTAAATTTGAAGGTGCAAGGAGACGTATTTGCCAAAGGCGACGTATTTAACAAATGTAATACATGTTTTTGCTATTGTCAAAGCCCATTCTAAAGTGTTTTATGGTATGGAATATGTATGTTCAATGAATTCAGTTGTATTAGTATGGTTTCTAACACAAAATTAGTGTAAAACAATATTTTAAACATTATTATTTTGATTTTAACAGATTTTTCTCAAAAATTTAATTTTGTTATCATTTTAAAACTGAGTACATAATACTGATTTAATGTACTCCAATTAAATAATAGAAACCGGAATTTTATATGTATGCAAGTAGTTATAAAATTAATTATGTGTGAAGAAAATCTCAAATGTATTCATCGAGTTATTTGGATTTGAAATGTTTAAACTGATTTATCTCAGTTTGTGTTTTTTGCATATGTCACGGTATTTAAAATAAGAATACTTTCTCAAATATTATTCAAATGACTTGATTTTTTTTCTGAAATTCCCGAATAACCTATTTAAAACAATCAAGGATGGGTTTTGCAAAATAATGAAAAGAAAAAATATTAAAAATTAAAAAGTAGACTAAATCATGTTTTTTTTCCATTTTTTTGCATATACATCGACATTTTATTTTTTTTCTCAAGAACTAAATCAGTAAATTCAAATTCGATCCTTAAAGTTATAAGTATAGTATAGTGAATGTAAGAAAAAAAAATCTTTACAAAATATTAAAAACTGAAAAAGAAAAACCATTTTTAAAAAAGTTAAATTTTTAAGAAAAAAATTAAATTTTGAAAAATATACTCATAAAAACATTTTTTTTGTTGCTAAAATCATGTTATATAATAATAACCTTCAATAATATGTGTAAAATATCCATGTAAATTATTTAATAAAAAAATTATTCCAAGGGTACCGAGTCCTCTTAAAGTATTACTTCTAATTTAAAGTATATAAGAATAAGGCTTAATATGACTGGGAAATTCAAAACTGCTTATATTCATAATTCCTAACCGTCGCCAATAGCCCAATGTGCAGCTCTAGTGACTAGCGCAACTAGAGGTTAGTGGATATATTATATCCCATTTCGTGATTCCCAGTAGGTTAAACAATTTTTTATAATATTTAAGAAAGTTTCTATGATTAATTAAATAAACTTCTGTACTGGGTGTTTAATAATTATCTTTAAAATTTTTTGACATGCAATAAAACGTAAAAGAAATAGGATAGCTTGATAATGTTACTTGTACAACATGTAATAGCCACACATGAAGTTTTTTGTACGCAGTTAAAGAAATAACTTTAACTAAAATTTTTTTTTTTTAAATAAAATTTATAAATAAAACTTTGTGTTGCTGTTATATGTACGCGCAACATACAACTTACCTATCTTACTTCCTTTAGGTTTTATTGCGTGTGTCAACGTTGTAAAGGTAATTTTCAACCTTCCATCCTCAGGAGAAAGCTCATTGCGTTGGCGACTTATTGGCGCATTAATGATTTTGGAATGGAGCGTTAAATGGTTCGGTTTTGGAAAAAAACAGTGTACAAATAAAACTTGATTTGTGTCGCTTACACAACACAACATATCAATCTGATTTCTTTTAAGTTTTATTGTATGCCAAAGTTATAAAGATCATTTTTAATCGCCCTATATTTAATTTATATATAAGGGTTTTAAAAACTCCCATATATCTACTTCCCCTCCACTTTTTCACGTGCGGTAGAAAACTATCTATATACCACGGATCAAGCTATGCAGATGAATTGCACAGAAATGGGCTCCCACACTTTTTTGTGATCAGATATATAAACGTTCCTACGCTGTAGGTTTTTTTTTTAATATGAGTTGTTGTTACGAACTAAAAAAAGCTTAAGTTGGGGTATTCCCACACTTTTATTTAAAAATAGGAGGAGGGGAGGAGGGGTTAATTTCTTTCAATTTTCCAGAATCAGCTTATTTTTTTTCCTCGGAACTGTTGAATGTCAGTCGGAGTTCCTTGAATTTCGTGGGCAACCGTCGTCGTGGAACGACGTGTGTGGAATGCCAGGACATTCAGGGTGTGTCTACCTGCGCCGATTTTCATTCAAACGAAAGAGACATCGGGGGTGTTTTGCTTTTTGTGGGATGCGTTTTTTCCATACTATTTGAATAAAAAAAGTGAGGGAATATAATTTGAATTGTTAGTGTCATTTTTTAAAATTTATATTGTGCATCCCCAAAAAACTAAAGAAAATAATAAGGCACGGCGCAGACCTCGAGATTGGGGAGTCTCGTGATCGATATTCGATATGTGGAGTCTGGTGTTTGTTAAATTCGTCGTGACTCAAATGTTGGTTGGTTTATACGTTTTCCTTCTGTTTATTTCTATCCTCGTATAAGTAGTGATATTGCGATCGGTGGGTTGCCAACTTCACTACCAAAATACTAGAACGTCGTCCAGAACATCCACAAAAAATTAACGGCGTGTATACGGGACTGCTGCACGATAAATCTGATCGGGGTCCAAAGTCCCGACGTCTATTGAAGGCGTTAGGTGCCAGCTCAGGTCTTGTCCTCGTCATCTGACCATGGTTCAAAAATACGAGGCATCGTTCCGGGTCTTTCCTTTGAGATAGGCCCCGAACCGTCGACAATAGCCCACTGTGAAGCTCTAGTGCGATTTTAATTAACCAAATTAAACTGTCCTCGTATTGAAATTTATCACAGCCACATATACATTCACACTTGCACCTCGTTATTTTAGAACGAAGGTCAGATGACGAGGAAACATCTGAGTTGGCACCCCACACCTTATATAGGCCTCGGGACTTTAGACCCGAATTGATTTATCATGCATCAGTTCCGTATACACGCCGGTATTATTTGTTGGATGTTTTGGACGACTTTCTTCGTCATCAGATCATGGTTCAAAAATACGAAGCATCGTTCCCGGGTCGTCTTTCTTTCGAAACAGGCCCCGAACCGTCATCAATAGTCCACTGTGCAGATATAGTGTGACGTTAAAAATTTACCAAATCAACCAAACTGGACGACTTTCTAGTATTTTTGTAGCGAAGCTGGTAACCAACTTTTTTACTTTTCTTTGTCAAGTCCATCGCACTTTAAAGGTGGCTGCATCGTTATTTATGTTACACTTTTAATGTGATCCAAACACTATAATTGCATAAGAAATAGCACGATTGACATATATGTCTAGTTTTATATGAATTAGGCACCGAACATAAATGGGGTGAGGTTTGGTCGCACTAGAGCTGCACAGTGGGCAATTGGCGACGGTTCGAGGCCTATCTCGAAGGAAAGACCCGGGAACGATGCCTCGTATTTTTGAACCATGGTCAGATGACGAAGGGGTGAAGTGAGGGGCAGATTGTTTAATATCTTCCTTCAGTTGGTGTCCAATCCTTAATTTCTATAATCTGTTAGAATGACGTTGATGAAACCCCTACAAGCGTGCTCCAACAAATTCTATTCTTCTTCTATTATTTAGATTAGACTGCTTTTCTACGGTTTTTAATTACAAAAATATTTGAACTAACGATTAAAAATGAATTTAAGTACAAAAAGAAGAGTTTCCCTTAATATATATTATTTATATAACTCGCGCTTTTTTTTTGTACAGATAACAGTGCCAACGGGAAACATGCTTTAATTTCATGCTAAAGATGCTTTAAAGATTACAAATATAGCGGAACAGTCGGTAGCTCTGCTTAAGCATTTTTAATTCTTTTAAAATTACTCCTAATCAGAACATTTTGGCAAGTAAACATAAATTGCTAGGTGCCAATGAGGATTAACTTTTATCTACTCATTTCGAATCATGATGCCTACGTTCTAATTAAGTTTGTTATTTTCTGCACGACGTCATAAAGTTTTACGAATGAAATTAAACACCGTTGAATGTTCAGTAATTAAAAAAATAATTGGGATCGAAGAGCAATTAAAACTTAGACTAAACAAATCGCGCTTCCTTTCTTTTTGATCCAAACGGAATCCTTTCATTGGTTTCTTTTAAACCTCTCCATTCCACCCAAAGCCGAAAATGTCACTGTCCTCCGTGGAAAATCTCCGAGCCGAACGCATCGCTGCATTTAAGCAGCCACAATAACCTTCCCTGCTTAGAATGCGAAGGTTTTCAGCGCATTCCGAGTGTGAAAGCAAGAAAGATAAATATAAAGGAAGGTATCTTAAAAACTTCGTTTTCTTATTCTTGGAGACCGAGTCGTATGGATTCTCAGAATCTAACAACGCGATAAGTGAAACCTTTTAGGGAGGGAGGGAGTCCTACTTTTTTTCTTAATGCTGAAATTCTACTTTTGGTGATTGATGCATGGTAGATTTGCACTCCGTTTTAAATTTGTTTCCACGTATTTTCTTTGTGTTTGATTATTTGCGTTTTTTTTGCAAATGGATGAAATTTGATTGAGATGCCAATATCTACATTCCAATAAAACACATTGAATGTCTTCCCGTCAACTAGACTTGGGCAATATTGACTCACTGTCAGAAATAACCTTCGAGCATGGATCCTTTGTAGTAGAGTAGTCATGACGTCACGCTCGCTAACGTCAAAGTGAAACCAACATGTATGGCCTCAGACACGTGGTTAATTACGTCATTCCTTTCATAAATTTTCACTGTTAGACATTTCTCAATTCATCCGCCAATCGCGAGTATTTTTTAATTCATAATTTTGAAGAGATGGCACGTGATATGGGCCTTTCGCTCTGAGATGTGGGTTTCACGATTAGGACGTCATATTCTCTCTACTACAGATCATTCATGCTCGAAAGAAATAACACTCTAATTCTGCAATCGTCAAGGCTACTTTCGTTATATTTGAACATCGTTTCGTCATTGAATCACGTGGCTTTTGACGAAACAGTAGTCCTAAAATTTTGAACGAAAGACATTAACTCATATTTCTTTTCGGTCCTTTTCTGGGTCATCAGCTCAAGTTTGATTCTTGTACTTATATTGTCAGATTCTTTTGGCCGAGTAGATAGAGCTCTGGACTCTGGAACGAGAGATCCGCGGTTCAAGTCAGCTCGTTGATATTGAATTATTATATTATTTAAAATATGTTTCATTTACGAATAAAATTTCGTTAAAATAGCGACAAAATGAATTTTCTCAGTTTGACGAAATATTTCATCTGACCAGGTGTCTCTGTTTCGTTAAAAATGACAAAAGTTACGTTCAAATATGAGATGGCATTTTTAGCAGTGCTTTTTCACATCACGATGTATCGCCCGTAAACATTGATATTTGTAGATATGTCGTCGTTTACTATGCAATAAAAAAAATCTGCTATACTTGGAAATTTTATGTGTAAGCAAATCTTAAATATATTTTCCCATAATTAATATAACCAATCGAAGCCATTTTGAGATGTCTAAGTCTGTGACAGTCCGAGATATCTTGTGTTGAGTCAAGCAGAAATATCGTAAAATAAAACCGATGTATCCGGCTTTTAAACACTTGACATTACGAAATCGGTATGGAGATGAAGATTTCATACCGGATTTTTGTGATACACCGACACATTGCCCATACGTACAGTCATTGCATTTTGCGTTAAAAATATATATGAAAACATCAACCGTTTATTGTGTTATACTATCGGGTTATTTTGAATAAGTTATATCACAATTTTGAAAACTACCAACCAAAACACAAAGCGCATTATTTAACTCAAATCCCACTTCATACCTAATATGTTAAAACTATTTTACAACAACAAGGAAGTCATTCTATGGGCTATTCTCCATTCAAATAACCGATTTAGTTCTTTCCAATACAAACAGGTGTTTAAGAACATTTTTAAAGCAACCTTTAAAACGCAATTAATTGGATTTTTTTTTTAAATAACCTTTTAACAGAATATGTAAAACAGTTATTGACAATTACATTTATAGCTTTATTTTTATTCGCAAAATCAATAGTTAACAGAAAATCGGATAAATATAGGTTACTTCTATCGGCTGGATTTAAATTCTTTTAAAATGACATTCAAGCTGTAACAAATTACTTTGTATATATAAATAAAGAATTCTTTCGTTTTAAAAAAAATTATAAAAAGGCAAAGAATACTTGAGTGAGATCTCATCTTAACGTCGTAAGTTTCTTCCAAACAAGGGGACTTGCAGGTGCTTATGTCCGAATCCAACGGCTCGCAGTATCCATCTGCGTTCGTCATAAAGACAGGTGGGTATTATACGAAATCTCATCCTTCTTTCTGAGACTTTTTTTTACCAACGACTTTTATTATGGAGGGGGCTTTCCGAACAATAATTTCATTGTTAGCTATTTATTTAATTCTTTTAACGGTTTGAGTGCGATAAGTTTGTATGAAATCAGATAATTGGGATTATACTTATAACAATATATGATTTTTTTTTTATTTGTGGAGATTAAAGTCGTCATTGATTAAGTTCCCGATCTGGTTTCATTACAAGCCCACCTAATAATGATGTGCATTGGACAATCAAATGAAATTATGCAACTGCATTGATTGGTTCAAGCAAAAGGACAGATGGGTGAATCTGAAAATGCTATTTGTTTTATATTGCAGTTATTGTTAGTGGCCTATATGTATTGATCAAATTCTCATTTGAAAAGGTTTTCTCATAAAAAATTTGGCAGATGAAAAATATTTTCAAGTACTAGAGATTCGTGGTTCTAAAATAACGAGGTACAAGTAAGAATGTGTGTGTGTGAATGTGTATGTGTTATCGGGTCTTTCCTTCGAGATAGACCCCGAACTGTCGCCAATAGCCCACTGTGCAGCTCTATTCCGACGTTAATTAACCAAACCAAACCTTTTAAATGTTATAATTATTAGTATGTCAAAGAATAAGAAGTTGTAATTTTCCGTTTGCAGTGCAGTAAGGACTTTAAGGCTCATTAGAATTCTCGGTGATTCGAGAATTCATACCACGTGGTATGAATTATTGAATCACCGATATGCTGACGCGCGTTTTACTCGTTCGTGTATAATGGGCCTGATGAAAAAAAATTTAATGACTTTCAGCACTCCTAGCGTTGAACAACATTCTCAGTTTATTTGTCAACGAACAGTATATTTATTCATGCGACTTTGTAAATCCAAACCAATCCATTACAATTTTACAAAATGTATGAAACTCTATCAACTTTTATAAATATACTGACTACTCTCTTTTTAGACGGGGGTTAATAAACATACAAAGTATATATTAATTATTTATTTTAAGGAATGATTGATATTGTGTGTTTTAACCGTACAGTTAAAGTATGGGTAGCTTCAAACCAAAGTGTTAAATGTTTTGTTATGTGCCATTAACTAGACCTCCCAAGTTAAGATTTAAAATAGATTTTATTTTTATATGAATATATTTTATCTCTGGTGTGTTTGTATTAGAGATAATAAGTTTTATTTTCATTTATCTACATCAATGAGAAAGAAGGGGGAGGGGGTAGTAGTAGGGGGTTTAAGTTAGTAATAGCGACATCTTTTATAACTTGAGTTTGTTAACATGTACTTGTAATCCACAAAGCAAATGATTTTATGGCAATATCAACTAACATTTATAATTAAATTAATGTTTCTAAAATGTATAAAGTTAGAATATTAAAAATAATCAAAATGCTGTGTTGCAATATTGTGTTTAATGCGTCTAAGACAGAGAAGGAAACTGTTTCATTCAAATCGAGATAAATATTAAAATAAATACGTTGAATACGTTGAGTACGTTGAATAAAGCAATTTTTATTTTAACAAAATGATCAAATCCGTGTTTGGTAAATTGTCATGCAAAGGTAAATAAAAGGGATGTTTGTATTTTTCCCACATATGAATGCAGCATCTTAGGATTAATTTTTAAATAATACAGAAATACTGTTTAGAAATAAAATAAAGTATGTAATATATAAGCTTTTATTTATTTATCGATCAGCGAACTATTACCGTATTTCCTCTAAGTAGAGAAGTCTATGAACATGTTACAATGGCATCAAATTATTTAACTTGTTTTGATCATTTTGGCTAATTGAAGCAAAGTGAAATCGTCCAACCAAGCACCTTACATGTACAAAAATTAAGTACCATTTACAATCAACCATTGCATAAACAAACTTTCTTCGCAGATTATAAAATATCCCAACTCCATCTTAGCACTCCGGAAATTAAAGGCACTTTATTCGTTTGACGAGTTTAGTTACAACGTATTTATATTAAACAAAAAAAAACGATTGATGCATAATCTCGCCAAATTATTGTAATTTCCTCTCTTTTAAAATCACACCACCGCCATTTCCCCCCTAGAGAGTCTTTACATAAAAGACACACAGTTAAACATCTTGTAGCGACTTTCATTAAAAGCCCTCGCCAAATCGTGACGATCCACTCTTCGGAACCAAACATTATGATTAACCCTCCATTCCCCCCTTTTATCCGAACCGGCTTCCGGGGGGGCAATAATAATCAAATCCCGCCAATCGTTCACACGCACACGTCCAAAATCTGGAGGCAGTGACAAAAGTGGTAGATGGGCAGTATTCCAATTGGGTATTCCGAGTCCGTTTCCCGATTAATCCCCTTAATGGGCGAGAGAGCCTCTCAATTATGGAGGAGATTCGCTCTTTCATTACGACAATGACTCTCCGGGGGTAGAGCAATAAATAAATAAATAAAAAAAAGTGATTGGCCGGCGAGATTGGCCTTTGCGCATCTACACTCATTTCTGCGATGGGTTTCGGCATGGTTTGGGAATCTGTAATCCTTTTCGGAAAGGTGGGTTTCCTTTGGTGTCTGGAGGGTGGGAAAAAAAATTGGTGATATGGATCTTTTTTTGGGTTTTTGGGGTTGTTGTGGAGCAGTTGCGACCATAGAGTAATGATACAAATAGAGGAATATAAATGCTGATTTCCGTGTGTCCATCATTGAAACCACGTGATATGTGGAAATGCCAATTCATTCATGCGCCAATATTACTTGGCAGGCCTTGGCGACTTTAAGAACTAAACGAGATCGAAGTATTGTAATATGGTTTTGTGTTTAATTTTGTATTTAAATATAGTTTTTTTTAACGGGTGGCACAATTTAAGGGAATTTAACAGATATATTAAGGAGATTTTTCTTACTTTGTAGTTTTGAAATAATTGCATTACGTTTTTATGTAAACAATTTACCATAAGCGAAGTTCTTTCAATTGTTATTTTGTATACTTCAATAAGAAAATATGAACAATAAAACCTGAGAAATATAAAGAGTTTCGCTTCTTCGAGTATTGAACACAAATAAAATGTTTTCGTTTCGTTAACGAAGAGGAAATATTTCGCGCATATTGTTTGAAAATAAGTAAATGCGTTCATATATGTTAAATAGTTGAATACGGACAGAACTCCTTATCACCAAAAGAGAAGAAAGTGCGCCAAATTTGAAACTCCTGCAGATGTCTGAATGCCAAATGTGGCAGCGCTATAACCACGTGATGTGAGTTTTTCTTTTCAATGTTGACACCGCGGCCTTATGAGAGTCTAGTATTGAAGGCGCTCTCTAATTAATATTACAACTCTCTGGTTGCGACGGGATAGTTGCGCCCGTTGTCGAAAAATCAAAGCGTTTGCGCCGAGGTGAAGATTAGTTAGAGTTTGGAAGTGGTAAATCTTTAAAGGAAAAATGTTGTTTGCTGAATATTTGAATCAGAAGGAAGATTTTTTTTATTATTTATAAAATACCAATAACGTCGATCAACTACAGGCTCTGGGCCCAGCAAGGTTGGTCCTGTCTATCTAACACATCCTCACGATTTCCCAATGCCTATTTAATGGCTTTTTAAAACTACCCCACTCCCCCCCCCCCCCCTCATGAAGAACTAACAACAAACTCAGGCAGTAGCGTAAACAAAAAATTTGAATGAGAGGTGTTATAGGGGAAGGGGGGGGGGGGGAAGGGGGATATCATCCTAAATCCCTCTTATCTGGTCCTGGTTTACCAATAGGCATGTTAGACTCTAGCTTTTGGAGCCACAACTTATTTTTTTTTTTGCACATAAATTATATGAATGTTGTCCATACTTTGAAACACTTATTATCATTATTGAAAGTTTCATAAAACCATTATTAATTTAATTATTTTTTTAGATGAACATTAATTTTTTTTTTGCGATGTTTTTCACTTTTTGTGATTTTATTTTACGAGAAATGCCCTTTACAGTGATGTTGTGCCTATAGAACTAAAATTTCTAGAGCCTGCCTTTCATATTATTATTTATAGTTACGAAACATTCGACACCCAAACCAATGGGAAGGGTTGCGAAACCCCCCTCCCCTGCTTATGCCACTGAACTCAAGCAAACTATTAAGAGTTAACACTCTTTTTTGAACAATTTTTGAATAGTATTATCTATCCATATAATCCACTGAATTCATAAATTACTTTACAACATACGCAATTGTATGGATAAAATTAAAAAGGAAAATATTCCATCAATTGGATCCCGTAGAATCTTTTCCTTCTTAATCTCACACATTTAATTAAAGTACGTATACAATAAAATCAGACAAATTAAAAAAAAAAAAAACTCTTCCTAGTCTTTAACATTTACGGTCGAGTGTTTCGTTTTCAATTTTACATACAAAGAATGAAACATATCAACTACATAAATAAGATATAACTTAATTGGAATTGTTGAGTCCAACGGTGTATGTAAATGAATGTATATAAATTTGTATATATGTAAATTTTTGCACGAATTCAGTGACTTCAGTGTCTAATTTCTTAAATTCAGTGACGCATATGTATTTTCAAGCAAGAATATACATATTACCTTTGTCTTTTAAAGAATCTTATTTATTCCAGAGTACGTATACGTTCTTTTTTACTTTAAGTTACGAGCAAGGAGGGCAATTATTGAATTTAGCGGGTATTGTGTGAGATCACTAATAACTAGTTAAATATGACAACTTGAATCCATCTAAAAGATTTTGTTTGGTAAAATAACAAATTCGTAATTATTGACTAGAAATAATTAATTATTACTTTTTGATTAATTTGGAATTAAAAAAATATTTCGGCATTTTTTTTTATCATCTTTTAATTTTTAATTTATATTTTTAACCGCAATATTAAATTATTTTTCTTGCTAACATACTTGACGTTTTTTCTGCTTACAGATAAACGAGATTATCCTTGAAATTAAAACACAAAACCTCATTTCAATGACAAAAGGATTTATGTCTGTATTATACGAGGCAAGAACGCAATCATAAGTAAGTATATTTCATTGATTTTTTTTATATATATAAATTAGTAAAAGCATTCAAGCGTAACTTAAAATAAAAATATAAAATGAGCGGAATTTCGTTATTAAAAAATTAAAGGATTTATTGAAATAAGTTGATTTTATACGAAAAAAAACCGCAAACGTTTAATTTGTTAAAACAAACCACTTAAAAGTTGCTTCTTGATTACTTTAATTTTTAAAACTGTTCGGGGTAGAAAAATAAAAATCGACAGAGAGTTGCTGTTGACGTTGGAAAACTGTAATAACCTTCATAAAACATTAATTATTATTTTAACTATCAAAATGGATGGGATTGAGGGGAAAATAAGAATATAATTATTTGAAATTTCGACTAAAAAGCTAAAAAAGGTCATTAAGCTTTTGTTTTTTTTATCATTAAATTAATCGTCTTTAATCTGTTCCGCAACAGTTGTTTACGGTCAATGATTTATTGCAAGTCAGAATAAATAAGCAATATTAAAAGGTTTTCATTAACTTTTAAGAAAATATCCACACGGATTGGATACGCGGGGTAGGAATAAGTTTAGGAAAACAAAACACTAAAGTAATCAATTTGCCATAAATTATTGACATTGTTTAAAGTTGGACTCGTTTGTTATCTTCTATTTCGTTTTGTGTATTTGTTTATTTATCAGAATACTTATCGATACATTTTTATTCTCATACCCCACTACACACTGAGAGGCCAAAATATTATGACTACCTGATTTTTTTAAGTAATGAACTATGACGTCACACTTAAAGGAAATTTGCTTACTTACCACGTTAGACAAAGTTTTTGTTCGAACCAGGTATGGGTAAAAACTCGATTTGACCGACTTTCAACGTCGGGTGATTGTGGGAGCTCGGTGTCATAAAGTGAGCCAGCAAAACAGCTGTTATTGTGATATGTTCCATAGCAGCTGTATGGAATATTAACCAAAACGCTGGGTCTCAGCGTACTTTTTCTGGCAACTGAATGCTCGAGCGAAAAGAAGAGTGTCCCGGTTAGTAAGGGACTACCGAAGGGCAACAGTGCAGTAAAATTATTGTAGATTTTAATCCAGATCCTCTCAATTAATCTCTGAAGGCACTATTTTCCGTACACTTCAGCATATAGGATATGGAAGCATATGGACTCGGTCATAATATTTTGGCAAAGTCTGTGTAAACATTTTACAACCCAATCAACAACCGAAGCTGTCAAACTCCTCACGTAGAGCAATGAGGTTAACTGATGCATTTTATCGGGGCCGTGGAGTGCCGCGATGGCCTGGTTGGAAGAGATGCAAATTCGTAATCAGAGTGGTATCGGATTATTGTCACCCGACCTAACATTCACCGCGAAGAGGGAGAGGTTATAAATTTATCATGGTCCAAATGTCCTCAACTTGAATATGGTGTGAAAATTTGGAGAGTACAGATACTGATGTCATTGTCTTCCGAGCATGGTTTAAAAGTTCGAGGCAGTATTCCCGGGTGTTTCTTTTGGGGTATTTCCCGAGCCAGGGCTATTTGTGACGACTATATAAAAGGAAATACCCGGGAATACTCTTTACTAAGATCCTTATTTATTATTTAATTTGAATTCTTGCTTTTTGTTGTACTGAGTGGGGTGGTCACAAATTGTAGGGCATTGGTAATTGTTTAACTACACAAAATGAAGCGCATTTTTTTTTTTTTTTGGGGGGGGGGGGGGAGGTGGTAGGCTATAATTAATTTGTTTGTTGTAAAGCCAATCGACTTGTTTAAAATATAAGCGAAGTAGTTATTAAGCCAGTGCAGCTAAATGTGATACAGCCAAACAAAGATTACAGCCAACAATTAGTGACCATTCCATATATTCGGGATGTATGATATTTCGATCACATTATGGAGTTATGGAGTTAAAGGGGGGGGGGGGGGGGGAAGGGGGAGTTAATAAAATTTATTCCACGAGAAAATTATTGTTAAGTAATCTGTTTCCCTTAAATATAATACTTTTTTGTTTAATTTCAATTTTAATTATTATCAATTATATAATATTAATTATTTATAACTAGCATGACCGTGCGATAATTATCGCAATAACAATACCCCCCCTCTCCCCCGCGCACAAACTATATCCCCATTCGTATGAAAGGTATTAGCAAATATTTTATGGCCATAAAAATCAAAAAAATCCAACGGTCTGTTCATAGATGGCAGCATTATCAATGGCTTGTTTAAAAAATCCCGTTCAAATGAATTATTTAAAAAACATTTAAAAAAAAAAAACATTGATATTAATAAGATGAAAGCCCGATTCGTCACTGGTCCATGAAATTCTCTTTTTTATTATATCTCAGGTGTTAAGATCAGTTGAGTTAAAAGGTTCTTTACTACAGAAAGAATATATATATACTATAATTAATATTTTAGTATAATTTAGTTGCATGTAAATAAATGTAGTGATAGAATATCTAGAAGAGACGACAACATCTACGTCGCCCCAACTCTACAAAATTGTAACAACTACGTTATATATATATATATATATATATATATATATATATATATATATATATATATATATATATATATATATATATATATATATATATATATATATATATATATATATATATATATATATATCCCAGTAGCAGAAAAATTCTTAACAGTCTGCGACAAGTTTTTAGTGAAAAAGATTTGTCTGCAACTTAATTTATTATGTAACTATTGGTATACCTTTCATGAGCAAGAATTCGATTAAAGAAAAAATCTCAGCAATACTATTACTTCGTTTTCGCGTTTTTTTTCCCCTGTGCTTGCTAGATTATAAGTATTCATCACTAAAATAATATAGTACCAATTCAATTATTTAAATGTTTAACACCTTATTGAACAAACACATACCCATTTATTAAATAGTTTCAGCATTTAAAACAAAAACTCATTATGTTAACAATATTTTCTATAAAAAGGACAATACAAATTAAAATTTTATTTCATTGTTAAAATTTATAAATGAAAAAAAAAGATTATTTTCCGAATTTCTTTGTAAATTAAAATTGGAATTATAACTTTAAAGTATGGTAACTTCATTAAATTGCAAAGTTCATACTGGAAAAATAAAAGGGAAGGGTGCAAAAAAAAAAGCATTTTTTTTATCTGCTAGTACTTAAATATGTAAGTTTCAAAATTGCAAAAATTAACTTCAAACCCCAATTTAAATTATTATTTATTATGGTTTTAAACATTTAATATAAGTTTTGTAACATTTAAGTCTGATAAATTATGCTTTCCTTTTCATTGAAGAATAGGAATAGTGAATAAAATTTAATGCAAACTAACTGTAAACTAATGTTCATACTGTTATTGTACAGCCGCGGAAAAAAAAACGAACCACCGATGATTGTTTCGTTAGTTTTTATAGTAGAACTAAACTTAATATACCATTTTGTAGGGAATAAAGTCTACTATATATTGATATACAAAACATTTGCATAGGGGACTATCTTCACACTCGAATCCGCACCAACTTTAAAATTTTCAATAGCAACATCTACTTTTGATAGCGCAGAAATGTTCCCCTCCCTCAAAATAATCTAAATATAAATTTTCGTTAATTTCCTACATTTATAAGCAGATATATTAGACGATATGTATCTATCTTATTTGAGGGGCTACTTCCACATTGGACAAAGTATTAGTGACACTTCGAAATGAAGTACGCTGGTAGAAAATGTTTTGGCGTTAGCTTTGTTTCATATTTTCTCTTGGTCATTCATTCCCCCATTCCCGAATATCCCTCGCCTTTATATAAGAATTTAGAATTTTATTACAACGCGATCACAACGCTTTTAATTCTCAAAATTAGTAGATTTCTGTTAAGCTCTGCAGACTTTAAAATTGTGTATGACCCCTTAAATGATCATTTGAGGCACATTTTAATATAGCCGAAAAACTACAAAGAGGAAAATCGAGAAATTTTAGATATGCATATAAAACGTTTTTCTGAATCCATTACTATCAAAATATAGCATGGTTGCTATTCATAAATGTTATGAATATTAATATCCTAATTTAAATAAAATTAAAAAATATACATATAAGTAATGAAAGTTAGTGTATTTTATTTGGGTTGTTTAGAAGTAACACAGATAAAAATATCAGCTTACTAAAATTGTTATTTCGAAAGATATGATTAAAAGTTTAAGAAATTCATTTAACATTACGAGTTCTAAACTTTCGATATTCATAATTAAAAAACTACTTCACCAAATGACTTGCAAATTGATATTCAACGATAAATTTTGTCGTAGATTCTAAATATTGAATCAAAATTGGGTGTTGCTATTGGAAATTTTAAAGTTGGTGCTGATTTTAATATGAAGATAGTCCCCTATGCAAATTTTTTGTATATCAATGTGTAGTATACTTTATTCCCTACAAAATGGTATATTAAGTTTGGCTCTACTATAAAAATTAACGAAATAATCCTCGGTGGTTCGTTTTTTTTTCCCGCGGCTGTACATGTAAAAGAATCATGACATAAAATTAAATATATTAAAGTATAAATTTATTTTAAAATACTAGAATTCACATAATATCCTCAGGAATGTTCGAATATTCCAATTTATAAAGATGGATAAATTAGCGAAGTTCGATTGTTAATAAACTTGGCATAATTAATTGGTTTGCAATAGTAAAAAAAAATATAAAAATAAATTAAAACTAAAGAAATGACTTGCAAAACTAGAAAGCTGGCTTTGAACATGTAGTAAAACAAGTTTTCAGTCTTGAAAATCGGAAAAGCCACCGGGCTAAAACGCCGATTTCGGAAAAAAATCGGCAACTGTGGTTAGCTGATAATAATAAAATTCCTAACATACTCAATAAAAAGTTAAGAAAACCATGTTAAAGCCAGACCAAAATTAATAAATTTGAAAAAGAAATGCATTTTTAGTCACCAACATCGAAGTAATCGCGGTGTCAAATTGACGATTTTTGAAAAACTTGCGTCATTTATTTCCCTATTGACTATCAAATATATGAGATAAGAATGAGTAAAAAGAAGAAAAAAAATGAGCTATTAAAGTAAAAAATCTCTAAATCCAAAAGAGAAAAAAAATATCGCCAAAATCGGAAATCTGCCGTAGAAGCTGTATAAAATACCGTTTTCGTTTTGTGAAAATTCCCTTCTCAAAGAAGATTCTGCTAATTATTTTGTAGTAATCTATCTTTTCAAAGAACAGGTACTGAAATGTACCATGGAGTTGGACAAACAAGAAGGAAACGTCTGCGGCGATTTTTTCAAACACGTGTAACTTATCGCGATTGCGACTTTCTATTATCGGGACTTCTCCCCCATCCCCTTCTTAAATGAAAGAAAAGTAATTATCTAACCTAAAAAGAATCTGCAAAAAATGTTCTAAAGTAGTGCAGACATAAAAAAAAATTGTATGGTAGACTTCTGCAAAAATTTGTCTGCAGACATTTGAAAAAATCAGCGTCGTACGACGCACGTCGCCGCGTTTCTGCTACCGGGATATATATATTAATATTATGAGGAACTACGAACCCCCCCCCCCTCCCCCTCTCTGCACTCTTCATTTGTATCGACCATTGTCTTATAGTCAAATAAAGGGAGATCCACCCATTAAAAAAAATTGAAAATGTGAGAAAAAATGGTATACACATTTTGATAATATACTGTCCACATGGACTTGGAAGCCCCTCGCATCCACAGTTAACTTACCATTGAAACGTATACGTTAGGAAAAAAATATGTTTCGTCGTGTTAAATCAGGTGGAGAACCGTATCAATTGGGTAAAATACAACGCGAAACGCACCAGGTTAGGATTCGCCATCCCACTTGCCTCTCCAACCTGCTACTCTATCGAGAAGAGAAGCAGTTATGTGAGGTGTGCGCCACTACTGTAAATGTTTACAGTCCGAAAGGCAATCGATCGTGTAATTCAGTGGTTCGCTTCACGAGCAGCATGAATCCACATCACGTGGCCACTGTTTGAAGCTCGCTTGTTGTTTTTTGAGACCCAAGTCGCACATATTCATTATTCTTAATTTGCAGAAGGGATCTCGCCTTGTACAGGAATAACCATGTTTGTCTTGTGTTTGCAAAATAAAATCACATTTATCTGGAATCGGTCATTATTTAGCCGCTGCTGGTGGAAGTGTGTGGAGCTGTAATTTTAATAAATAAATTGGATTTCGTTACAGTAATAAACTTTTAGTGTTTTTTTTAGTTAGTTAAATAAAGAAGGAAATTTTGTTTATATTTTTGTTTTTGTAAAGGGAAAGGGTCTTGTAGTCATTTACTTTTCATTGATGATTTTGCTTTAATGTATTGCATTGTTAGCCTAATTTTGCAACATGAATGTACACAAGAGGTAAGTATTCGTAGGGTACTCTAGCTTTCATATCAAAGCATAAAAATTGAATCGGATTTTAATATGGGGACTTGCGCCTATGAGCTTGATACAAGTTTACGCTTCTGAAGGTCAAATTTAATAAACAATAGTTAAAAATCGTGAGCATTTTATTTATTGTAACTATATTTTTATAAATGCCTGTGCTGTATTAGTTATTAAACTAAGTTGTCATTTGTACAGTTGAGAAATTTAAAAGTGTCACATTCTGCATAAAATAAATTCTATTTTTAGAATATAAAAGCTTTATTGAATTTTAAAACATTTTGTATAATAGTAAGTGGACAGGGCCCATTAAAATAAAATCTTGAAACGTTCTTGATGAGCAAATCAAACAATAACCATGTTTATTCCTCCTTCCTCTCTTGTTGATGTGTAAAAGGATGATCTGTGCAGTCTTGCTCCTTTTAATTGGCGGATGGGTACGCCCCTTTAATCGGGTTCCAACGAATCAGCAATCGAGTTTCGGCGAGTTGATCAATTGGCTTATCTAAAACATGTAAACAATATGACGTCACTACGGCCATTTTGCCGCTATTACACAACTAAAATTTATATATACGTAATTAATGTAGTATATGAATTATTTTTGTAAGGCTTACGTCAAAATAGAACTTTCCAGGGAGGGTTAGACGCCAGTGTTTGATTTTTTTCTCGAAAACCCTAATAATTTTATTCGAAATTGACTGTTCAACGCTTTATTTGTGCTCTCATCAAAATCTCAACATCAACAAAAAGTGAACCCTCATCATTTCCCCATATACATACGAATTAATCAGTTTGAAAATTGGAGACTCTCCCGATTTTACCCAAAAAGCAAAAATTTTCTTTCAACGCTTTTCAAAATTACTCCACAATTTTTTTTCGAAATTTTAAATTATAGTGTAATATTGTTTAAATTAGTCCTGTCCTTCGATCCCTCCTTACGGACAAGGCACCTGCTCTGAGTCACATAAGGAATTGAAATGGAAAATCGAACACAAATGCGCAAAAGGTGTCGCTGCAAGGAAGCGATCGAGGTCGATATGCGTGGGCGAGTGAAGGTCCTCCCCCTCGTTCTTTTCGGGAGGTGCTAATCCAGGGAAACGCCCACATCTTGCTCCCCTCCCCTCTCCCCATTGTATGGAACAGGACAGATGACGGAATTTGTATAAAAGTTTTTTCTGCAATCCGACACACGGAGGCAGGTACGGCACCCGGGACACGCAGTGAAGAGGGTTACCATGGGTGATTGTTTATCCCTATAATGGCGAGAGTGAAGTTGGCGACGTATAATTTGTTTACGGCGATGTCTCGCTTTTTGACTGCATCACTGCTTGTTTGTCGACAGTCCAGGATTCGAAATTAGCGATCGTTAGTAGTCGTTATTTCAGCACCTAAAATTTCAGCTTAACGTCCGTAATTTTACACCCAATCGTCATTTTTGACGACTAACTTTAAAAAATGTCAGTTTGACAACTAACTTTAAAAAATGTCAGTTTGACGACTAACTTTTAAAAAAAAATGTCAGTTTGACGACTAACTTTAAAAAATGTCAGTTTGACGACTAACTTTAAAAAATGTCAGTTTGACGACTAACTATAAAAAATGTCAGTTTGACGACTGTATAGTCAAACACATAGTCGTCATTTTTTTTACATAATTTTGAATTATGAAGGAAGTGGCCGAAAAAGACGAACATACATTAAAAAATAATGTATTTTTTTATAAAAATGTTTCCCTATAAATTATTAAAGGCATTTGTTTTGCTTATAATCCATTATAAGTCTTTACAGTGTCTGTATACATGCATACACTTAGTAAAGCTGCCAACCTATAGACAACCTTTGATATATCAAAAGATTTCATTAATAAAAATTGATTTTCAATAATTGCTATTGTGTTTTGCAGTAATTTTGTTGGGAAAATGGTGATATTTTTAAGAGTACAAATGGAAACATGCTTCTAATTTTATGCATAAAAAGCTTTAAAAATTTGAATTAATTTAAAATTCGCCTAATTAGAACATTTTGGCAACTATAAAAAATGTATGGGTGCCAATGACGCCTAACCTTTATCTCCTAATTTTGAACCCTGTAACAGTCATATTTATATTCGAACATAAGTTGTTTCACCCAGTGGCGGCGATTGGGTGGTAAAAGTGGGGGGGCAAGATCAAGACGAAACAAGCGCGGGGGGGGGGGGGGGGGGGTATAAAAATGTTGACCGCCCAAACAATAAATATTGCATATTTATATATTTACTCTCTATTTTGAGTTATTTGAAGGAAATGATACTAACTTAAAATAAGTGCGAGACGCCCAGGTCGATTATTAACCCATTACCGATTATTTCCCAATTTTTTTTGGAAGGATACGGACTGTTGCAAGAATCTAATTAACATATTTATTGACCGACTTCCAAAGGGATAAGTATCTTTTCCATTTGTATCAGTATTGAAAAAGAAATGGAGGAAATTTTCCCTCCTCACCCTTTCAATCCCTAGGCATCTGGCATCTATCCCCCCTCACCTAGAGGGGGGAATCCTTAACCCCACAAAAATCAACAAACATCTCTCCCAATCCACCACCACTTTTTTTTTCTTAAAAAATTATTAATTTTCGTTCAAGTAAACAGGAATACGTTGACAGATAAACAACATCATCAGTTATCATTATCATTAATTATATTTAACAATTGTCAATAACTATTTTTAAAATTAATAAATCACTCCCTAATTATGAAATAAATTTAAAGAACAAATTTAAGGTTTGAGATTCCTTGTAATATCTGTTTGGTAACGATTAAGAAATTTCCCAACTTAACGATTCAAAATTTCCGGCTTAACGCCGCCGGATGCCCAGCTCAGGTGTTCTCGTTATCTGACCATTGTTCAAAAATATGAAGCATTGTTCCCGGGTTTTTCCTTCGAGATGGGCCCCGAACCCGAATCGTCGGCAAAGCCCAATATGCAGCTCTAGTGCGACGTTATTTAACCAAATCAAACTTAACGATCGAAATTTCCAACTCAACAGCGCTAAAAATTCCCAGTTCCAGCTTATCGACATTTTCAACCTTTTTATAAATTAGGTATAGTAGGTATAGTATATAATTAGGTTAGTAATATTAAACAGTTTTCTCAAAAGTATTGGTTTATTGCACGCATGTTACAATGCATTGTCCGTTCAGAGGTCTGATATAAATTTAATCTTACAAGTTGGACAATTTCTAATCTTCCCTATTATTTGCTAATAATATAAATTTTCTTTGGGCATAAATTTTTCCGACACGGGTTTGTAAAAATCTAAACCAAAATCATAATAATATCACAAGATCTGATTGTCGAATAATTATTACTATTCTTTTTAAATAGATATTTTGAGAAAAGCAAAAACATCTCATCCGTGTATGAATAAATCAACCTTTAAACAAAAGTTTTTTAATTATATATATTCACGGTTAAATTAAACTGTACCCTCGTTACGCATTTGATGAAGTGCAATAATAGTCGAAATTTACGAATATCAATGATTACTGAAATTCGAATTAATTTTCCAATAATAATTTGAAATTAAATTATAAAATGAACAATTAATGCTAAATTAAATTGAAGTACAATCGCATAATATGAATGATGTAAAAGATTTCGAAATATCATACATAAATGTTACAAATCAAGATAATGGTATCTTTAAACGTATACTTGCACGATTTTGAAAATTCCGTGGCGTAGATTGCAAACAGACAAGCTTTCTTGAATGGAAACGGTAGTGCTTGTGTTACTACTGCTGTCATGTTCAACTTCACATTTGTTCTTTTTATTAAAGTAATTTAAAACTGAATTTTGCACAATTCGCTTCATTTCGCTAAAAAGCAGAGCAGACGAAGATCAAAACAAAGACATTAATGGCAAACTCATGACAACCCCTACCCACCTATCTACAGGCCTATAGATTACGCAATTGTTCGGCGCCAATATTACACAATAAACATCTCATTTAACGCATTTTATTAAGACAGAATACTATTTTAATGTATCAGATAGACATAAATAAAAGCAGGGGATTTGATCTATTTTTTGAATTGAAGGTCAAACAGTTGCATTTTCTATGTAAAGATACGCTATTTCTTTTTCCGAAAAAAAAAACAGAATGAGTAAATGTAAGGCGCCAATCAATGAATTATTAGAATACTGTCTGGAAATCTGAAAACGACGCTGCTCAATTTAGATAAAGAATTTATTATAGTTTTAAAATGAGGAATTGTTTTTAAAGAATAACGATACCACATTCGTCAAATTTTTTTTTTTTTTCACTTGACTTTCAATGAAAGGGGTTTGAAGCTCCTGACCCCCCCCCCCCCCCCCCCTGGCTTCAAAAATTTTCTTTGGTTAGGCAATGCCGTAAAACAATTGACTTGTTATTTAGTTTTAAAATGTGCAATATTAAAAAAGTGCGGGGGCAACATTCGAAAAAAGTGCGGGGGCAACCGCCCCCCCTTGCCCCCCCGAATCGCCGCCACTGGTTTCACCAACGGGAGCCTCGTCCGAAAATGGGACCTTACGTTTTGGTCATTAAATTTAACAAGTTTAAACCATTTATTAAAAAGCATAGATATTCGCGTTCATGTTTTATTGCTAAACCATTATGTAGTAAAAGTTATTAGAGCGCATATCATCACTTGCGTACCTATTTCAAATTTACAAAACCTTATATAATTATCGAATTAAAAGCATACCCTAAATTTCGAGTAAAAAAACATCAAAATCGTGTTTTTTTTTTAATTGTAGAAAAAGCTTGTTTACAAATTGAAGATGTAAAAAACATGTGAAAATAGTGGATATCCTACAAACGTTCAAATTACTTATTTTTAAGACTTTGTTGTCAAACTTGTAGAAATTTGGCTTATTTCGTTTGCTATTTTAGTAGGTTTGATTTTGTATATAGTCGGTTTTTTTAAGAAAAGTCACGTGTGTAAATTTAATTTATATGTGTAGTAATTATCATTTATTTAGGATACATAATTAAGAGACAGGATCACATCAATTTAACTATGGGATAGAGGAAAAAAGAAATAATAGGTATTAATCAACAATTTCAATCATCCATATTTCAACATATAAGGGCTTTTAAAATTAACGGGCACTTTCGCATTTTCTATTCTCAGAAATTATTCATAGTTATAAAACAATTTAAACAACAAATTATTAAATTAAATTTTTTGTGTGATGGAATTGATGTTTTTTTTATTTTTTTTTAATCTCTGTTAAACGCAATGTTAAATTATTTTTATGGAGCTACTCTCGGAAATAAAACTCATATTTGAGAATTCTGCCATCGTCAAGGTTACTTTCGTTATATTTGACGATCGTTCCGTCATTGAATCACGTGACTTTTGACGAAACAAGCATCCTCAAATTGTGAACATAAGTCATTAACTCAGATTCATTTTTGGACTTTTCTGGGTCATCAGGTCATGCTTGGCTTTTATACTTATATATTGTCAGAAATTCAAGCGAGTCTTCTTGGCCGAGTAGATAGAGCGTTGGATTCCGAAACTCCGTGACGACAAAATTAATTTCTTCAGTTTGACGAAATATTTAATCGGAGCATATAGCAGGCGTCTGTTTCGTTTAAAATTTTTCTTCAAATATGATAATGTATTTTTAACAGTGAAATGACAAATGAAAACTCAATCTCCTGAAGCCCTCAATGCGTCTGGAAAATTGATGTTCGAGTTATGAACGTTTCACTCTCCTAACTGGTGGTTGACAGAATTTTTCTCAAAATTAATTACTGCAAAAATTAACTTTTAACGACATCAAGGAAGACAATTCGTTTTATTCATTAAACAAAACGAATTAACTCGTGGAAACTTAAATATTTTCAATCGAAATACTAGAGCATAGATTGTTATTTACGATATCCTAAAACCTTGTGTGTGTCATTAGCCATACAATTATATCAACGAAGTGTCGTTTTTTTCTCGTGAAACTTTCCTTAATGTTTGATTGAAATGAAAAGTATAATATCTTTGAATAATTTGGCGTGGGTTTTGAAAGTTATAGGAATCGTACGAATAGCAGAACCGTGGGGTCCTAGGATGAATATGTGGTGCATCCCCGCCCCCCTCCCCTCTCAATTGCAGGGGGGAGGGATAGGAATTTTTTTCTAAATATATATATTCCAGAACTGCAAATTACATCGTTTTTAAGTGTACAAATGGAAATTGGGATGCATTGTTTTTTGTAAATTTCCAATACTATATTACAAAATTTCAACGGTTTCAATGGAAAGGTTCAATGACATTCTAGAATCTATGTAAATGATAATAAAATATTGCGATTGTCTTCGTATTAACCTCATATTGGCTCTAAGCAAAATAAAAATTTAAGAAAAATTAAAACAACTAATTTCCCCCCAAATAAAAAAAACTAAACAAAAGTCATTGAAATTATCACAAATTAAACATATATTTTTTAAAGAATATAAAAGTATTAGGATATATATACAATGTACAAATATTTTTTAAAAATATATAATTTTGTCACCAACGTAAAAAGGTAGTAGTTAGTTCATTATGATTATCATTGTTCCAAATAATTGTTTCCGCAAGTTTTTTTTTATTATTTTGGCGTGTGGTACGGACTCCTGCTGTAGCCTATGATTAAATACGGCCCTGACGGATACTGTACATTTTCGGTCTATTTCATTTCAGCATTTCGTCTTCAAAATGATCAAGCAGACATTTTGGTCTATTGTAAAAAAACGTTTTTGTCTTTAACAAAAAGTTTCAAAAATTCAAAGCAGACATATGTTTGTCAAAAACTGAATAGGAGTAATCAAAAAGATCTTCGTTAAAAAAAGCATATGACGTTTAAACATAATTAAACAATCGGCTGATAACCCTCCTGCTTGGCGCGTTTGGAAGTTTTGGTTGGCGTCCTTAAGGAAATTTTAAATTATAACTTTCTTGAAAATGTCTCCATTTTTAATCCTGTTATCGAAACTTAACGATCGAATTGAACATTTTAAGTAAAATAAATAATTGTTTTATTGTTTGTTTTTATTTTCTCGGAAGCCTTTTCACTTTTGCTAATAGATGATTTATCACCTCTGTTTTGAATTTGTTTAAACAATTTTATACGATTTTGGGTATTAATTGTTTATTAAATCATATTATTTTTTCATATTTCGAGCGGTTGAATTCGAAGAAAGGGGATACGAATAAACACATGAGACTCTTTTCTTAAAAATCCCCTGGCTTAAATACTAATAAGTAATTAATAAATGTCAAAGTATCCTTTTCAAGTGATAAAAACTCTGTAAAAAAATGATAGATATCGTATTATTAAATATATACGCATATTAATTTCTACATCGTGAGGTATTAAAAATATGTGCATTTAAAAGAAATATTTAAAACTAAGTAGCTATCAAAATTATTCTTAGAGTTAAAAAAAACAATAATATTTCTGAACTCTTCAGGCATAAGTCTGGGAACTGTTAAATAATTATGATGATGAGTGTGAGATGAGGAGGAAAAATAGATAAGAAAAAAAGTTATCTGTGTTGAAAATATTAACAGTATACGCTATTTTTAAGTAAACATGAAAAATATTAAAACTTGAATAAAACAATCATAATTAAATCACTTGATTTCAATGGCGTTCAACCTGTGATTTAAACTATCGATATCTTGGGTAATGTCCTCGTATGATACGTAAGAAATTGTACACGAACATATACCCTAGTACCGGAAAGTTCCAATTGCGGCCCACGGCAACCTTTTGTCGGGGTGATAAAGAATTATGTTCTTCTTTGAGAATATGGTAACCCGGCTCCCTTCGGCCGCAATTGGATTATTGCCCCTAGTACAACGTATTAAAATTTCATAAAAATATGAAAAATAAAATGCTTAATGGAGTGTTTTTACTTTGTTTTAACTGAAATACTAATGCGTACTATAAGTATAACTGTACCTAACAAAGTAAGCTGTTTTAATCTGTTTCTCACTACTTATTAAAAAAAATCGGGACTTATATAAAAATATCTGCATTCTCCAAACACTTCAATGCAGAGTTTTAAAATACAAATGTGTAATGTTTCTTCAGGGATACGGCGATTGATGTCAGTGCCAGGTGGATTATTATAAAACTGTTGGATAAATTAGGTCTTCTTACTTTACTAATTTAAGAAGAAAAAATATTAAATCTTAAGAAGCACTAAAAAATGGAGGCTACCATAGGGTAACGATAGTTCAAAAGCATTCCTAAATTTCCGACGTTTCTTCATTATCTTTACCTCATATTCCCGTCTCATTAACGAGAAGGTTTTTTTATTTAAAAAAGAACATTAGAGCAACCTCATTGTGTTCTTTTCTTATTGACAACTGCTATTGATGCAGCTCCACCCCTAAAAGTGAGCGCGGCATTTTGGAGATTTTCTTCCAAAAAACCTCAAATTCCGTCGACAGATCCTTTTGTGGCTTTCATCTCTTCTAACAGCCCGTCCTTTGTTAATCTTCAATCGAATTATTTCCCACACAAAAAAAATCCCCGCTTTTGTCTTACCAAAGCTGAGATATTTAACACCCTTAGGGCTGTGTAATCATCAAGTCTGGCCGATCCGGCATAAAGCATTGCATCGTATCACTCGACTCTTTTCAATAATGCTTTCGGTAAGTGGTTTTTGAAGTAAAAGAGATGGGATATTTTGTTACAAAATTAAACCGAAAGCATTGTTTCCCTTGTTCGCGTTTTTAAGATCTTCTAAGTGGTTATTGTTGATTGGTGTGGATGATACCCCTCTTTTGTTTTTCGTGCCGCTCCATTGGTTTGGTATAAACGCGCCGAAAACTTTCACTCATCCCATATACGGGTTGGAAGTGATTGAGTTTGAAATCGCATTTGTATTGTTTTGAACGGGCTCCGCTATTTTTTATTTTTTTACCTTGTTCGAGAAGAGGTATTTTACAATTTCGGAAATTGATCGATGATCAAGTTGAGTTTTTCGTATCTTGTAATAAAAAATAATATTATAAAGTAATAATGATGACAATAACACGTAATAAAAATAAACAATAATCCCTAAAAGTGAAATAATTAAAGGACGTTGAACTGTGAAATTTCACTATGTTATAACTGCAATTAAAAGAAATAACTCATCGTGGATAGTGCTATAGCAACGCATCCCTTGGATATATATAGGTGTCCAAGAAATCACCAGACAGTGTTTAGCTATTGAGTTGTTTTTAAATAGAACATATTCTACATATTTTGTAATTGATATTAATATAATTCAAATATTTATATTAAAGTATTTACTTAATGTTGTGTCAAGTATTATTAAAGGAACAACAACAACGAAAATCGACTACAAAACCCGATTAAAGAAACGTACCGAAACTTGGGAATACTTGCACCGTAGGGGGAGGGGGTTACTTGAACATTTTTGAACAGGAATTAAAAATTAAAAAAATGTAGCAAACTAAAAAAAAAAAAAAAGTCGGAATTGGTTTTTAAAATTTTTATAACTGAGGAAAGAGATTTTACTGAAGTAAATTTTTTTAGTCATACCTGTAAAAGTGGAGATATAATAAATGTAACGATTTCTGTTCATTTTAGGAAAGACAATACAGCAGCAAAGTCGGAAATGTACTCCCTTATACCACAAATTATTTGGTTAACAGCAATGGAGCAACTCAGTGGCGTAGCACTGCAAAAATTATAGAGGGGGGGGGGGGGGGTCGTTTCGTACCCAAAATATTTACCAATATAAAAAATAAATCCTAATGAGCAATTATACTCATTAGAAATTAGCCATTAATTATAAATTAGTTATTCTCATTAATTTGTTAATTATCTAATAATTGCATACATCTCTTAAGAAATTAATAATTTTATTGTTATTTAAAAATAAAATTAACATAATTTTCATAAATTGTCTGAATTTCTTTTGTCTCTAAAATTATTATTTTGGATATTTTTTTAAAAAAAATTTATTTAAAATCCTATGGAGAAATATTAGTCTTCCTTTATAATTTTTAAAAAATATATTAAAAATATATATATATTTTGCATTTCAACTTACTGTCATTCTTGAACATTTAATCAATTTAAAAAGTAACGAGGTTTTAGTTTCGCAAGTTTTGTTTATGATAAAATACGTTAATATTTTCTAAAAAAAAAAATTGTATTCATTAATATGCCTCTTAAATAGTAATAACCTTTTTTGGGTAATCTAAGTAAGATTAATTAATAAAATTATTTATTTATAAGTTACTCCAGATGGTTAAACAAATCTAAATAGTTTTAAAATTTACAGACAATGATTACCTTATTTAACAAACGTTATTTATTTATTTTAGATAATAATAATAAAAAAATAGAACAATTTGTTTTAATCCGTTTACTTTGGAGGCAGAGTTTTAAAAAATATATTTTATTTTTCTGTCTTGCACAACAGATATTCGTAATTTGTTAAAAAAAAAAAAAAAAAGGTGACAATTAAATGACTTTTGAATAAAAACTTTGTCAAAAGATATTTTCAAAATTAAACTGGATAAATATTGCTTAATATGTAACAGAAAAAAAATGTAAGGGAAAATAACCTTAAATAAATCAATAGAATTTTTTTTTGGATGGAGCCCAGGCACCCCAACCCTGAAAATCTCACTGGCAGAGGAAATTAACCCTATAACAAAGATAGTTATTAATAGTACTTTATTAATATTTACACAAGTATGATATGAATTTATATTGCTATAACCAGAAGTACATTTTACAAGCTTCCCAAGTAATATTGACATTATTCCGAATTTTAAGGGCTTCCACCATTAGATGGCGCCATAATGTTAACACTGGATATTTGGCATTTCCACGCGTTATTTTTTATCACTTTTTATTTTTAATACCATCACAAACATAAATTTAAAAATTGACCTTTACAAAAAGCACTTCATTTGATTTATGGAAAATAGGGGTGACCGGAAATAGATTTTCACGACAACTCACTTAATATACGAACACAAAATTACAAATTTATTAGAATGAAAGTAAATTAGAAAAGTTTTGGAAATATTAGATAGCTGTATATTGTGCTGCCATCTTTAGGGTTAACTAGTAAATATATTTTCAACTGAGGTGAGAGTGGATAAACGGTGTAAATAATTATATTTTCAATGTTATATCTTTCATATGTACAGATTATTTAGAGAAAACAGTAAATGATTAATTCAATTTTTTTTAGATAGGCTGCCATTTCTGTTTCATAAATATATTCAATTGCAACACTGTATTTAAAAATACTTCTATTAAAAATAATTTATCCTACATTTCTTGAAGAGATGAAAAACCTTCAATTGCATGTATTCAAAAATACATAAAATAATTTATATAATTTTAGAATAATTTATTTAGAAAATTAAAGACATGAATGGAGTGTCATTAGGATCTATAGAGCAAACTTTAAAGCCTCCAATTTCCATTTTGAACCATCAGGCTTAATTAAGACTAAAAATATTTACTTCATTAGCAAAAAAAATAACCACATATTGACAGATTTTTAACAAAAATCACAGTATCAAAAAAATATACATTAAGAATACTTTTGAATTTTTCACTGTTATTTCACTTGTACACTTAAAAATAGTTTAATTTCCAGTTTTGGTATATATTTACAAATTAATAAATTAATAAAAAAATATTACAATCACCAACAGAATGCTCTCTTCGCTTTCTATTCACGCATGTAGTTAAACACGGAATGGAAACCACTGAGTTGAATTCTATAAATTTATAAATAGGTAGTTTTAGTGTGAGGCCACCGGGAGCGAAAGCGTTAAAATATTTTTCTCCGATGCGGAATTTTTCCGTTCCTACAACAATCGTTGATGTGGTGATGAC
Organism: Troglohyphantes excavatus; assembly: GCA_963932185.1. Lineage (NCBI taxonomy): Eukaryota > Metazoa > Arthropoda > Arachnida > Araneae > Linyphiidae > Troglohyphantes > Troglohyphantes excavatus. The sequence goes on from OZ010667.1 coordinate 39,306,212, forward strand.
TCTCTGATGATGACGCTGATGAATACTGTTTAGAAGTCCAAGTATATAAAACATATTGCACAGGATCGTGTATCATTAGTCGCGTTGTTGTTTTTAGTCTTAAATACTTGACTGATTAATTAATATTTTTTTCTTATTGTAACTAAAAAAACAATTATGGTAAAACATTTAATGTGTAACATTTTATGTATTTTTGAAACCCAGAAATGTGGTTTTAATTTTAGGATGTCTGCACTTCATCCAGGGTCAAACACTATGCAAAACCAAGGATAGTGAAGACCATATATATATATATATATATATATATATATATATATATATATATATATATATATATATATATATATATATATATATATATATATATATATATATATATATAAGGTGTGCTTGTTCTCGCGCTGTCTGACAGAAGGCGGTGAGAGCACATTTTTGAATTCATAGTGACGCCTACCTCGCGCTTTCTGTAGGCGTGTCTAATGCTCTCGTTTGTGAGGTGCTGCCATCTATTCGTTTTTTTCTGAACTATTTAAAATGATATTCGCTATTTTAATTTAGAATTTGCTGAATTTTAAGAGTTTAAATTATATTTTAAGGATTGCATTTAGTATGTAAAAATTTCAAAATAGTTGCTTAATAAATTAAGCGTATTAAAAAAATATTAACTGCCACGAGAGCATGTCCATGAATTTTGAAAGAGTAAAATTAGATTAGGAACCATCAGGTCAATGCATTTGTATTGGGCATATTAAATGAGTTACAATTTCAATCAAGTAAAATACAGGGACATAACAAAACAAGGACGGATTACTAGTGAAGCTACCTGAACACAATTATTTACAGGTATTTACATATATTTACATTATTTTGATAATTAAAAATTAAATCACAAGTTGTCTCCTAACCGGGGATCGAACCTAAGTAGCAATGCTTGAAACACACAGCCAATGAGAATGATCACAAAACCGATAGTAAGACGGAGCAAAAATTACGTCGAAAATGTGCTTTACTACCCACTTTCAAAAAGCGAAAAACGAGCGCACCTTCTATATATAGTCTCCATTCTCCTTGATGCAAAACGACTAAATTTTAAATGTGGTTTTAATTTTAGGATGTCTGCACTTCATCCTGTGATAAACACTATGCAAAACGACTAGATTTTTTTTTTTTTATCTTTGCACAAAAGGAAGAACAGCGGTTGCGCACGCTTAGTTTCCTTTCCAGTAATTATTTTAACTCAAATATCAAAATTTAATTTTTACAACTCAACTCATAACAGAAGCCGTTTGGTAATGTTTATTTACTTTTTGCACTCTTTTGATGCTTGCACGTGCAAGAAATCTCTTTAGAATATTCTTCGCAAAAGTAAGTAATTTTTTTAAAAATCAAAACATCATAAATAATTAATTTTATAAACTATTTACCTGTAGTTTAAAAGAGAGGTTTTTAATCGTAGAATGAATATAAGTAATTGAAACTGATTTCTTTATACTTCGCCTGAATGAAAGCAAATCATTGTTCCTGTCTGTTAACTCGCTTACCAAATCCTTAAAAATCTTAGTAATATAATTAATCAAGAGACTAAAGAATACGGTCAATATCAATATTGAATCGATATTTAGTACATTTGAAGCTTCTTTTAATTATAAATAATTTTATAAACTTTTTGAGTTATTTTGCAGTAGATATTATAATAGGTATTTTGCTTTGTAGATATGGAAAATAACGCCAAACGACAAAGTGTTGATCAAACATCTACAAGTAAACGTAAAAAGACTGATGTATCTTCAACAGTGAATATCAATGAAGCCTACACAGAAGCTTCTTTTATTGAGTCTCTGTCCGAATGTTTTGTCCAAAAAGCAAAAACCACTTACGGTAATATATTTTGTGAAAAAATTTTAAGACACATTTGGTATTTTATAATTATTTAAAAAAGTTTTGAGCATTATGATATTGGTGCTCTATTACTAGATGAAGATTATGGGTACTGGTCTACTAAAAGGCCTCAAATAGTCGCCAAGCAAAATTTGTCGCTGTATTGATTATTTACAATTTTAATGTTGCCACCCACAAAATAAAATGTTAAAAACAGTTATAAATATAATTTACGATTGGATGATGTGTAAAAGTACACTCTAAAATATAAAGACAATAAGTCGCACATGACCTGTGCAATGGGCTGTTCGTTATGGTTCGAAATTCTATTAGGTTTTCATGGTTAATTGAATTAATGGCGCACTTGAGCTGTAAATATATTTTCACAGTGGGTTATTGGCGATGGTTTTGAATTTATTTCAAAGGAAATTTTATTAGATTTTCATTATCGTTTGCATATTTCTGCAGCTGCGTCCGTTTGCTGCTTTTCTAGTGTTCTATAAAAGACAGGCTTTATCTGTTCATTCATACACAGACATGGATTTTACTCTTTGGAGATTGCCATCTACAGAAGTAGAAGCTATAAAATTTCTTCAAGACTGTTCGATTCTACATAAAGTTAGACATTGTAATCAAAATCATGCAATGAGTTTAAATGTAGGCGAAAATTCAAATCGGAAATGACGGTGCTACAAAGGTACATGTCTGGATTCCAAAGGATTACGAACACAAACGTGGTTTCATGGTTTTCGTATTTCTATGCTTATATCTACTCGCTTCATTTATTGCTGGTGTCAAGAACTGACATCAATAGAGTTTTGCGAGCTGCAGCTTGAAATGAGTCACAGCACCACTGTGAACTCGAACAGTTACATGCGAGAGGTATGTGCAGATTTATTACTTTCCATGCCATTTGCAACAATCGGAGGACTCGACAGAATTGTAGAAATAGACAAGAGCTTGTTTACGCGCCGGGAAAAAAACGTCGGCCGAGTGCTACTGCCACATTGTATTTTTGGTGGACTGTGTCGAGAAACTAAAGAATGTTTTATCGTTACAGTCCCCAATCGTTCAGCTGCAACATTAATAGCTGCAATTCAAGAAAATGTTGCAGATCATACAACCACATTTTCACAGATTGCTGGACAGGATATGAAAAAGACGAATCGACAGCTGCCGGCTATGGACATTTTACTGTCCACCACAAGTACAATTTTGTAGATCCTGATACTGGGTGCCACACGCAAACAGTTGAACGAATGTGGGGAAGTGCAAAATGGCGTTATAAAAAAATGCCAGTGCAACACTGCTTGTCACATCTTGACTCGTATTTAATTGAATTTAGGTGGAGAAGGTTACATGCCGAAACCGAAATTTTTACAACCATATTGAATGACATCACTAAATTCATGCCCCCACAGTAATTGTACAGAAAATAATATTTGAGTGTAGTAATTCAAATTATTGTTGTATTTAATTCTTAATCTGTTTTGAAATTACATTTAATTAAATTCATTTTTTGTATTTGAAACTATTTTGTATTTAATTCTGAATTTGTATTTGAAATTATATATTATATTTAATGGCACATCACTTGAAATTAATGTTGTTTTGTACTCTTAATTAGCATCAAAATTACCTTGCATTAAATTTTTGATTTGTATTGAAATTACATTTTTAATTGTAATTTGTTTTATAAAAAAATTATATTTAAAATGTAATATTTCTGTTATTTAATTATAATCTTAATTAAATAGTTAAGTAAACCACCGAAGAAATACCATATTATATTTCCCCATGGGCAACGGAAAGGAGAACAATCAGGCATTATCACATGGCTATTCAAACACATATTGTTCCCTTCCAAAAGTCTTTTTGGGATTGGGGAATGGCACATTACTTTAAAAAAAACCAGCTCGTACCCCCTCCTAGCAGTCGATCATGGTGCATACAGCAATCCTTCGGGCAGTCGTTTGGGGCATTTCGACAGCACTCTTAAACACAATATCCAAATTTAAATATTTGTAACTATTAAATAGTTCGCATTGTAAAATAATGTTTTTCGTGGAAAACAAATCTTCTTTAAAAGGATAGCTTAAATTATTGTAACATTTTCATACTTTATCAAGTAGTGCTCACTCTAGGTTTTTGGTGGGCAGCCAGCCCCACTGTTTTCATATCAATTGCGCCCTTTTGTCATTTTTACAAAAATGCTGCCTTCTCTTGAAAAAATCCTGCGCCTTTTGCCTTTTTCTATCAAATACAACGTCCTTGTTACAGTGCCGTGTTTAAAAAAGCATGGATTTCAACATTATGTGTAAATAGGAAATAAATGAATTATGACAGCAAAAAACAAACTTCTGTTTTACTGCACGTATTGTGCAATTGCAATGATTCTGCGGTAATTTTTAGCACGGGGCATTCATGAATTAATCCTATCCTATCCCTCCCCCATAGTAAAATTTTTTAATATCTCAAAAAATTTATGCAATTTCCTCAGTAATTAACAAATTGATAATTAATCCCTAATTAGGGTTTATTTTTTATATTGGTAAATATTCTGGGAATGGAACTAATTGAGCCCCCCCCCCCCCATTTTTCTGCCGCTGTGTTTAAGGGTTGGTTGGTTAATTTACATGACCCAGAGCTGCAAAGTGGGCTTTTTGCAACGATTCAGGGTCTATCTTGAAAGAAAGATCCGGGAACCCTATCTCCTATTTTTGAACCCTCGTCAGATGACGAGTGCAACGCCTGAGCTGGCAGCTTACCCAACCTCAATAGGACATTGTACACCAATCAGATTTAATGGGCACCAACACACGTCAATGGATGTGGGGTGGTTCAATCGACTTTTTCTTATTTTGTAGTGAATAGGACAACACTCCGATCGCAGGATCACTTCACTTGAACTATTATTTGTCAAGCGTCCCTCAGTCGTATTCGAACTTGTAATTCTCCAATTGCTAGCCGATGAACTTCATCCTAGTCCTGCCGTATTTAAGTGACTGGTGAATGTTAAACTTGATCGTTGCCCAATGTTCTGATACCAGCTTAGCTGTTCACCTCATCTGACCATGGTTAAAAAATACAAGACAGTGTACCCAGGTTTTTCCTTTGAGATTGACCCCAAACAATTGCCAATAGCTCGATATGCAGCTCTATGTTAATTAACCAAACTAAACTGTCATCAATTGCTCACTGTGCAGCTCTAGCGTGATGTTAATTGAATTAATGTTGCAGTAAGGCTGCGAAGTGGGCTATTGCTGATGATTTGATCACTAACCCGAAAAAAATAAGTCCTGGGATTGCCTTGTAATTTTGAACCATGGTCAGATGAAGTAGACACCACCTGAGCTCGTAACTCACTCAACCTGAATAGCTGTAAGGACATTTAGACCACAACAGAGTTTCTCTCTATGCAACAGATTTTTTTTTGCATGTATGTGTGATATTTTCTCTTCCAGTATGATGTTTTCTGGACTGTAATGATATCAGAATTTCAATCCGTCCCATCTCTTACTCTAACTGCCTTGGGTGTAAGCTCCTCATTGAATGTTCTTGAAAATATACAAACACAGTCTATGCTAATGCTAAGAATTGAGCACCCGTTCCTCCAGACTCCTAATCCAAAGTGTTATTAGCTGGCTACGCCCACTAGTTTTTTTGTTGTTGCAAAAGTGTTATTTCAAAATATACGTGCATTTTTCCAGCCAACGGCGTCCTGCCCCTTTTTAGATCTAGAGTGAACACTGTAAAAAAGAAAAAGTTAGCCTGCAGATCATTGAATGTAAGCAATTGAAAAAACAAATTATGTATACCTGCCAATTTAACTTTATTTATAATTATTAGTATATATTTTTTAATGATTGTCATGAAGCCCTTATTATTTCAAAGAAATTATGTACAATATTAAATTTTCATGGCACACAAAAAAAATGTATGCTTTAGTTACTTCAGATACTAAGCTAAATAGAACTTCATCCCCAAACACTACTAAACAAAGATTAATTCAAAGTGCATTACAACCAGTCAAAAGAGTAGAATATAGTGAGAATCAACAAACATATTGTTTCGAGCAAACAATTTGGATCAAACACAAGAATTGTTCAAATTGCTATGCATAGCATAATAAATGACAGCCCCTGTCTGGACTGCAATGATATCAGAATTTCAATCCGTCCCACCTCCTACTCTAACTGCCTTGGGTGTAAGCTCCTCATTGAATTTTCTTGAAAATATACACACACTCTTGCAATTTTTTAATTAAATTTATATTTAAGGGATTAGAAAGTTTGTAAATGTTAGGATATTTCAACCTAACATTCAAGTTAAAATTGTCCCAACTAATAGCAGAGTGCAGCGGAGCTGAGTTAACTCGGATATAAGATAAAACCAAATCATTTATTAAAGTATAAATTATTCCAGCACTACTAATTAACAATTAAAATTAATGACATGTGGAAAATATCTACGACACGTGGCTTAACATCTTACGCGGAAGTAATAGCAACCAGGTATTTATAGACGATTCTAAAAATAGATGCAGCGTACATCCATGATCAGAGGTTCACGATCAATCGAGCAGATGAAAGTGCCGGAAAAGATGAAGAATGAAGTTGGATCAGTTACTTATATACCAACTTCATTTACATATGAGGGCACAGTTACACGCAAAGTTACTTTTGTATATAATATCTAAAAGTTATACAAGCATTTGCATAAAGTAAAACAGATTTTGTTTTACTTATGTAATATTCAAAAACAAAGAAAATACTTCATATACTCATATTCATAATAGATTTATTTTGAAGTGAAGTGAGTTAATCACTGGATTATTTACTATAAATAGTACCCGGCAATCCTAAACGTACAAACGATATAGGAAAAATTATATAGAGAAAAATGGGCAAAGGCAAGTAAACTAATATTTGATATGTCTTTTTTAACAGTAAAACTATAATTTGCATTAAGAATTATACTTATGAGTAAAGATATACTAAAGAATGTATGGAGTATTTACATTTGTGATAAATACAAAAAAAAAAATTATCTAATTTTTATAATGAATTTTTTTCTTCAAAGTTTTTAATAATTTTTAAAAAAAATAATAATAATAATAAGCAAAAATGTTTGGCAATAAAGAGCAAATTTGAGTTTAAGAGAGAGTTTGTAATTGGGTTACTGAAGCATCCTTAGCACACCCCTGGAATTGCCTATGTTTGTCTGCAAAAGGTATTTCAATAGTATTAGCATTACAAATTATTAGAACTATAGTAACTATTGTACTACAGCTCATTTACTTTGTAAAGTATTAATCTTTTTTTTTATGTCTTCTAGAAAGTGGTGCCAAAATAATAAATGAACCTTTCACTTGTTGTGTGCTGCCAGATTTTCTTAAGTCAGACGAGTTTATTCAAGAACTGAAAAATGAGATTGACGAAGTAGATGTCGAAATAAAACTTAGTGATTTATATCAATTTAAACAGGTAATTTAAAAATGCCAAATATGCATATTTACTAGCATAAGACATGATTGCGACTTTGTAAACAGTTACAATTTACATCTATTGTTGTATGGCACAATCACATGTATAATTTAGTTGATTTTAAAAATAATTCAATAACATTATCATACTTTTTTTTAAATTTAATATATGTTTTTTAAAAATTAAGTGTTTTAATTAAACTGATGTAGCTTTCAAATAAAAAGGATTGAAAGACAAATTAAAAATCGGTTTTGTAAAATTTGCAAGAAATGATTGGCAAATTTTAATGCAAAAGCAACAATGAAAATGGGATATTTTATAAATTAACTCATCGACATGTTTTATATAATTCTAAATAATTTTGTTTTTATTTGCATTGTTTATTAATTTTTTCCCCTCAAGAACTTTTTTTTGCCAATCTTTCATCATTTGATTTGCTTTGTTTAATAGAAATTAGTAGGTGATATGTTAAATGTGATTTTTAAAATTAAAACTGCAATTGCATTAAAAATTGGGCAAACTGAATAGAGAATATCAATAATTCTTTTTGTGAATATACTAGCTATAAAAAAAGTTGTTTTTGGTATTAAGCACAATTGAAGGGATACGTGGATGAAGGACATATGTAACAAAAATTAAGTTTTGATATAATTGACCTTAAAGTTTTCATTTCTTATTTAGTTATGGTCACACACCTCTTTTATGACCTCCTGCTAATAAGGCTTCTAAAATGATGATATTTGTGTAAAAAAAAATTTTCTTCAAAATAAAGTGCCATATTTTTTTTATATTAAGTGTAAAATACTATCAATATTGCTCATTTTGTTGTTAATGTTATAATTACATCTTTTCTTTTGTTTTATAGTCAAGAGATCTGACCTTTTCATCCTCCCCATGTATCTCAACTTTTAAGTAAGTGAAACATGTGTCGACTAATCTGGTATTTCATGTTTTAATTAAGTTTAAGTGATTAACATTTGGGGAAGTCCCTTCAAAATAACATTTCCAAATTAGTGATTTTCTTTTTGTTATATCTGAATAATTTTTATCCCAAACTTCCTAAAATATAATTTTGCAATTAGTTAACACTAATTTGATTAATTCAATTGGAGAAGCTTAAACTTTAAATTAGTTTGACATTAAATAAACACCAGATTATTTGAATGCGAGAGATTAGCTATTAGCTTAATTTAAGAAACTTAGCATAAGTTAAGTTATTAGTTTAAGAGAAACAAACCTGCTTAACTTCTTTCATAAGTCGAGACTAAGTTATACTTGATTCAGTATACTTAATATTGATATCAATATTAGCATGAAGTATTTGTTTCAGCATTGTATATTAAGTCCATGATTATGTTTTTGTGTCATCATTGGATACAGTATTAATCTCATTATTATGTCTGTTTCATTTTTGTTATCAGTTGCTTAAAATTTGCACTAATGCAATTTACCTATTTAGAGCTAAATCGCATAGCAAAATATTTCATTATCACATTTCAAATAAAAAACTTTTTATAATTAAGAAATGAGAGAAGTTAATTATATATATATATTCTCTCAAATAAATCCTTTTTTTTTTAGGAAGTTGCTATACGGAAAGTGCTTAGAATGGATGAAGAAAGTAACTAATATAGAATTGACAGATAGAGTAGATATATCATGTTCCTGTTATACTTACACAGGTTGTGGATGTATTTATATTTTATTATTTAGACAGAAATAAATATAATTGTTTGATAATATTACATTTAAATTTTCATTTGATGATATTTATCTTTCAGAAGACTTTAAGACATTTATGTCGGACATACATAAATTACCTTTTCGAAATTGTAAAATGTCATTGACACAAAAAGACATTACTAATCTATTATATGCAGGGTTCATATGATCTTTCAAAGTCCTTAGAAAATCCTTGTCCATAAAGGCTGCTATAAAGTACTTCGAAACTTCTTATATTTGTCCAAAGGGTCCATAGAAACTTTCATGTTACCAAAGACTCTTAGAATGTCATTAAAACGATTATTATTATTTTGTTAAATGTCTAATAATAATGCTTCATCTTAATGTGAATTAAACACATCTTTATATACGAGTAGAAAAAACCACAACTTTTTTGCATCCGATAGCTTTTAGCAATTGCACTTATTTGCTTTTCATTTTAGTTGATTGCACATATTTTCCTCTTTATTTAAAAAAAAAATACTCAGGAGCCAATTTCCGAATTTAGAGCTAACTTTTTGTTACACATGTATACAAGTTTGTTTGCATTAAAAAAATCCTTATAAATTGATTTTATGGTAATTAGTACCTAGTTTTTATTTTCAGAAAATACGTAGGAACCCTGAAATAATAACTGAACTCTGAATATTATCATATTCTTTAAAAGGAGTTGAAATGAAAATTTTGACTAAAAAAAAATTTTCTTTTTAAAGTTAAGCATACAATATAATTTTTAAGTTAAATAGCTGCTTAACATTATTAAGTATTGATACTTTCATGTAATCTATTTTACATTATAGAGTTACATAATATTTCATCCAATATTGTCTTGTTTATCATTTATTTTTTCTTGGATCTTTTATTCAAAGTATGAATGATTTTAACATTGCATTTCAGATCACTTGCTGTGCCATGATGATGAATTGGAAGGTAGAAGAATCGCTTATATTTATTATTTAGTTCCAGAATGGGAGGAAAAGAATGGCGGTTCACTGGACTTGTTTAACAGCGGTAATTTGAGTTTTATTGCAGTATTTACATATGTTTTTCTTCTTCTTATAAAACCTATTTAAATAATTTATGTTTATTTTTAAATTATTTTTTAAATTCTTAGTCAAAGGTGAACCTTCAGAAATTTGCACATCGTTTAAACCAGTATGGAATAACTTAATATTCTTTGAAGTTAGCCCAGTTTCATTCCATCAAGTAAGCATAAATAAAATGTCTTTTAATAAATATAACTTTTAAGTTTTCTTGTGTTATTAAAATATATATGTATATCAAACAGTATGTAAACTTTTGATCTAAAATAATAGAAATAAAGAAGATTGAGTGTGTAATTCACTGTCACCCCCCCCCCCTTTTTTTTTGTTGAAAATGCCTGCTTAGTTCTAAAATAAACCGTTGTTAAGAAAAAAAAAACTCCAAGTCAAAAAAAGAGTATGGTTGAGGAATAAAATTTACATGCTGTGATTAACGCAGTCTGTTATTGCTTCTTAAAAACAAAAACCTCAATATCTCAAAACTGCCTTTTAGGACTTACCATCAAGACCACAATGTTGATTTTTATTCTGCGATTAGTAATTCATTGGTTAAGGTTTTGTCTATTCATATAAATAAAAATAAGACATAATATGTGACCCACACTTACCTAATTGAACACATAATTGAAACACTTTATAAAGTGAAAATAAATTTATTGTTTAACACATAGTAAACAATGTGTCTTCAAAACTGTGCATCCCTCATGCTTTTTCAACTACTTACTATCTATTGGAGTTACTTAAAAATGAATGTGTATGAAACATGCAACAAAATCACCCCCCCTCACCCTTATGTGACTTTAACATTACTGAATATTTCTGAAAGAATATTATAATAAAAGAAATAAAGTGTTGTTTATTAAAAAGTATTTTAAATCATAATAATTAAGCATTCTTTACCTGACTGGAATATGATATTGTAGTATATGTAATTCTACATAAAATAATAATTGTATTTGGATTTAGGTATCGGAAATTCTAGCTTATAAAACAAGAACTTCAATTAGTGGTTGGTTTTATGGTCCTCCATTAAAGGCAAATATCCATACAGTTGAGAAAATAGATTTCAGGCCTCCTACAACTGTTCCTGTATGTAAGCACCATTTTTTACTTTATCTGAAATTAAGTTTTTAAAACTAAAATCTAATTTATTATTTATATAAAAATATATTGTTCTGCAATCTAACTTTGTACTTTTCTGTTTTATCATTACCCTTAGATTTGTTTTTATTTTGAGAGCTATCAAAGTAGAGTGGTTATTTAAAAATAAATATTTTTTAAGGTGGATATTAATCAATGGATCAATCCACTTTACCTTCAACCAGAAACTCAACTGAGCATCCGGGAGAGTTTTGAGGAAAGTTCCGAAATAGAATTGATGGATTTCCTACAGGTAAAGTTTTATGTAGCTTTAAAAAATACATTTAATTTACTTTACAATTGTTTTTATACTATAAAGGCATTATAAGTAGGATTTTTCATTATACTTATTATGATTAATTGTGGTTTAGAAGGAAAAATATGAAGAAGTGTGCCAAGCATTGACTGACAACTTAGAATGGATGCAAAAAGGACCACCTAGCCAAAGGTAAAAACTTGTTAATTTTTAAATTTAATTTTATTGCATACATTTCTATTTAAACTCTTTAGTCTGAGCTTATAACTTCAATTTCCATTCAGAAAAAGAAAAAAAAAGTGGGAACCAATAGTTCATATCCCAAGGACTAATATTTGTAAAATAATATTTTTCAGCTGGTAAAGCTAAATTAAAACTCAAAAATTGGAAATGTTCTGGTATGCATTACTGAAAACTAAATTTTTATTTAGTTATTAAAACAAAACAGTTTATTGATTTTATGAGTATATAGATTTTTTTTGTAATAAATGATTGAAGATAACTAAAGTATATTTGTATGATTTGATTATTTTAAATGTTTGTATATTTAAATTAATTTATTCAAGTATATTTTTAAATATACCACAACTGGTTGTAGTTGTTGAAGTTCCACTATCCACACACACTTCCACTACTACATGTTTTTAAAGTACATTTAACACTGATTATAAATAGATGGCACTAACCATGCTTTTGTTTTGTACTATCCCTAATACAGTACATAGTAAACTTTATATTTTTTATTACTGTTATTGAAGTATCATATTATAATACATTTAATACACACATTTATACAGAAAACATTTCTATGTGCTATGCTAGAAGAATTGGTGCAAAAATATCGAAAAGCAAAAAGAGAAATCACAAAAATGTATTAATAAAAAATTCAAAGTTACTGGGAAAACAATTAGTAATCATGTTCTTAAGCTGATAGTTTTAAGATCTTCGAAAAAATTGCATAACTTTGAAATGATACCCTGTTTCCATTACAATTACCTTTTCTTTGACTTTTGATATGCAACAGAATTGGAACTTGATCATTAAATATTAAATAAAAAAAAATTGAGTATGTACAAGTCAAGAGGTTTGATTCATGAATACTTCTGGGCCCCACGCAGTACATAGGTTAGAGGGTGGAAGAGGATAAATGGTCAACCTGGTTGATGCGGTCCACTTTTCTGTACAAGATGGTAGGTCATTTATCCTCAATGGCTGATTCCCTGTGGAGTTGTAGGGCAAAAGCGCATACTGCATCAAAGGGCGACACTTCCTTCCAATTGGTACAAATGTTACAGGGGATAATGGATTACTAACCGGCATGTTTGAAACATCTCACCTTCCTCTACACGATGGTATGTCATTTATCCCTATAGGCTGATAAGGATTTTACAAATGTCGTTTTCCATTATGTAATCCATACCAAAAGGAAAGACATATTTACCTCAAAAAGACATCCTTCTCATTTTCCTGACAATTTTTATTGAAGTACACAGGAATACATTGGCAGATAAATATCGAAACATCAACATTATTTAATTTTTATGGAATCATTACCTATTTTTAAAATTAGTAAATATCCCTCCTAAATAGGAAAGAAATTAGAGAACAAATTTAAATTTTGAGAAACCTTGTTTAGAATAATATATGTGTGGAGAATCTTGTTTATACCGCCCAGTTTGACGATATTTTCCCTTTGTAACATAAACTCAAATACTAAATAATGAAATACGATGACGTCCATGTTAGGCTTAGTTTGAGATAAAAATGACCTCAAAACATGTTTTTGACGCCTTTTGAAAACTATCTTCTGATGTTAGACCCCAGAAAATACCTGGTTTTCCCTTATGTTACTCATCAAGAAATATTGAACGAGAATTTTTTTATTTTTTCTAGTTTTTTAAAGTATTTTTATGATTTTTACAGTAATTTGATTTGAATTTTTTTTTCTTGACTTTTAATGGGAGGGGTTTGAACCCCCTGAACCAACCCCTTACCTACGTGCCTGATAACTGGTGATTAAAGTATTTAAATTTTTCGTAGGAACTATGCAGACATCCCTGAATCGTCTAATATTTCCCCCATCATCAAAGAGTGCCAGGCTCTGTTTTCCTCAGAGCCGTTTCTGCTAATTGCTTCCAACCTGACTGGGTTGAACCTGCATCCGTCCTCTGATGAAAATTCCAATGCCAAGATGGGAGAAGTGAGCTCCTGCATCAGAAAGTGGAAGCACGGATCATACACATTACTGAGTGATCAGTCGTTCTTAGATTTCGCCATGCTCAATGCCACACTGTGCTTCAATTGCTCAGGTAAAAACTGCCCTTTCAATACCTGGTACTTTTGATTTTGAGTGAAAGTTTAGCAGAGCTTAAATAACTCATTTCAGAAAAATATAAGTATATATTTTATTAAGAAATTAAAAATATATATATATGCTCAATGCCACACTGTGCTTCAATTGCTCAGGTAAAAACTGCCCTTTCAATACCTGGTACTTTTGATTTTGAGTGAAAGTTTAGCAGAGCTTAAATAACTCATTTCAGAAAAATATAAGTATATATTTTATTAAGAAATTAAAAAAATATATATATGCTATATAAATATAAGCTAAATAATTATTTTTAAAAAAAATCTTCATTTTTTTTAGAATTCTTATATAATTTAATTAGTAGTTATTTAATATAACATGTGTTTGCCATGAATTTGAAAGAATTGACTACCAATAAACAATTGCAAATTGTGAATGGCATTTGATACTGTTTTTTTTAAAAATTTAATGTGTATTTTACTTGCTGCATTATATATTTAATTTAGATTGGGAAGTTGAATATGGTGGCTATACCAGTTATGTGGCTAAAGAAGAAAAAGAGGAAGTAAGGATTTTAAGTTTTATTTATATTTAGTTTGCCTTAGCTGTAAAATCAGCAGCAGAGCTTTAAATATAGGTTCATATTAATTGACTAATTAATCTAGACAAATTTCTACTAGTAAGAGATGTAGCTCGGGGAAGTTTAGGCAATTGTCAAAATGTGTTTAAATGTTTGGGGTAATTGTGCTCAAACTGAATCAAGGTTAAAAATTATATTGTAACAGTTAATACGTTTTTTTACTTTTGTGAGTGACCGTGTAATCCAGTCAGCATGCTATACCAAAACTGGTAATTTTGACTATTTGTTCAAACTTTTTACTTTCAAATTTAGTTATGCAAACGAAGAATTAACACATTGTGACTTATATTATTTCTTTTTTCTTAAAACACTGACAAACACTTGCAGGTTTTTTTTCAGTAATGCAAATATTTTTCAAATTCACAAAAATATTAAATTTTGCAATATGTTTAAGGTGATAATAGTATTGACAAATAGTGTTTTCATCCTTATTGAATAATACAAATCGCTTTTAAAGTTATTTGTATTGATGTGTTTTCTTCATATTGTATTTCTTTAATTATATATATTTATTTTTAGTTGCTTCGAGTTGATCCAAAACCAAACTCATTGGCTTTAATTTATACCACTGAAGGAACTTCAAATTTTGTTAAATATATTAACTGTTGTGCAAATGACCATTGTAAGCCATGTTTTCAAGACATCTTTTCTGTATATAAAGAAATTGAATAAACCCTTTTTTAAAGAGAAACAAAATGCATGTACTTTTATAGAATCTCTTCAAGCCTAACTTATCTTCAAAATAGTAAGTTGCTTTCCAAATGTTTGAATCTAGTTAAAATTCTAATTAAAATAAATACAGCATCAAATTTAAACGTTGACATATTTTATAGGTAAAAACAGCCAAGCATTGACATATCATGCAGGTATAAACTTCAAACATTTATTACCAAAGAATGTTATATTTGTTGATGAAAGCAATAGTTTCTTGTATTTGTTTCAAAGTTATACATCGAAAAGTTTAAACATGAAATTTCTTTTGTATTGCCTTGATGATCTAACTCTCGCCGAAACTAAAAAGTGGTCTATGTGCATAAAAAGTTCCATATATATATTCTAACTCTTTCCCACTGTTTAAATCCCTTTTAATGTCTTTATTTTTACCCCCATTTTAACCATCACTTTAAATATCTTTCTTTAATTTTGTATATAGGACCTTTCTATAAAACAAATTTTTCCCAGTTCCAAAGCATTCAACATATTTCCTCTTATGATCCCTTTTGGCCCTTAGTTTTGCACCTAAATGATTGACCCCCCCCCCCCCCTCAAATCATAACGATTGTCCTCTATTTAAAGAAATATCACATATATGCACATTTGACCATTTCCATATTTAAAAAAAAAAGTTGTAACCTCTATCTCTCTTTCTCTCTAGAAATATGTATATTGCAAATAAAAATGTATGGTTATGACAACTATTTATTGGTAACCTTTCCATTGCGTTTTCTCGCAATAACGGAGTTTTTTCGCTGTACTCTTCAATTCCCAATTGAGCAGTTTGTAGTGTATTCGTAAGCTCGATAATTGATCATTCCATTCCACAGCGAGTACCACTGCTGCTTTCGTTATGCAATTATGACCATGGCTAAGTGAAGAAGCTTGTCCACGTAAATTTCTAACCAAGAAAGTTATTTGTTGTTCCAAGACCATGTTTTCTTGCAATGCCTCAGGGCCCCCAGTTGCACAGTGGATAAAGGCGTTCGGCTAGTAATCGGAGGAATGCGAGTTCGAACCCGACTGATGAACGTGATAAAGTAAAATAGAAATGTAGTGATCTTGCGATTGGAGAGTTGCCAGCTGCGCTACTAAAATATTAGGGGGGGAGTCAAAAAATATCCTACAAATTATACTGGCGTGTATACGGGACTGGTGCATGATAAAGCTGATCGGGGTCTAATGTCTTGCCGCTTATTGAGGTTGCGTCGGGTGCCAGTTCAAGTGTTATCCTCTTCATCTGACCATGGTACAAAAATACGAGGCATCGTTCCCGGATCTTTTCTTCGAGATAGGCTACGAATCGTCGACAATAGCCCACTGTGCATCTCTGGTGCGACGTTAATTAACCAAACCAAAACTATGCTAATTCAGGCTACTGAGGGATCCAACACACGTCATCTGACCACGGTTCCAAATTACAAGACAATGTTCTATGGATAACTTCTAGTTGGTTGGTTTGTTAATTAACGTCGCACTAGAGCTGCGCAGTGGGCTATTGGCGACGGTTCGGGGTCAATCTCGAAGGAAAGACCCGGGAACACATTCACAAACACATTCATACATGCACCTCGTTATTTTAGAACCATGGTCAGATGACGAGGAAACACCTGAACTGGCACCCAACGCCTTCAATAGACGTCGCGGCTTTGGACCCCGATCAGATTTATCGTGCACCAGTCCCGTATACACGCCAGTATAATTTGTTGGATATTCTGGACGACTTTCTAGTAATTTTGTAGCGACGCTGGCAACCCTCCGATCGCAAGATCACTACTTTTTTACTTTTCTATGTCAAGTCCATTTCCCGGATTCGAACCACCAATCCTCTGATTAGTATCTGAACGCCTGAGCAACTGGGGCTCGGATAACTTCTAGATTGATCCCGATCTGCCGCCAACAGCGAATTGTGCAGATCTAGCGCTACGGTATTTCAACCAACCATTCAGGCCTCCGTGGCCGACTGGATAAAAGCGTCAGCTGGGAATCAAAGGGTTCCTGGTTCGATCCTGTGCGACAGACTTGTCAATATAAGTTAAGCGAAGCGTGCGGAGTACCGTAGGGGCGAAGCCCCTTTTACCTCCTGTATGACTATTAATATTTAAAAACATGACGATGAGAATTAAATTTTGAATGACTCGCACTAGGCGACTAAGGACGAAACATGGACAGACAGGACGAACGATAAAAAAAAAAGTTAAAATTAATTCGCGTACATGTCTGATTGGCTGCTGCCGTCACGTGGTAAAATCCATTACTGCGATTGGTCGGAGCCACCGATTTTGCTACTGGGCTGCTCAACTCGTTCAGTTTATCCAAAAAGAAGCAGAAGAGAGCCTGAAGTTTTTCTGCTGCAGTGTTCTTTTCCCTCAACTGATCTATCAAGCATTTGATTCCATCAGTGAAGGTAAAGATAGCTGAAAGTTCTTTGCATAACTCGGTGACTGGAGCGGGCACGCTCTTTGTCGCCGGGACAGGTTGTTGGGTGGGTTTTCGTGTATCCCTCCGCCGAGCCGGAATCGATGGCCTGATGATCCGGGTTTGGACTGGAAGTCTCCTCGGTTTCGGGAAGTCAGAGCATTTTCTACTGGAAGCTACATGGCCTGTAGCCTTGCAGTTAATGCATGTCGGAGTATCCAATTTGCCGAGAGAGCATTTTCTCGTTTGGTGAGATTCCCCGCACTTCAGACATCTGGGTGCGAGATGGCAAGTATGGCTTGTATGGAAGAAAAAGTTGCAATTAAAGCATTGCGGCACACTTTTACTTCGGTAGGGCTCCACAGTAATAACCAGTCCTAGAAGCTCCTTAGTTTTTAGGATCTTGTTTGTTCCTGTGGTTTTAGTCATGGCCACCATGAAGACTTTGGTGGGGGCCTTAGTCGAACGTCTGGTCAGCTGGACCACTTTGGAGACATCATATCCCATTGAAGTGAGCTCAGCTAGGATGTCAGGGCAGGTCGTTTGAACTGGCAGTCCTTTAATTGCCACTCGAAACGGGGCACTGCTCGGTGAGGCGGCAAGGAAGAAATCACTTTTCCTCGCCTTGAGATAGTCAGTAGCCAGTAAATAGTCTCCCTCATTAGTCGGCTGAATTTTAATAAAGTCTCCAGTTTGCTTTGACTGAAGTTTATCATTCAAAATTATTTTCAGTTCCGACAAAATGAGAGGGTAGATCTCGGTGATACAGACTTGTCAAAAGAAAAGTAAAAAGTAGTGATCTTGTGATCAGAGGGTGGTTTGCCAGCTTCACTACAAAATTCTATAAGAATTTCGCCTAGAACATCCACAAAAATTATCGCCATGTATACGGAACTGGTGCACGATAAATCTGATAGGGGTCCAAAGTCCCGACGTCTATTGAAGGCGTTGGGTGTCAGTTCAGATGACTCCTCGTCATCTAACCATAGTTCAAAAATACGAGACGGTGTTCTCGGGTTCTTCCATCGAGAGATACCTCGAACCGTCGCCAATAACCCATTACGCAGTTCTAGGTTGTCTGATCAGTTAATTAGCGTTGCACTAGAGCTGCACAGTAGGCTATTTATTATCAACGGTTCGGGGCCTATCTTGAAAGATGAAAGAAGAAGATTCCACTATCTCGTATTTTTGAATCATGGTTAGATGATGAATACAACACCTGAACTGGCACCCGATGCAACCTCAGTAGGCGCCAGGACATTGGACCGCGACGCATTTAACGTGCACCAATCCCGTATACGGTGATAATTGAGAATAATTTCGGACGACTTTTATAATTTAGTTGAGAATCAGGCAACCCTCCGATCACTACATTTTAACTCTTTAGGATGTCCTCATGTTGTTTATAATAGCCTGGTTAGCTCGGCTTCAGGAAATCGCAAGTTCGATTCCTTTCGCAGGAAGCGAGTGATGGCCTGGTCGGAAGAGTCTCGAGCTCGGTAGTTCGTTTAAATGACATCACACTAGACTATATCATTGGCTAATTAACAACGGTTTGGTATTTATCTTAAAGGTTTGAACCCAGAACGCTGTACTGTAATTTTAAGTTAAGGTCAGATGACGTGAACAACAGTGGCAGTGGCACCCCATACACCTGATGATAGGCGTGGCGACTTTTGGACTTCGGCAGGTTTAGCATTATTCAGTTCCCTGTACATGGTAGATGTTTTTTGTAGATTACAGAGAGACGGAATCGGCAACCCTCCATTTATGAGTCGTGCCCGAGTCTTTTCTTCGGGATAGGTCCCGAACCGTCGTCAATAGCTCAATGTGCAGCTCTAATGCGACGTTAATTAACCAAACCAAAACCAGTTATGAGTCCTTTACTCTAATGCCTGGGCCCCAGTGGATAAAGGCGTCAGCTGGGGATCAGAGGATTCTTGGTTCGATCCTGTGCGACGAACATGACAAGGAAAAGTAAAAAAGTAGTGATCTTGTGATCGGAGGGTTGCCAGCTTCGCTACAAACTACTAGAAAAGTCGACTAGAACATCCTCAAAAATTAACGGCGTGTATACGGGACTGGTCCACGATAAATCTGATCAGGGTCCAAAATCTGTTGATAGTTCAAAAATAGGAGGCATCGTTCCCGGGTCTTTCCTTCGAGATAGGCCCCGAACCGTCGCCAATAGCCCACTCTGCAGCTCTAGTGCAACGTTAATTATACAAACCAAACCCGAAATCTATTGAAGGCGTTGGGTGCCAGCTCAGGTGTTGCCCTCGTCATCTGACCATAGTTCAAAAATACGAGGCATCGTTCCCGGGTCTGTCCTTCGAGCTAAGCCCTGAACCGTTGCCAATAGCCCATCAGAGGATTCCTGGAGGATCAGAGGACCGTTCAGCTGTGGAGTACGACGCTTATTAAACCAACCAACTAATGCCTGGGCCAGTCTCCGACCTGCTTGTACAGCTCTAGAGTGCGATGTCAATGATAGAATCTAATTCAATCGGTTAAATTTAAAATCTACTAAAAAAAAAATTGCCATTTTATTTTTAGTAATAATATCTTTGTCAACTCTCTTAATCTACTACCTGTGTTTCCTACCGTATCCTATTTTCAGAAATGAAGTTGCTTCTAATGGTAAGTTTTTATACTTTTCTTATATATTATTTATTAATCGGAATAACCCTTCGTTTATAAATAAAACGATATTTGTAAAAAAAAATAAAAAATAACGCAGCAATGCACCTCTATACGTTACTATTGATAGTCATTAAAACCAGTGTTTGACTTTAAAGTTATTGGTTATTTTAAAATTTTATCTATTACTATAGTAAGAATTCAACAAAAATAAGTACTTGATTATGTCATTGAATAATTTTAAGTAAGGTCGTTATAACAATATTCGAAATGTCAGTTTTAGAGAAGTTCAGAATAAAGGTTATCTATTATTTTTTGATCGATGCTTTATAAGATTTTAGAATCTACTCTATTATGTGTTAATCAAATCTTATTGATAATTTTGTTTGAAGTGTCCCCCCAAAAAAAGAAACTATATTGTTGATAAAGTTTGTAGTGTGTTGTATTGACAAAGATTGCCTGCCACGTAACTGATTATTAATAATAAAATCACATATAATGATCCAAATGCAAACAAGTTAAGCAAGTATTCCTTTTCACTGTGAATGTTGTTTTCTATCTATAGCTACTGCGATAGACGTCTTGAAAATTTATTTATAGCTGAAGTGTGAAAATGTTTATAGGACAATTGATTTTAAAACTAATGAATCTGAATGCAATAATTAAAATAAGATAAACTGTATTCTTCACTCATGATATAAAGCGATTCATGATCAGGCCTCTGTTGTCAAAGCAGCTGGGTGGATCGGAATGCTAAAAAAAGTATAATTTTAAAATGTAGATTGTAAACTTTATATTACTTACGAATACTTGCAACGTTTGTAAACAAATGCATATGTGAAAAATTTCGCAAAAGAAACAATTCAATTAAATATTTTAAAGCGTCTGCTATGAGGCTAGTCGAGCGATATTTGCACTGCAACTATCGCTGGGCGATAATCAACTGAGTCAGCGATTCTCAACCTTTCAGTATTCGCGGCCCAGTTTTCAATCATAATTTTCATCGCCCCCCCCCCCCTCCCCCCCCCCTCCCCTCCCCCCCCCCTCCCCTCCCCCCCCCCCCCCCCCCGCTTACAATAAAATGTTTACAACAATAATGTATATTGAGTATTTTGGATTCTGTTTTCAAATTATTTTTAACTAACTGCCCAAACAAGTGTAAAAGTAAGCCAACGTTGGCGAGAAACCACATCTGACATTTTGCCTAGCGGGCGGTGAACAGATGAAGCGAATGAAAGCGGGGAAAATTTAAATATTATATTTGAAATGAAAGCCAAACAGGGAGATAACGTTAAAAGAATATCAAAGTAGAAAAATTCGTTAATGAAAGTTAACCTAGACGGGGTGAGCTAAATTTAGAAACTGGGAATACATTTTTTCGAATAATAAAAGAAAGAAAACAGAAGCATGACTAAACAAAATAGAAAAAAATAAGTAATGTTTGTGGAAGGGAATCCACACGACCGATATCATCTCGAGCCAGTGGCGTACACAGGAAATTTATAAGGGGGGGGGGGGTTGATCGTCAGATTACTTTACACGTATATATATATATATATATATATATATATATATATATATATATATATATATATATATATATATATATATATATATATATATATATATATATATATATATATATGTACGCAGAGTGCGGCAAGTTAACTTCCTTTTTTGAAGTGAGTGCTCTGAAGCTTACAGCAGCCCAGGCAGGTAGGCGTGGTCTCGAATAAAGTTTTGTGGTCTTGTGGTTCAGACGCCATCATACGTTGGAGTAACGAATAGAGTGCATTTGCCGTAGAGGTCTATTTTTCCAACGGAAGTTCGGTGGTTTCAACCCAGCGCGCTTTCCGAAATCGCTTCACTATTGAGCCTTTGGGACATATCCCGGACCGGAAATCTATTTTTTGGTGGGTGACAACGTTCATGGAAACTGGTTGTGTGCAGAAAAAAAGAAGTGGAGACGCACGTCCCATCAGATCACCCATGGTTTATCGAGGAAAATGAACAGGTATCACAGTCTCTTCAGACCATTATGTAAACATGCTCGAAGAGGTTTATTTTGCTGATTGATTTAAATATATATATATATATATATATATATATATATATATATATATATATATATATATATATATATATATATATATATATATATATATATATATATATATATATATATATATATATATATATATATATATATATATATGGTACAAATGTATTATCACGGGGCACCGAAAAATTGAAATTTAGAAATGCATAGAAGTCGCCAATATGACTATTAACGGCCAACGATGGGCAACGGCGATAGGTTGAGCATGATGCCAGTTTCTTCGGTTTAAAATCGGGCCTCGGTGGCTCCGATGAAAAGTTCGATGATTAAACGCGATTGGTTGGATGGAATGCACAGTAGACTATTACAACGTTGTACAATGGGCTATTGGTACGGACACATTTGAAAAGTAATTGACATTTATTAATTGTTTAAGTAACTTTGTTTTGGTTTAGTTAAGGCAATATTTGAGCCACACAATGGGGTATTAAAGACGATCCAATGTTATTATGTAACGAATGGTTAATTGAATAAGCGTCGCATTAGGGCTGCGCAATGGGCTATTGGAAATGGTTCCGGATCTATCCCGAGAAAATGTGGAATTATTTTAAAATGACGGACCTGTGGTTTCACCCCACTCTCTAAACTTCTGCGCGACTTTGATATTTACTGGGATAATTTTATCGTCTGCGAATTTTTTTCGTATCGTCTGCGAGTTTTGTTTCTATACGAGCTCTTCTTTTGTTGTTACATTTTGCATGGCTTTTTTTTTACAAATTTCATAACTTTTTTAATCCTGATGACGCTCTTTGAAAATTTCCGTTTGGTCTAAAGTAGCCTCTTTTTAGTTACTGGCGAATTGTTTCAACTAAATACGGTTATGTATCTGTTTGAAATTTTCATTTATATGTATATTTTTTTCATTTTATATTCTATGTATAACTAGTTTTATTTTGGAATATTATGCTTTATATTGAGGTGTGATGCCCCAAAACGACTGCCCGAAGGGCAGTCGTTTAAGAGTGCTGTCGAAATGCCCCAAACGACTGCCCGAAGGATTGCCTGTAAGCACCATGATCGACTGCTCGGAGGGGGTCATGGATGTGATCCTGAGTAGTCGGAGGCCGAAGGCCGGAGACCCCAAAATCGACGTAAGGAGTCTGGGACTTTAAGCGCGCGGTACGCGTGTGCGCTGAAGAGTGCCGTCAAAATGCCCCAAACGACTGCCCGAAGGATTGCCTGTAAGCACCATGATCGACTGCTCGGAGGGGGTCATGGATGTGATCCTGAGTAGTCGGAGGCCGAAGGCCGGAGACCCCAAAATCGACGTAAGGAGTCTGTGACATTAGCGGGCGGTACGCGTGTGCGCTTAAGAGTGCTGTCGAAATTCCCCAAACGACAGCCCGAAGGATTGCCTGTAAGCACCATGGTCGACTGCCCGGAGGGGGTCATGGATGTGATCCTGAGTAGTCGGAGGCCGAAGGCCGGAGACCCCAAAATCGACGTAAGGAGTCTGTGACTTTAAGCGCGCGGTACGCGTGTGCGCTTAAGAGTGCCGTCGAAATGCCCCAAACGACTGCCCGAAGGATTGCCTGTAAGCACCATGATCGACTGCTCGGAGGGGGTCTTGGATGTAATCCTGAGTAGTCGGAGGCCGAAGACCACAAATACCCGGAAACATAAATCGACGTTAGGAGTCTGTGACGTTAGTGCCACGGTACGTACGTGCGCTTAGAACCGTGTATGGCATTCGTGATGTCCACACGACTTGAAACGACTAACCAACAGCGGATCAACTGATCGCGAGTGCTAATCGCAACATTCGCTTTTAAACGCATTAACTTAATGTCAGTTATTTGTATATTTCCGATATTCGTCGATCTGTAAAATATCATCTGACCAGGGTGCTAAATTACGAGGCAGTATTCCCGGGTCTTTCCTTCTATATAGATCTCGAACATCATTAACTTTCCATTAGAAATAGTAACATCCGTCATTTAACCATGGTTCAAAAATACGAGACAGCTTTCCCGTGTCCTTCTTTCAAGATATATGCGAACCGTTTACAATAGCCCAAAGTGCAGTTCTAGTGTGCGCTAATTAATCAATCGCGAAAGCAACCAACAAGGCAATCGCCGATCATCCATTTTAAAGCAAAATGTTTGGTTTGGATAAACATGATCTAGAACTACACATTGGGCTATTTAATACAAATGTAAATAAAAGTATTACTCTTATCAAAGTGTACTGGCAACGATACAAATTTATTTCGTGTTCGAAAGTTTGTTTATATTTTTAAAACGGCGATAGTTTGCTCTTATTACATTAATTTGTTACTAAAATATCAGAAATTACGAAAAAATAACATTCCGATATTAAATCAGTAAATTATAACATTTATAAATATAATATTTAGCATCGTTCCATTGTACTACGACTGCATAATCGAGGGTTACCGTCTCGTTTGGCGGGATTAACAAACGAGTCACAGAATTGGCGAAATGGCGACTTAATTTTGTTGAAAATTCGGTGCCCCGTGATAGTACATTAGTTCCATATATATATATATATATATATATATATATATATATATATATATATATATATATATATATATATATATATATATATATATATATATATATACTTTAAGAAATAAAATACTACAGAGTACAAAAATTTTAATTTAGGGACTAGTGGAAAAAAAATAATCATTTAGAATTAATTTTGTACTTTTTACCACTCTTTAAAAAAATTGTGCCAATTCACGAAAAAAAACCCACCTACATTTTAGAGCCAATTTCAAAAAGTGATAATGACCATAAAATGTATACTTAAATATTTAAAAAAATTCCACTTTTGTTCCTTAAATTAATAATTATTTTTAAAAAAACGTTTTAGAGCTTTTTCTAAAGCCGGTTTTTATTTTGAAAAAAAGATTGTTTTATACTATACTAGCTGAAATACCCGTTCTACGAACGGGAAAGAAATAAGTTACAAAATAGATACAAATACAATAATTATTAGCTAAATAAATAATATTCTTAATTTGTCCCATATCAGATGGAACCAAAGAATTAAAAGTTCCAATATGTAACGAAATTTTATTAGCAAGGTCCCGCAAGAACTTGAAAAATTGATAATATGGAGAAGTTGGCTGTAAAATACTGTGGATATACATACTGCACTCCAGTTGATTAACATCCATATTTTTACCTACAGTAACAGCTCAGAAGTTTAAAGATAAACAACTCTTGTAATTGATAATAATAACTATCTCCAAAAAAATTTATTAGACACCTACGTCAAAATTTGTAATTTCGTTATTGAAATTGGCAGGAATATTAAGAAGAAAAAAACGAAAATGATTTTAAAAGGTTCCTTTACCAAAATCTAGATTTTCAGATTTTTTCCCTTGTTTTTATAGTAAACCATATCAGTACGCAAAATTTTAAGATTCTAAAGAATTTCGAAGTTTTAAAAACTAATGTTCCGTTAAAAACATTCTCAGCCAATTTGTAATCTCAGCCAATAAATGCGAAAAACCCACTCATCACTCATCACTAATTCTCCAACTTCCCGTATACCTATGAAGATGAAATTTGGCAAATTTGTTCCTTATACCTTAAATAGGAAAAGTAAGCTATTTTTGTTTCTCCTTTTTCACTTCACAGTTAACGCGATAATTAACATGATATAAATACATTCATTTGTCAAGAAAGTAATTCATTGAGAAGTAATTCCCGCTTTTCCAACCAGGCCACGCCCGAGGCCCGCCAGTAGATAGAAGAAGACGCTTACTCACTGGGAACGTGAACACTGGTTCAGTTTTGAATTTTAAGTTCTATGCACGGGAAGAAAATAACTCGCAAAAGAGGTACAAGTAAAACATATTTAAGCGGATGAAAAATAATCTTAATTCCTCACCCATCAGAAGATAAATAAAATAACGAACCCAAACAAATTAAATAAATTTTATTAGCAAGTTCTAGCTGGAACTGAAAACTTTATAACATGGAGAAGTTGGCGATAAAACAATGCTGACAAATAAATGATATTCCCGTTGATTAACATTCGAGAAGTTTTACTTTGTTCGGTAAACCCTATCAGTATGTGGAGTTTAACAATTCTAAAACTATCCAAATTGTCCAAAACTAACGGTCCGTACAAAAAATCCCACTGTCTCATTGAACACTCCCTTAAATACGTTAGATCGGTACAAAAATAGCTTACTTTTCCTATTTAAGGTATAAGTAACAAATTTGCCAAATTTCATCTTCATAGGTATACAGAAAATAAAAGAAATAGTAATGAGTCAGTGGATAAGTGGCGAGGATTTTTACTTTTGGCATTTACAGTTCGAATTTTTGAAAATCATTTCTTAGTGAGCAATTTTGGCTTAAAGTGTACCTCCACGCCAAATTTAATTTTCATAGCTGATGTAGTACGGAATATCCTGTTACCCAATCATATTTTCACCATTTTGACATACATTTTATCATTTTTTGACACTAATTTCGCCATTTTTATGGTATTTTTACATATGTGTTCATATTTTAGTTCATTTGGCGATGTTTTTATATATATAGATTACAGAACTTCACTCACAGGTAGAGTGGTAACATAACTGGCCTCTCGGCAGGTAAACTAATAAATAATGGATAACACAAAACTAACTGAGTGCACGGAGGATAAATTACAAACTTTTATTTAGCGATGGGCTTCCTGTCTTGAACCTTTATATTATTCATACTGTATACTTCTCTTCAGTTTGATAATATATTTTTCGTATGGCTTGCACTTTTGGTCGTAGCATTTTTCGTTTTGTTTTCTTTTTCACAGTTAAATACCCCCCGGTGCGACGGGCCGGTTTTTATATTATTTTTACATATATGATCATATTTTAGTTCATTTGGCGATATTTTATTAATTTGGCGAAATGTTTTATTCATTCGGTGAAATTTTAATTTATTTGGCGAAGTTTATTAATTTGGCGACAGTTTTTAGTTATTTGGCGACAATTTTTAGTTATTTGGCGACATTTTGGCGATATTTAGTCATCAGCCAATCAGAATGCTCCTCGTACGTTACATAATATTAAAAATTTCCATTGTTTAATTTTTTTATTTTGCATTGTTACATGTTCTCCATGTTAATCCTATGGAGAAGTTTCGAAAAAGGGGTTTTACAACCCCTTAAATCCGTTCGATCGGAACAAAAATAGCTTACTTTTCCTATTTAAGGTATAAGGAACAAATTTGCCAAATTTCATCTTCATAGGTATACGGGAAGTTGGAGAATTAGTGATGAGTGATGAGTGGGTTTTTCGCATTTATATATATAGATTTTATTTTATTCACATTAGCAATTGATTATTATGCTTGAGTTTACTTGTCATTCGGGCCCAATTAATTTTCATACTTACGACTGCCATTGTTTTTCGCATACATTAAAAAAAACTGCATATGTTTGCACAAAATATAAGTCATTTGTATTTTAGCAATTGAATTTTAAAGTAAAAGCAGTACAAATGTTATAATTCTTCTAAATTAGTATGCATGGGAACTGACACGGAAACTTCCAGTTGCGGCTATTGGCAACCTTTTTCCTGAGCGATAATAAACACCTGTTTTTCCTTCCCCCTCGTATTGAAAATAATTTATTTTGGAAGGAAAATTTTTGCACGGTCGAAATGCGGCCATTTTTGGACACACTAAATTTATCTTTTAAATGTATTTCCTTTTACGAGGGAATATGTATCAAAGTTGTAAATGCGTTTTTCGTTAGGTTTTATTGAATTTGTACATGTTTTTTTTTTCTATATTATTTGCAGAATTTAATTTGGATTTAATTTAGGTGTAATTTTAGTGAAAAAAATTAATCTTATAGAAGACTCTCAAAACGACTATCCGAAATGGGGTTAAGAGGCAAAAACGACTGCTCGGACAGTGGTGGCGCCAGAAATTCCCGGTGGGCACGGAGGCTGACTTTCGCCGACGGGGGTGCTAGTATCCTCGACATAAATTGTACATATAAAATTACTTCATCCTAAAAAATTACAATGTGGCTTTGTTGAAGCACTTTCAGAAACAATAAATGAAGATAAACAAACTGTCCACGCCCATCCCCGTTCCGTACACGCTTTGCATTGTTACCACATTTTACACGCATTGGCGGCTAATTTCCTTTTGAACAAAAACAAATTTATGTAA
This sequence comes from Troglohyphantes excavatus, assembly GCA_963932185.1. Classification (NCBI taxonomy): domain Eukaryota; kingdom Metazoa; phylum Arthropoda; class Arachnida; order Araneae; family Linyphiidae; genus Troglohyphantes; species Troglohyphantes excavatus. The sequence goes on from OZ010667.1 coordinate 39,334,728, forward strand.
ATACATAGTTATATATTTCAGGGAATAAAAGTGTTGGAATGGATAATCCTAAAAGAGTAATATATGGTGTTCAATCTGATGCTCCAAGTATTAGGTGATTTTAAAGGTGTTTCAAAAAATTAATTATTAATCCAAATTGTAAATTATTTAATGCCGTTTGAGAATAAATATCTATAATATTTAACGTTATTATATGCATTGCGCGATGAATAGTAGTACTTTGTATAGGAATTATACACATAGTTAGTATTTCAGGATGAAATTTTTTAAATTAGTCTTGTTCAAAATCAATAAGTATGATTTTTATATGTTTTGATATTTTAGTACTATCCCAACTACTTACTGCATAAACCTAAAGCATAGTCCAATTAATTATCCACAAAATATTTTTGTTGATATTTTTGTTATATTTTACTCTTATATAATAAATAACCAATAAAGTGCTTAAAAGTTTTTAAGGTACATATTGTCACTTAAAGTCAGATTAATTTTTTTATACTTTTGAGAACATAGTATAAATCTTAAAAATCTATGTCAGACCAACGTTTTATTTTGTCTTCAATTTTCATAAATGCAATTCAATATTTTACTTTATCGCTCTCTTGGGAAAAGTTATTCATTTATTTTACTATTTGATATGCATGAAACTTTCAAAGATTGCGTAAACTCATTTGTGTTACAAATGAAGTTTAACTCATTGTGTCCAAAGATGGCTGTCTTTCGACCTTGCGTACACTTTCTTTTCAATATCGTACAAGGGGGAAAGAAAAATCGCATTGTTTTTCTTTTTTCAAAAAATATGGTAACCCGGCTCTCTTCGGCCGCAACTGGGTCATTCCCAACTGACAATAGGAATGAAGTCCTTTAAAAACACATATGGAATAATCTCACCTTTCCTGATTAATCGTTGGGTTGTCTTTTCTTTCGCTTTTTTTTAAAGAAAAAAAGCAACTAAACTGGATTGTTATTGCCTTAGCTTTCTTCTAGAAAATAATTTAACACAATCATCTGATACAGGTTTCATTTTGGCTTTAAAAGGCAAAACAAAGCACCATAACTTTCAGAAATACTAAACAAACAAAAGTCCTCAAAAACTAAAGTCCAATTTTCAGGAGTACAAAAAGTAGAAACTGTTTAAAACATCTTTTCATTTGACCTTTATTTTTGACCTGACTATTTTAGTCATCCTTTACTTCTACACTACAAGACTTACGAGATATATTCTAAATGACCGGCGACAAATTTTTTGAAACAAAATATTCTAAACCAAAAAAAATTCGATATTTTATTTACCATTAAAAAAAATATTTCGTATTGGCTTATTAAATTTTCAACGTATCGTAGATATATATCGGCGCCAAAATTGTTCCCGCCCTCTAAAATCGAAAGAGATTGCTTTTTGTTTATTTTACATTTTCCTGTCAAACGATGAATATTTTGTATTGACGGAAATGGGAAGGCGCCTAAATGGTTGTTAGCTGTCTGCCTGTTGGGAAAAGATGATACGAGCCCCCCCCCCCCCCCCCCACACACACACTTTTAAATAAAAAAAAAACCGTTTGTATTTTTTCTAATCTTTTTGTTTTGTTTTGGAAATGTTTATTAATTGGGGAAAAAAGCATTATTTTTGTATTAATTGGGCAGCGTACGCCACTGTCTCGAGCATGCGCAGGAGTCAGTTAATCAATTTTTTTAAATAATATTTTCTCAAGGATATTCTCGCGCCCCCTTCTAGTGTGCTCGCGCCCCCCTAGGGGGGCGCGCCCCACAGGTTGAGAATCGCTGAACTGAGTGACTAAAAAATCAATCAGCAACTGCCTGGCGAATATTTTAAATACATTCGACTTAAGGCTGCTACGTTTCGGATTTCCAAATTCGTATTATCCCAATCCATACAAAATCGCCAAACTGTCTATTATTGGTGAAAGTTGTTAACGAGGTATCGAGCAACATACATTTTGTCCGATAGTTGCATACTGCTGAGTGAGCGAATAGAATTTGAGTTTTTCAATTGTATGCAATAAATAGTTCAGTTGCAAGTCCGATTGTTGCCAGTGCGCAGCTGTCATGAAAGTCGTTTAACTACTAATATTGAGTTTACTTTTAATATATTTTTATTGCAGACATTAAATTACACATGGTTATCTCTGTTTATCACTACCGCACTTGCTTTGGACTCAATATTATCGCAGAACAAAACCTCAATATATTTAGAAAGAAAAATTGAAAATTTTAAACTCAAGCTTCATAACACATTGGAAAGCGTCCGTATTCGAAGAACGCGTTCATCTACAGGTCAAGGAGAAGGTGAGATTCTTTTTAAACCGTCTTAATTGTATAACATATAAACATTTAGGACCTTTAGTCCATTTTCAGGTTTGTTTTGGTTAAAAACGTCGAACTAGAGCTGCACATTGAATTATTGGCGACGGTTCGGGGCTTATCTCTAAGGAAAGACCCGGGAACAATGAGGACAACACCTGGGATGGCACCCGACGCAACGTAAATATTCATCAGGACATTGGACTCCAATCAGATTTAACGTTCAACAGTCCCGTATACACGCCGTAGAAATTGGAAGAAAAGTTCGGACGATGTATTGTTACTTCGCTTCTGACGACTCTCTGATGACAAAGTTCACTGTATTTTTACGTTTTTGGTCCTCTTTTAGCCGTATTCGAACTCGCAACCCTCTGGTAGCTAGCCGAAGACGGATCCTTGGGGTACGGACCCTATCCATTTTCAGGAGATTACTCAGAACGTACAGATGAAAGAACGTATAAAAGACGGACGTTAATTCAATCAATCAACCAACGTTCGTATTCGTTTCATCAGCTAATATTAATCTCTTTAGGCAATCACACGATCATTATTTAAATTAACATTGAAGTTTGGTTTGGTTAATTAACGTCGCACTAGAGCTGCACAGTGGGCTATTGGCGACGATTCGGTTCGGGGCCTATCTCGAAGGAAAGGCCCGTGAACGATGCCTCGTATTTTTGAACCATGGTCAGATGACGAGGAAAACACCTCAGCTGGCACCCAAAGCCTTCAATAGACGTCGGGACTTTGGACCCCGATCAGATTTATCGTGCACCAGTCCCGTATACACACCGTTAATTTTTTGTGGATGTTCTGGACGGCATTCTAGTATTTTGGTAGCGAAGTTGGCAACCCTCTGATCGCAATATCACTACTTTTTACTATTCTTTAGTCTAGTCCATCGCAACGCAAGGTTTGAACCGGGGACCCTAGGATTCCCAGCTGACGCCTTAATCCACTCGGCCACGGAGGCCAATTAACATTGAGAGTAACACTTTAAACAATACGTTGTCAAGGTTAAGGAACTGAGATAGCTGAGGGTCCTAAAATTGGAAAAGTAAGATGGGATAATCAGAGTTTGGTCAGTGAATAAATAACTTATTTGCCATCCGTTCTTAGACGAAAGTAATGAAACAATAATTTCCCAACTTAACGTTTCGAAATTCTCAAGTTCCAACTTATCGGCATTTTTCATTTTTTTTAATATATATTTTTAGTAATATTAAACAGTTCTCACAAGCATTGATTTGTTGCACCCATATTCCAATGCGGCGTCCGTTCCGAGGTCTAATTTAAATGTTATCTCCCACCCCCGTATTTAGAGAACTGATGCACGCTAAACACTCATTGTGGACAGGTCCACAAATATTAAGGTTGTGTGGGGTGCGAGTTGAGGTATTGTCTTCATTTGACCATGGTTGAAAATTATTAGGCAGTGCTTCTGGATATTGTATATGTACTTATTTAATAAAGATCCCAATTCGTCGCCAATAGCCTATTGCGCAGCTGTTGTGCGACGCTTATTAAATCTAGTAATCCCTTCAACCAAACCCAGAGGCCTCCGTGGCCGAGCGGTTAAAGGGGTCAGCTAGAAATATGAAGGTTCCTGGTTCGATGCCAGGCGATGGACTTGGCAAAGAAAAGTAAAAAAGTAGTGATCTTGTGATCGGAGAGATGCCAGCTTCGCTACAAAAATACTAGAAAAGTCGTCCAGAACATCCGCAAAAATTAACGGCATGTATACGGGACTGGTACACGATAAATCTGATCGGGTCCAAAGTCCCGACGTCTATTGAAGGTGTTGGGTGCCAGTTCAGGTGTTTCCTCGTTTTCTGACCATGGTTCTGGAGCCCCAGTTGCTCAGTTGGTAAGGCGTTCAGTTACTAATCGGAGGATTGGTGGTTCGAATCCGGGAAATGGACTTGACATAGAAAAGTAAAAAAGTAGTGATCTTGCGATCGGAGGGTTGCCAGCTTCGCTACAAAAATACTAGAAAGTCGTCCAGAATATCCAACAAATTATACTGGCGTGATTACGGGACTGGTGCACGATAAATCTGATCGGGGTCCAAAGCCCCGACGTCTATTGAAGGCGTTGGGTGCCAGTTCAGGTGTTTCCTCGTCATCTGACCATAGTTCTAAAATAACGAGGTGCATGTATGAATGTGTGTGTGAATGTGTATGTGTTCACGGGTCTTTCCTTCGAGATTGACCCCGAACCGTCGCCAATAGCCCACTGTGCAGCTCTAGTGCGACGTTAATTAACAAAACCAAACATGACCATGGTTCTAAAATAACGAGGTAGATGTATGAATGTTTTCCCTGATCTTTCCTTCGAGATAGACCCGAACCGTCGCTAATTGCCCACTGTGCAGCTCTAGTGCGACGATAGTTAACCAAACCAAATCAACCAATCCCCAATCCATAGTTATATATTTATTGACTGGCAACAGTAGAATGACGAGCGGAAATACAAATAAACAAACACAAACTAAATTATTGAAATTGTAAGTAAATCTCTTTGTAACTTTTATTTTCCAAAAGTAATGTGTATGAATTTTGTAGTATATTTGTGTTCAACCTTGTATATATTTACTTTTGTGTACATGGCCCATTTTGTTGTTTAATTTTTCACTAATTTGTGTTTTTGTTTGTTTGTTTGTTTATTTCAAGCACTTTATGATTAAATTTTGAAGTTTTTCTTCATTGATCAATATATATATGTATATATTCATGTTTTTGAAAATGGTTTTCAATGAAATTCAAAAGCCCCTTTGTTGAAGAATTGTTCTCCTTAATTTGTTCATATAAAATTTTAAAATGGTCAATTGATAGAGTAGATTATCCACATTGAATGAATGTTTATGAATTGATAATTTCTTGAGTGGTCCTAGTGAAATTCTGTTATTTTAAATAAATATTAATTTCGTTTATTAATTGAGCTTTTATTAATTTTGAAAGGATTTAATTTTAACTATGGTGTATTTTGTTATCATCTATTCAACTTGTATGTATATAATTATTGAATATGCTGAAAAGTTTATTTGAAGAAATTTAAATATATTTAATACATGAACTTTCTTTTGAATAATTTACTAGTTGGGTATCTCTCTATAGAAAAGTGGTTAAAGCAGTGCTTGATTCCTGATCTGACATGTCCAAGTTCTTCTAATAGTATGGATCTAGAAATTTTTGGGGGAGGATTTACAAACTTTAAAAGCTTACTGATATTTCTTTCAAGGGGTTTAAACCCTCTCCATAGTCAAAATTTTCTATCAAAAATTGTTAATATCTTCAGAAATTTATTCAAATTTCACAGTAATTACCGTATATACTCGCGTATAAGCCGAGAAATTTAAGTCAAAATTTTCATTAAAAAGTAGGGGGGTCGGCTTATACGCGGGTCATTAAAATTTTTAATATAATTTGCCAAAAATGGGAAAAGGAGAGAAGTTGAAATTAGCGGATTCTTCTGAAATCGCGCTGACACATTTCCGAGATCGAGAATGTGCGTCACGTGCTGACTGGAGACCGTTCTGCGCATCGCGGCGTAATCGTAACGCAAAATTTAACTACTCACATAAATAATCAGTTTAACTTAATAAAAAGTATATATTTTGATAAATATTTAATTGGTTTGAAAGACACCAGAACATCGCGAGTGGTACATACTTTTAAGCCCGATGAATCGTCACGAACTTCGAGGAAGGCCGTTTCTACAGCCACTTTCTTTAAACTTTTAATTTCTAGGCTTAAATATTTATTTTTCTTATTAAAATTTTACTCTTTTGTCGAGGATTTGCCGATTTTAATCGGAATTTTTCATGCACTAAAATACAACTCGGCTTATACGCGAGTTTCCGATTTTGGACAAAAAATCGGCCTAAAATTAAGGAGTCGGCTTATACGCGGATCGGCTTATACGCGAGTATATACGGTAACAATTTATTAATAATTACCATAATTGCTAATTGTCTAATTACGCATTAGAATAACTGTTAATTGCATTCAATTTTTTATATTATTAAATATTCTGGGAAGGGAACTAGTTGAGGCTCCTTCTATACTTTTTTTAATTGCTACTCCATTGTCTTCTACTAACAATATCAATCTAGCACGTAATAAATTATATATGTATATACTGGCAGTTCAGAAATAAAGCACAGTTATAGTTTTATTTTTCAACTGCAGCTATATCGACCGGAACATAAACGAGTTGTTTCTCTGAAATTTTGTGTGTTTTTTCTGTTGATTTGCAATGTTTTTTAGGCAATGTACATATGATAACATACTTCTTGTAACTCGTCTTGTCACAAAGTGTTGCATCTTCATTAACCTCTCTCCCACTGTCCAAGTGTGACATCATTAGCATCATTAGCAGTAATATATATAGACGGCTCCTCAGTGAATTCACCTCCAATTTTTTTTTCTAATTAAATTATTTTATTTGGTTTAAGCATGTTTTGTTCTATGGAAAATAATTTTAAAATATCGGAATTTATGCACAATTTAATGCACTTAAAAGTTAGCTATTTACATTTTCACACAAATCAACACAATGTGAAAAACACATTTTAACTGGTTGCCACTCATTCGGTATTATCCCCTCAGTTGCGGTAATATATTTGTGGTTTTGTAGGAGAAAACAGGATTGCAGAAAGTTTAGGGATAAGAAAAAGATAATTATTAAATTTTTTCTTTTATTTATAAGAGATCCATATTTATTAGTAGTTATTAAATAATATTTTTATTTTTAGTTTAAACTGAATTTATTCAAATTCAAAGAGACAGGTCTACATATTCTTTCTTTGCAAAAATGTAAATATTACTATATATGCAGATGTATTCATTTTTTAGGATGAGTTGTATTTTCCATGCTTCCTACAACTTGTGTAGTGCTACAAATAAGAGGCAAACTGCATTTACTAATTTAAATACCTTAAAATAAATGGCAGTTTTCTGTTATCTTTGAAATTTATAAGTTTGCTATGAGTATTTTTACTTGGGTAACAACTTAAAACCGATGAAGTTGCATTATTTATAATTTAAAAAGTGTATTTTAAAGTTCCTCTCCAAATGTACTTTTTCAGAGTCAAACTATGCAGTGCCTTTTGTATCTGCAAAAGAAACCGAAACTTCATTTTCTGAACAGTCTGTAGCAGTTTGGAGTGTTGTGAACATCAATGGAAATGAAGTTGTATTTGCTGGAACTAAAGAAGGACACATTGCATTGTATCATGCTTCTAATCTCATTTCATTATACTCATTTCCATCACATGAGCCAATTTATTCACTTTCGGTAAGTATAAGCATGTTTCCCTTGCACATTTATTGAAAGTTTATTTCTAGTTTTCACTTTTGATTCTTTTTAGAAGAAATGTGAATTAAAAAAAAATATATATTTTATATTTTATTCCTTAAAAAAAAGACCCACAACAAAATATCTTAACAAGTAAAATTCCACAAATCTTTTAAATTGCACATGTTCCAATTTTAAATTACCATTGTGGATTGCATATGTATTTGATATATTTTTGTTATAAATTATTTGGAGAATTAGCCAAACGCCAAGGATTTGGTGCATACTGCTATATTATATATTACACTACAAATCAATGCAAACTTATACTAGTTTATAGAGATATATGGCAGGCAAAATGTCATAAGTGCAAGGAAAAATTGTCATTCTCACTATTTTACATTTAACTTGTTTTGTATGGAATCTTTTGTTGAAACATTTATATTAGTTAAAGTAAATATGGCAGCTTTTATACCAGTTCCAGCGCCACAGTCAGGAAAATAAAATTAATAAATTATATTTTTTATATCTTGTGTTAATTCTCAGATAAGAACTGCAAAAAGTTTATATGTAGATATTTATAGTTGTGCACACAGTATAGTGTATTTACTAAAGAAAACTATAGTGTATTTACTAAGAAAAATCATTTGGATTGAAATATGGCCTATACAGTTTTTTTACTTGTCCTGGGTTTATGACACTAATTCCCCCCCTCCCCTTTATGGTCCTGAAAGGGAGTACATGTATTAAAAACATTCAAATATATTGTTACATATTTTCTTGTTAACAGCACTTTTGTATATTTTACATGAATTTTTTATTTCTATTCAGTCTTTTCAATACGGAAATGGACTATGGCTAGTCGGCCTTCACAGTCATCAGCAAAATGGGCATTTTTTACAAATGTATGAATGCAGTAATGCTACAGCTTTGGAAGATGCTGTATTACTTCAGAGACAAATTATTAATTTAAGTGGAAGCTCACTTATCGCATTGGTGAATGTTAAAAACAGGATTTATCTTATATTAGTCACAAATGAAGTTATAGATTCAGTTTTAAGGTAAGTTAAATTTAAATATGGACTATTATATAGCAGTATGATTTTTTAAGCCTTTGCACTAAATTCAAGGACTACAAAATCTAATTGACCTTGCGATCTATGTCAATGTCCTCTATAAAGAAAATGAAATATTGACATTTAAATTTACACTTTCATATACTTAGCTAGTATTATAAGTATTTTGTATAGCATTAGTATTTTTAAGAATATTAAGAAATTTGAAATTCAACAGTTTGATAGCTCAACTTGCCAAAATCATACGTATGTCTTAAAATGAATATATTTGTAATAATAAAAAGTATTTGTCTGTAACCTGCAAAACTTATTTTTTGTGTAATACCAGTTGGCTTGTAAAATTTTTTAAAGAGAATTTTAGAAATAATTTTTATTTTGTTATAAAATTTCCCATACAAGCTTATAGCGTCTCTCTGAAAATTAGTTTTTTTTATATTGATTTGTACAATTTTTTTAAAAATGTAATAAAAAAAGATATATATATTTATTTAAAAACAAATTCATACTGGATTACATTTTCTCACTTTACGGCTTGAGTAGAGCTCAAGTTTGTTTTAGAAATTTAATTCTACTTAAATTGACAACATGTGAGACAATGACTTTCAGATAATTTTTATGTCTCACTTTTAAAACACTTGTGATCTAGAAATCTAAAATAATTCTCCAATATCAAGTATATCTTGTTAAACGGCAAATTTTAACACTAATTTCAAAAATAGTTTAAATCTAATAAAAAATAATAATTTCTAAATAAAAAAAGTAATAAAAAGTAACAAATATTGAATTTTCTAAAGTTTGTTAAATAAAAAAATTATTACAATATTTGCGTAATTTTTTTTAACTGATTGTTTCATATTTTATTTGATTCTGTTAACATTTTTAATGAAACATTTTCATTTTATAAATTTATTTTTACATTTGCAACCATACTATATTGCCATCTATATTTTAGGTTATATATTTGGACTGGAACTCAATTTGACATGGTTCTTTCATTTCCTTTAAAAGGAAAATGTAAATCATTAACAGCTTGGGAATCAAACAAGGTTTTAACTATCGCTGTAAGTCTGTTTGACAAAAATCAGTTGCAGATTTTGCATTTAAAGGAGAGTAAGTGTAAATACTTGTAATTAAAATTTAAATTACCATTAATTTTACTACATATTCTCGAATTAAGAATTCACATTAATTGTACTTTATTAATTGCAAATGATAGATTTCTGTACTTTTAAGTCTGGGCTAAAATTGATTTGCTCGCATTTATAACTTGAAAAATAATATTAATAAAAATGGTTATTAGTAATTTTTTTATAAGCAATTTTGGAACATTTATCTTTATTTGAAATTATCATGAAGTATTTTTTCCCTCTAGCTCATTAAACGCTGGGGCTGACGAGTTCATTTTTCTTCACAATTATAATGGTTTTTTAAAATTACTAATTTATTGACTATTTAATAACAGCTACAGTACAGAACCAAAGTTTAAAAATATTTTAATCACTTGGTATAAAATTTAAAATTGGTTTTAAATGAACCAAGCTACTTTTGTCGAAGTCTGCGATAATTATAATACCAAATACTTCCTATTTATGAGTCATTTCTATTATTTAGTAAAAGTTTTATCGTAGGGAAAAGTTTTGAAAAGGGCTCAAACATATTTCTCATTTTTATAATGTGTTGTGTAATATTAATAAGCCTTATGAATTAAGCATTATTAAATATTAACTTTTTTATGTAGGCCCGTTTATTTCGGCTTAGGGCTATACACATAAAAATGCAATAAATGCCATAAAATACAACAAAATTTAAAATTATGAAATATGTAATATATTATGTAAATGTCACATAAATTATGTGAAATGTTGAAATAATATGTACTTGTGTTTCAGCATAGATTAGTTTTAGACTAAAAATAATAAAACAATATCTTGTATTTACAAAGGCTATTTTTAAAAATGTTTATATTAATCATTTTTATGGAAAACATGTTTTTGTTTAGTTTGGCCTACAAATATGATTCACAAATTAGGTGATAAATAATTTTGAACCGAAAAATAATACATTCATATTAAAAGTATAATTTCTTGAGCATATTTATTTAATTATTATTTATAATTATAACTATTGGAATAGTTTGTTTATTAATATGAAATATATTAATTATCAATTTTTGTTTTATATCTTTTGAAACTTCAAATCTTAAGTAATTATATATTTTAAATATTAAGTCAATATTTTATTTTAGATCACAATTTAATTTCAATTCTACAAGTACTCGAAGGAACTTTTCATTTTGTGTACCATTTTGAATTTGCTGGAAGTCTGTACTTAGTTTGTGAAAGAAACAACAAATTGGTATTTTTCTGGTGGAATGGTAAATCCTTTGTTTGATATTTAATACATGCACAGTTATAAATTCCTTTTTGTATATAGTTACATTGTAAAAACATCAATTGTAAACAGAAAATGTTAAATATTTTTAGGTGTGCATTTTGTTGGACAGCAAGAGATTTCTTTTGAAGACTCGGAACCTATTATTGATATTTTAGTATTGATGTTATCCCATGACGTTGTTATCCTTGTTGTTAAACCAGTAAGTTAAATAGCGTACAGTCGGGCTGGCTATCAAGTATTGTAAGTCACAAAAATCGAAAATTAATGCTATTTTCTATTACAACTAGGTCTAATATTTGGCTAAGTAGCGTGGTTCTAATACAGAGTGGCAACATAACCGGGAAATTGGAGAATTATCATGGAATTTTTTAATTCTGGAAATATCATTGAAATGTCGGGGAAAATTTTAAAATTTCACAAAAAATCAGGGAAATTTTAAAATTTGGATCAGTAAAACTGCAATTATGATCTATTCTAGGTAGTTTAGCTGTCAATATTTCCTTTTATTTCTGAAAAGGAAAGAGAGCATGGCTGCGAGCAGTTTTATTATTGATAGAAACATGAACCACTGCTGTAGGGAGGATGAAAACAAACACGTTGGACTTTGGATTGTAAACAACACTTGGGGGGCTAATAAATATGTGATGTATTGAACATTGGAATAGAAAATAGGAAACATATATACAAAACATTAAAATTACCTACAGAAGACATAATTTGAAAAAACTTGCTTTTTTTTCAATTAACTGCGTCCAGAGAACATGTTTAATTACTATTATGTCTGTCATACTTGTATAATTTTATGTTGTATCCATAAATTATTATTTTAACTGAATATATAAGTATTGCTAATATTTTTTTATTTATAATACAGTATATTGTAGTGTGGATATTTTGTTTCTATACAAAGCATGTATTGAAACATTTCATAATGTAATTGTAAAATCAGGGAAATTTTTATGACACCCATCAGGGAAATGTAAGGGAACTTATTTTCCAAAATTTTGTTGCCACCCTGTAATAGGTTGCCTAATCATAAGTTGAATGTCAATTTACTTGACATCATAGCCAAGGCAAGTCGCAAACTTTAAATGCTTTTATCTAGTTATTCTGCTTTTGGACTTGCATAACTTGGTAATTAACATGCCATACGTGTCTTCACTAGGGGGAATTTTGGTTGATTTGAGTAATTGTAAATAAAAATATGTATAATCCTAGTCAAATGTAGTCTCTATTAATCCTTTTAACCTTGTATATTTAATCCTTTTAATCTTGTATATTTTTTTTTGTCTAACAACAAATATTGTTTATGTCACACTAAATATTTATTGGGATATTACAATTATATTTTTCGAATTTCTTTAAGTGCATTTTTTAAAATTATAGCCCTCTTTTTAAACTTTGAAAAATGTTGAAAATATTTAACACCATTTGAAACTGTGTGAAGTTGTTGGTAAAACTTAAGATACCATGTTGGGTTATGCTTGTATCTAAAAGTTGCACATCATAATAGTTTAGAAAATTTAAACTCTACAAAGCTTTTTTTTCCTTTGGAATATTTTACTTAATTTCAAACAATAACATAAATTATCTTTTCCTCTAACTACTGTTCATAACTATAATCAAAGTTTAGGTTCTATTAAAGAAATTATGGGCCTGAAAAGATTTAAGAATAACTATTTAATTTTAAGTTTGCAATTTATGCTTTTGTGTTCTGTTCAGTGTGCCATTTGTTTACGCAAATTTTAGGTTTTTATTTTGGTTTGTGTAAAACAAAATGATCCGGTGTAAAATTTTTATATAAAAAAATCCTTATATGAGTAATTCAGATTCAAAATGAGTTGTATCCCAAAATTTGAAAAAATGAGATTTTGCTATTTTTATCTATTTTATCACTTTCCATGTAAAGTTTTTCCTTACATTGAAAAATAAAACAATTACATGTCAAAACTTCAAGAAAGAACTCACAGCTTTAAAACCAGTTTTATAATTTATTTTTGTGATTTTCTAAAAAATAGTTAAGAGTTAATGTATATCTTATTTTGCATCTATGCTGCACATATAGACAAGAACCCTTGAATTATTTTTAATACCTATAGATTATATTAATAATTTTTATATATTTTAATAAAATTATATTAACTTTAATATTTTAATCTACAATTCACACACACAAAAAATTAAGTGAATAAGAAACCATGTTTCTAATTTTCAAATATATAAAATAAAGTATATGTATTTAAATAGTTTTATAAATAAACATAATATTTTTGAAATTGACTGGGTAGCTAATTAAAATGAAATAGTAAAATTAAATTTTGAATTGATTTTTGTGTTAGTATGCATGAACCTGTTTCTACTTATTTTTAAAATTCTTTTTTTAACAGAATCTCATTCAATACTATATACAAGATTCATCTGTTTCTTTTATTAAATCTGGAAGTACTGAATTACCAGAATCTTGGAAGCTTAAAAGTGCGAAGGTGTGGAAGAAAGATACTGATGTTTATTATTTACTGCCAATCTTTCAAAGTTTGCGTGAGGTGGTTGCTTTTAAACTTCAATGGTTTTACTTCAAAAGTATATGTAAGTAATTAGTTGAGAAAAATCACAAGTGTTACATTTCTGGCATGCATAACATTTTTAAGTGTTACATTTCTGGCATGCATTAAGTTTGAATTTGTATTTTATAATTGAATTTTGATTTAAATTATTGCTTCCTTTTAGTCAAGTATCTTCAAATTCAAAATTTTAAATTTCGGGTTAAGTTATAACAATATTAAGAAGCCTTAAAAAATAATGATTTATTTAAATAATAAATATAAATTTGATTTTATATATTAAAAATAACTATACAATATTTGTTAATGTTTACTATTAACACATTTTGCTCATAAGTAAACTTGTTGCAAAAAAATGGCTAACTTATAATAGTTAACTTTCACATCTCCAAGCATTAGTACAGAATATTAAAGTTTATTTAAATTTGTGTATTTAATGTTCAATCAAAGAAAGCGGCAAATGACATGGGTTGGGTAAGTTTCGATATAAATTTGTAACTTTTTAAATGTGTCTCTTGCCAAGGTACTAGGACATGGAGTATTGTTTCTTGAGACTTGTATATGTTCATTTTATTTTTGTATCTACTATAGGCTGTAGTTCTAGTCCCAATGAACTTGTATGCACAAGATGGTTGTTGAGCCATTCTTTATGGCATACACATTTGAAATTCTTGATAATGTTAAGGATGCCAATCTTATCAAGGCAGATTGGTGTAAAATTGCTGACGCCTTGCAATGTAACTTATTGCTATAAAATTTCCAAGTTAAAAAAAATATATATATTTAGTCTATTTTTTAAAAAGTGTTTAATTGTATTTACTATTTTGTTTTAACCCAATGATGCAAGTGATTGTCCTTTCATCTCCAGGATTCTCAACATTGCTCCCACTTTTCAAATTCATGAAAATTCTCTAGTTTTTAATATTTTTCAATTTTGCTAGCTTAAGGTATAACTAAAAAGATATCTTTAAAAAATGAAGCTTTTGAGAGGTTATTTATGTACCAAATCTTAATTAAAAAAAAAAACTCTAAAAAAAACCTGTTGCATTAAAAAAGATTTTGCAATTTAAAAAATATTTAAGTGTTGGTGTGTAGTATAGGTGAAATTTAGTTATTAACCTTTTGCACTCGTAATTATGCATTAGAAAGTTAGCAAATAACTCATTTTTTTCATGTTCGATCAAGATGAATTTTTTTCATGGAAATGTATTCCAATTTAACTAGAAGGTTTACCATCCTTAAATCAAAAATTAAAAAATATAACCCCTGAATACACCCCTTGATCTAGGATGGAAATGTAGCCACATAATAATTTATTTTTCAATGTGTCAAAATAATTTATTGAAACTACTAAATATACTTAAGTATGTTACACTACACCGCATTAAAAATCTAAGAAATGTAATAATATAAACAATATTTAGGGGCGGAACGTAATGCCGGCACCTCCATCATAGCAAATCAACTTAGAAATACTTCGAACAGAAATGTTTTGGTTAAGTTATCACAGTTTACCTAAAGAATTTCTGTTTTCTATAACTAGTAAGAAGTAAGTAACTAACAAAACTAACTAAAAGACAATAAAAACAACAAAGAAACTACAAACAAGAAACAAAATAAAAAGCACAACATAAAGAAACAATTACATTTTATAATTCTGTGTTTTTCCTATTTCTATTTCTGTGGCGACATACGAATGCAACGGTACAGATGCGATGTCCCCTGTACGGGGACATACGAGCGCGATGGTAAAACGAGTTATGTCCCCCGTACGGGGGACATACGAGTGAAAAGGGTTAATTTATGATTTACAATACCAATTGTAAATCACAAATTAATAAAGAATTGGTTTTGTTAAAGTGTAAATATCTATATAGATTTTTTATGACAACTCAATTAAATTTAATATAAATCTATTTGTGAAAACACTAGTTAGTAAAAATAACTCATTTCCAACAGCGGCAGATCTAGTCACTACAAGACTATCTAACTGCTCAATGGAGCTAGAAGGAACTGTAAATGAAATAGGATCAGAAATCGATGAAGTTTCTTCCAAGTTAAGCAGTGTTTGGATGAAAGGGAATACCTCATTTCTACCATCCATTACAGTAGAAGGTAATTATGGTTTTACATGTTTTATTTTCTGGCCGTGTTATAATTTTTTTTTACAGTTAAATTGTCAAAATATTAAGATGTACATAATTTAATGGGTATAGGTATGATTTTCTTAATTAAATGATTGCTTCAAAACAACTTAAAAGTAGTTATATTGCAAAGTTTTATGTTGGTTTGGGGGCATTATTTAAACTGTTCAGTATCTAAAAATAAGTTAGCCTGGCTAAAAAATTTAATATACTCAATATAAATAGGCCCTTTGGAAAATTTATTAAATAATTGTTCAATATTACAATGGTGCATTATTTTAATTAAAATATTTAATGTATAGTTTAAATTGAGATTAATTTATATAATTTGATGTGAAGAAAACATATTTATACTGAAGGTGCGTTCAACAATTTTTGTAAAAAAAAAAGTGAAAATTTCTATGGAAAGCGAGAGAAAAAAAAAATTAGAACAAAGCATTCCTACAAAAGTAAACCTTAAGAAATACTTTGTAAACAAATTTCACAGATTTGTGTGAAATGTGACAATTTAATTGTATTTTCTTATTTCATTGTATTAAATCAGTTTCATTAGGCTTCAAAAAGTTTAATATGAAACCTATATTAGATGTTCTTCACCTGTTTAGTGTGATTGAGAAATGTAATTAAAATATGTTTTATGTTATGTTTAGGCTATGTTTTGAACCTTGAATATATGCAAGATAAATTTTGTTTTAGGATACTTGGAAGCAGAAAGTGCTAAAATTGATAAAGTGTATTTCTCAAATGAAGATACAGACAACGTTTTCTCACTTCTCAAATTTCATAAGCAGTTGCTTGACAAAGTGAATGAAGTTCAAGTTGCTTTAAATGCTACACTTAGAAAATCTGGCTACCAAGAGATTAAAGGTTTCCATTTTTATTTACTTAAAAGAAATGTTATTTTAAAAGTCACTATTGTATTAATAAAAGTAAGGTTCTATTGAACCTAAACTATTTTACTATTTTATTTATAAGCATTCCAAGAGGTTTTTTAAAGAGTATCTTTACTTTTAACTACTAAAAAGTTTTATAAATCTCAAAATTCAGTAAACAAATTCACAATCTCACATTTTATTATAATTTCATGTATTTGTAAACATAGCTTTTAATATCCTAAACAAATACATCACAAGGTTTAAAAAAGGCATCCCTTAGATAATTAAAAAAAAAAAGTTTGTTTGATAATTTGAACACTATATTGTTTTCCTTTGATGTTTTTGCTTTAATTTTATTTAAAAAAAAAAAAAACATTCGTGTAGTTTTAATTCTTAAAAAAAATTTCGCTCTTAAATTAACCAATTTGGTTTTAGATAATAAAAAAAAGGTCTTAGTTAGCCTATCATTAAGATTTATTCATCCAGTATGTTTTGACTGTATGAATTTCATAAATCTAAAAATAGTCTCAACAATGCATTTATTGTTATGAATACACATCCTTATAGTGTTTAAAATATGTAGTAGCTTACATGATTGCACTCAACATATCTCAAAGGGGAATACTTAGATAAACATACATGGGAATGGCTTTATATGGAAGCTTAAATTAATATGCTGCATTGTATAATAATATAAATGTACACTATAGTGATGGTTTTAATTTTTGATTATAAAATCAAACCATTGTAGTTTTTAGATTGTCTATTTGAATTTTTCTTTCATAGGTTATCTTAGTAAAAATATTTTCTGGCTTTTTAAAATAAATTGTGTACATTTTTCTTATGCTTCTAAATATTAATTTTAATGCATGTTTTATTTAACACTTACAGGACATTACAATTTTATGGACAAATTAAGTGTTTCACATGGTAATATCAGCCGCCTGGAAAATAATGTACAAATCAACGGGGTCCATTCATTATCTTTACATTCAGCTTTGAAAACTAAAGGTGATCAGACGTTTCTTGAGAAGATTAGTATTGATCATGTGGATGCTACAATTGTTAATACAAGCATGCTAAACTATAAAGAAACTACAGGTAAGTAGCAATACTTTAAATAAAAATTATAAACTTTAAGGTCTTTGAAAATAATAATTTTATCATGCATAATGAATTTTATTCGATTTTAAATATTCATTTTGAAATCTGATTTAGCACATTTTTGTAAATGAACCACTGTGTATCAAATTTCCCTCGTTTTTGTTTCATTCTACAAAACTTTTAATTTAATAGCTATTTGTACTTTTTAGTATTGTTCAATGAATAAAAATGCAATAAAATGTAATTTTAAGTTTTGAATTCTGCATAGAATTACTATTCTTGGATTCAAAGTTATAATGTGCTTTATACATTAAATTTCTTAAATTTTATTTACATATATTTTGTAAATTTCATCCTTCATGTAAAAACGTTTGCGTTTATATGTAGTGCATAATCAATATACTAATGAAACTTAGTCATTATTTTCAATTGTTTTTGAAATTTTAAATTTTTACACAATTCAAATGTATTTTGTGCATAAACAATTTTTGTTTTAATAATTTTAAACCTTGTTAAATCTCACAAATATTTATAAATATGTATTTTCTGTGAAAATATGTAGTTTAGAATGTTTGCTTTCCTGTTAGATTATTTGCTGCTAAAGAACAGACGCCAAATAGCACGAGGCAACATTGTTTTCAAGAATGCCATTATCCATGATTTGAATAAAACAAACACTCTAAATAAAATTAAACTAAGTGAAATCGTTACATCTTCTACAGCACAGATCATATTAGATAATAAAGTATTTTCATTGCTGTCTGCTTCGAATATTAATTTGAAAGGTTTAGTTAATGGGGTAAGTTTATTATTTTCAATTATAAAGTTTTAAATATTTTGTAGTTATATTTATAATATTTTACTATAAAGTATTTAGATTATATTTTATTTTAGGTAAACATTAAAGAATTTGAAAAGCTTGTTGTTGATTGCAAGTATGAAAAACGACTCGACTTAATTTCTGATGTCTTTATAACTAACATGACCATTCGTTCTTTAAATGGTTATGACATAGAAGATTTATTTTTACATTCTGTAAAACAGTCAGAAAACGTTTCTATTAAAGGTAACCCCATTTGCTTTTGGCTTCTATTTTTCTTGAAAGACTACTGTTTTAAACTAACACTTAAAATTTAAAATTCTTTTTAAAGATTCAAGGAATTAAAGAGCCATTGATTATTATTTAAGAAAAAATGTATATTTAAATTATTAATTTTAAAGTTAACCAACTTTGCATGTGTTGTGCTTTTCACTTAAATTCTTTCATTGAAATCCCTATGATTTAATTAAATTTAGGGAAAAACGTTCATTTATCTAACACTGGATTAAAACTTATAGGTTTTTTATAATTTTTTTTATTTATCGGATGGAATGAAAGAATCGACCAATTAAGTATGACTGTTATATTTTTTGTGGTAACTTAAAAACTAATCAATCCTCAATAAGGGAGGTTAACAATCATGTTATAGATGCCATTCAGATTGTTTTATTTAATAGTAACGCAAAGAAATAAACATTTTGATGGATGCATTCATATTTGACTCAATTTTATATTTTGTATCTTATGTCTGCAATAGTAACAATTATATGCTGTTCACAATAGACTACTCTTTTAACTCAACATTAATGTAATTCTCCCACCCCCTGCAAATTTCATTTTAAAATCTGATTTCAGCCAAGTAATGTGCTTACCAAGCCATCGTCACCATAGAAATAAAATTTTACCCAAGTTTTTTGTTTACTAATCTTATGTCGTTTTTGTATAATAATTCAAATAAAATTAAGTTTATGTATTGAATATTAATGTATTGTATATGATCTAATTTGAAATTATAACATTACTCTTTTTATATGAAACAAAATTCATATTAAAAATTTGTGTTGACTGTTTAGTTAGTTGCGGATTTTATAATTTCACAATTATTTTTAAATCTAGGTGTGTTAATTTATTTTAGTTAGTATTTATTTATTTATTTTTTGTATTGTTCTTTCAATTTCTAATTATAACTATAAATTAAATTTTTCTAGGTTTGAAAACATTTACACAACCTTTGCACGTTGAAGATGAACTTTCTGTAGCATACGTAAATGGAATGAATCTGAGCCATCTCCTGACTTTACACTCCTCACAAAGTGTATTAGGACAAATACTGTTTTCAAATGTATCATTTAAAGACGTTGCAACAGATTTAGTGAATGGAATTGACCTTTCTTCTGAAGCGATTACAAAGTTTGGATACTTCAAAGTGAACAAAATTGTGAGTTTTAAGCAGCCATTAAAAGTGGACACTATTACAATAAAGGATGGAGCCACAATTGATGAAGTTGATGTATCGGATCTGGAGTCCCAGATAGCAAGAAAAGGTCAAACAACATTTTACAATGCCCTTGAACTTAACAATGTGAATGTTATAAATGATGTGGAAATTGAGGATTCAAGAACTGCATTGCTCTTATATAATTTATCAAATAATGTATGGTTCAAGACAAAATGGCAGGTTTGTATTTTTTTTATAACTTACGTTTCCAAATTGTTTGCATTAGTGTTACTTCTTCAAATTAAAACTTTCAATAATTATAATAATACATAAGCTGAAAGTGTTATATAAATGATGCATGTGGGTTAGTTGTTAGATGAAGAGAACAACACATGAGTTAGAGCACATAGGGCAATTGGTAACAGTTATCTTGGTTAGTTGTTTGACTTAATGTTGCCCTAAAACTGCAAAGTGGGGTAATGGCAATAGTTTAGGGTCTAATTCGAAAAAAAGACACGGGAATACTGTCTTGTATTTTTGGAATCGTGATCAGATGATGAGGACAATACCTGAGCTGGCACCCGATGCGACCTCGATAGCCATCAGGACATTAGACCACAATCGGATTTAACATGCACCAATTCCTTGTACACAGTGGTTGAAATTATAGATATTTTTAGTCGACTTTTTTTGACTACATAGCTGTGAACCCTCCGATCATAAGTCCGCTACAATTATCAAGTCCACATAGATATTCAAACTCACAAACCTCTGATTATGAGCCAGATACTCTGACCATGGTTAAAAAAATACAAAGCAGTGTTCGTTCCCGGGTCTTTCCTTTGAGACAGATTCCGAACTATCGTTCATAGCCACTGAGCATTCACTGAGCAGCTCTAATGTGACATTAATTAGCCAACCAATGAGCCAGATACTTTACTACAGGTTAATTACACTCCAAAGCAGCAGTTGTAGACTAATCCTTAAAGAAGGTTAGGTACTCGAATCCGATGCTCACCAGATGATGAATATTTTGACAAAATTTTGTTTGGTGATTTATTACATTCATTTAAGAAACAAGTACCATCTTTCTATTCATTGGTAACCTTTTAATTGCATCTTTCTTGAAATGATGGTTTAGGATGTTTTTTTCCCCCTTGAACCCTTCATGTAAACTTAATAAACCAGACTTTTCATAAAAGTTGTTTTTTACTCATTGAAATTCCTGATGCTTTTCATGCAAGTTTAGAGTTGGATTATTAAAAAAGCATTTGCGCTGGTGCAATTGATATTAATAAAAAATATTGTAGTATAATTTATTATGGATATATAATGAGAATCGATATACACAAATGTATTATTTTTATTTTTAGAGTATTCCGTTTGGATATTTCAAAGTACTTCCAGTCAAGCAACTGTCTATAAATACATGGAATACCATACCAATCGGAGATATTGTTCTAAGCTACTTAAATGAAAGTATGGATTCAGAAAAGCATTTTGAAGATGTGAAAGTGAATTCAATTTTCCTTCAAGATGGAAGAACTTTGAATGGCATCGATTATAATTCAAAACATTTGGTAACCCTTTTACAGTATTTTATGTACAAATAAAAATCTTATATAAATATTTGAATATATATTTAAAATTTATATTTGAATTCTCTTTTAGTTTCCTTTAATTACTGATGCTTTAAGCCATTTCCGTGTGAATGATCTGATAATAGAAGGAGATTTGGACTTATCTACAATAAATTTTGTAAATGTATCCAATTTAATGCATTCTCAAGCATTTCAATCTTGTGATGGTGAGTGTTTTATAATAATTATGCATAGAATATATACGTTTTTTTAGAAAATGCATTAACATATGGTTACAGTGACTTAACTCTGAAGTAGAACATGTTTTGTAACAAATTGAAAAACATTTTAGATGACCTATATTATTATTTCCCTTTAATACTTCTTGTGTCAGTTTAAAAGACATTTTTTTAAGTTTTAAAAGTCAATATTGAGGAAAAAAAGCAAACTTGTGTAAATTAAATAGATGTATGGATATTTATTTCATAAATGTCATGCATAGCATTTTTCTATTCACGAATTGATTGCATTTTAAATACATACAGCATGGAAATATGAACATATCTAATACTCGTGTATGATATTTTTATACGCAAAGTACAATTTTTATTTATTTTTTTAAAAACAATATCCAAAGAATTTTTTTTAAATACATTTTTTGTTTTTATTTAACAGGTCAAAAGAGATTTAAACATGTGTACATGAATGAATTAAATGCAAGTATTCTAAACTTTTCAAAGTTTGGAAATAAAAGTTTTTTTGATTATATATCAAAAGCTGCACATCCTTCCAAAACAATTGTCAACAAAGATTTCAAATACCTGAAAGGTAAGATAGATGCGAAATACTTTAAGAATACTTTTTAAGTGTACACTATTTTGCCTCACAACTATTTAAAAGTGAACAGTATTAAATACTCAAAAAAATTATTTTAAAGTTTTATCCAACGTATAATTCATTTTAGTGAATTAGAGTAATTTTGTATAGGATTTTACGTAAATTTTATTTACTATTTAAAAAAAAAATATTATGCTTTTTGATATTGTGGATCTAACTAGTATTTGCAAATAATTTATAAAACACGTATTGTAAAAGATTTAAATAGATTTTTACAATTAATAATTTAGGATTTAAGTATACTTCTCTTATGTATCTTGATAAAATATCTTTGTGTATGCAAAATTTGAGAAATTCATATTTTACAATTCCTTTTTATGCAATTAATGATAATTTAAGTATCTGCCCATTTAGTCATTACGAAGCATATTACAGTAATTCCGCATATAATCCATCAAATTGTACTGAATTTGTTTGCTTCTAGATGCATAATTCGAATGTTCAAATAATTTAAAATTCTTCTACGAAATTTATTTTTAGGTGTGGATTTGGACATTCAAGGTTTTCTGAATGGGAGAACTTTTCAGAAAATGTTCCAAACGATAGTTACTTTGAACTCTCCTCAAAACATTACTTCGCAAACGATATTTTCTGGTGCCCTAAAGACTAAGAAGCTTTTTATAAAGAATTTATTGAAAGCTGCCAATTTAAGTAATATAGTACTGAGAGATACAGCCCAAGACAACATTTGTCGAAAACATTTCAAAGGGTGGGTATAAAGTTTTTAATGATTGAAATATACGTTTAAAAACTATTCATATCTATGTAGGAAAAACACCCAATTTTGTGTGTTTTAGTTTGTCTAGATGTAAAAATCTCTTATTTTGTTTTATTTGTAAATTTGTCACTTAAAACTTTATAACCGTATTTGTGGAAATATTGTCACATATATTCTAATAATGCAAATATAATGTATGCACATGGTAACAGTGATGGCCCTAGAACATATTTTACGCGGTGCGAGATCTCCTAGTTGCGCCCTCCTCGCATTATAAATATCAGAGCAAATTCTATGAAAGCGGTTAATGAATTAATTCTGCAATATATACATTAGCGCCGGAACCGATATTTCAGCTGTCATGCTTACTTTCATTCAAATAACGTGTTTAAAAAAAGATTCCAGTAATAATTATCAAATGTCAAGTAGTAAAATTTTAGTATTTTTTCCTGCCTCTCTGGAAAAAGTTCCACTGCCACTTTCTTATTATTTTAAAGATAAAGAAATATTCTTATTTTAAAATTGCAAAATGTCAACAAAACAATTTTTGAAACACGCATCATTATCAATTTCTTTGTTTTTAAATATTGCATTACATATAAGTATTCAATTTCTGTAATTTTTTTAATTTTTTTTCAAATAATTAAATTTTTACCATTTTGCATCAGTAATGTTTAAAAAAAATTACCCATTAAAAAATTTAATTGTATTATATTTTCTAATTAAAATATTAATTGTTTATCATAGGTATGTAAGCACTGACAATCTGGAAGTTGGTGGCACTATTAATTCAGTTAATCTGCAAGATTTGCACAAAGTTTCATTTTATAAAGGAAGAAATACTACTATTTATAAACCAGTAACATTCCTATCAAGTTTAAGAACGTCAAAAAGTAAGTTATGCTATTGAATTTTTTTACAGTAAAGATATACAGCATATAAGTTTTTCATAAGATATCAAACGATCTTATAAACATTTTAGTCTACTTGATTTTTCTTCAAGTTGAGAAGCAAAGTAAAAAAAAAAAAATCTCAGTATGTGGATTTTTCTAAGAATAGTTATAATTGCTAGTTATCTTGACTTACTGTACTTTAAAAGTTGGCTTTCGACTGCCCTTAAAATAATTTCTTCCACTAGAAAATGCAGATTAAATGTCATGTTAAATTGCATGTTAAAACTTTTTGTTGTTAAATTAAGATATTAAAAAAAATATTTGTAATTAAAAAAAATTAAGTTTCTGATTCATACTAATTTACTCATTGAAAGTTTTTCAACCTCTAAAAATATATTTAATATACAATATGAGTGTCTAAGGTCATAGATTTCCATGCATGATGCTCCAGCAGTTTACCTAGTTATGCAGAAAACTTTTACATTCATAAAAAAAAAAAAATCATCCAAACTTATATAATTATTTAGAATTTAATAAGCTGTCATGATAAATTACTTCAGACTAAATTTAAAGTCAAGTCATTTATAATAACCTAATCATAACCTCTTGATGAGTTAGTATTGTTTCAACATTTATTTTCAACCCTCAGACAGATAAAAGTATGAAATTTTATATTTAAAAACCTTTTGTGGTTAATCTTCTCATAGTACTTTGATGCGTAAATATTTTATGTGCAATATCAACTGAATTTTTTAAAATTATTATTTTTTAAAAAATTAAATTAACAATTTTTGTTGAAAGATAATCTTCATTAACAATATATATTTCTAGTTTAAGTATTTACAGTTAATTGTTTTAGTTCAGGTTTCTTCGGAATCGACTATTGATGGAGTGAGTTTTGACGATTTGATTCAAACTGATAAAAATTCAGATATAGAATATTTGAATTCGTCAACTATCATTGTACAGAATGTCTACATCAAAGGAAAAATAAATGGATGCAACTTATCGGTAACAACTTCCCATTTATTTAAATATGTAAATAATAATTGTTCAGTTTTTCTACCTTTCAATTTTGGTTCTAATTTTTTATAACTAATTATTTTAAATTAAATTATTATATATATAGTATTAACTGCAATAAAATTAGTACTATTTTAATAATTATTTTTCAAATTGTAAATAAGATTTTTAATCAAATGGAAAATTTATAAGAGAAAAAATGTTGCCAAGACATTTTATGGCCAAATAAAGAAGTGGAAAGTTCAATAATTTGACTTTTTACAGTAAGGCATTAAACACATAAATATACCCAATATGATCTTTTTAAAAATAAAATTCTAATAGTTAATAAAGTAGTAATATCCCAATCGTAAAAACTATTTTTTAAACGAAAAATATATGAAACCATATTTAGTTATATTAAATAATAAAAAGGTATTTTATTAATAATTAATTTGCAAACAGGACTTAATTTAATGCATTTTTTGCAACTAGTATTTAAATAAATAAAAAAAATTATTTAAAAAAGATTTCAGCTGTTTTTATTTCTAATTTTCAAAGAAAAGGCTAGTATTTTAAAGACCAGCATTATCTTTTTATATATCTGCCAATTTATTTGCATTTTTCATACAAAAGGTTTTTTAGGTAATTGTACAGATCTTTGTACAGGACATTTTTTCTTTTCCAATGGTTTTTGTGCCAGTTTGCAATGATTAAGTATTAAAACTTAGTTTTCCTTGACTTCTACATTTTAAATTGTTTTTAGAAAAATACATAGTTTTTTTAAAATTGCATATCAACAAGGTATACTTGAGGTCAAATTAAAGCAGTTGTTACAATGTTTTTAGTTGCCATTTGAAGATTGTATTATGTATATTATTTTGACCAATTTTGAAGAAACACCTTTAAACAATATTTTTTTTAAATCTTACACATAAAACTTTTTAATATGCAAAAGCTTGTGTGACAGCAATTATTATGTGTTAAAGTTAATGATATGGATAATAAGGCAAAAAGTGACCATGATACCTTGATAGCAGTTTGTGGTAAAATATAACTATTTAATTTATCTTGTATTGTTTTTTCTTTTAGTATATTGCTACTTCATTATCACATCTAAAATATTTTTATCTCCAAATTTAATATTAAAATAAAAATTCGTTTAATCATTTAAATGTCTTAATGTTGATGATTATATTGTAAATGGTATCTTATTTACTTTATACAATATTTTGTATATATATATGCAAGAAAAAAGTTTTTGTGTTGTTGTTTGCGTAGCATAGCCCAAATAGATACCTTTTCATATCTGAACTTGTTTATATAATAATCTTAAAAAAGAAATTATTTTCTATTTAATAAGTATATCGTCACCCAAAGTAAATTATATTTTGAAAATTCAACTAATTTTTCTCTCATTATTTTTTTATTTTAACTCAATATTGATAACTTTAGTTTTTTCAAAAAGCACTTTATAACTTTGAATGCATGAAATAAATTATTTTTAGCTGTAATAATAAAAAATATAATTTTATATATTTAGGATATTTATGATGGAAGTGGAAAATTAAAGACATTAGCTGAGAAACACTTTATTGAACTCAATATATTGGGAGACTTGTATATCAAAAGTGACTTAAATTCTGTATCTGAGATGGATTTTTCAAGAATTGCTGCTCTGTTAAATTCAGATTATTTCAATGGAAATTTCTACTTTGATAGAATGAATGCAACATATTTACAATTTCCCCTTTCTGTAAATGGTGTGGATGTACAGTTTATTTTGGGAGATGCAGTGAGGCAACAGACTTTAAAGGTAAAAAAATAACAAATTAACTTAGTAATACATTTACAGGATGCCTTAATTACTTTGAATGTGTGTTTGAAATTAGTTTTTCAATTTCGCCTTTTTTATGTATTGATAGTTGTTTGTAATCCTTATGATAGACTTTGTGCTGTAAGTACTGCGGTACATTTTATTTGATTTTGCTGTAGTACATTTTCATTTTTCTTCCACATTTAAAATTTTATTTGAAAATATTTTAAAATTAATTTTTTTAATTTTAATATACTTTAATACTTGAATAAATTCCTTACTTTGTGTTTTTTTTTATAAGAAGTGTATATTTCTGAATATTTAAGAAAGTGGGGCTACTTATATATATTAACTTCATGACTTACTTGCCAACTTGTGCTAATTGTCTGTATAATATACAGCTTTTAATCAATTTGATTTTCTTTTCAACTTTTTGATTATCTTATAAAATGGTAGGAATTCGAAAGTTTATCACATTTTTCAATAATAGGCTATTTTGACACTCAAATAAGTCACTTACCATAAAAAAATCATAAATCGTGGGAAAATGTTTAGTTTAATGGTTTAATTTTAAATTATTGTTTACTGTAAATGCATTAAAAAAAAATTTCTGTTAAATTATCCTGCGTTTTTACAGCAAAGCATATCTTTGTCTTTATAAGGAGGATTGATATTGAATAAGAATTTTTTTTACTAATTAGCATTTAGTGATTTTTTTTTAAAGTTTAACTTTTTATATTTGATGCCAGTTAAACTACAATTTATATTACAGTAAGCGTTTAATCAGTATTCTTTAAGTATCTCCCTGTGTGTATGTGTTTTGATAATTTGAAATATTTTATTACATGTATGGTTTGATATATCGTGTTTTAGATCTTCAAATAAAATACAAGTGCTCAATATGTTTATTATTACTTTGGTTTCAGTGTATGATAATTATATTTTATGGGGTGAAAAACCAAGGGGTACTAGTGACAATTTCATAATTTTGTATAAACACAATTTAAAGTTAAATCATTTTGGCAAATTCCCTGAAATGTTTAAGTCAGTATCATCAGGCCTGTCGCACCGGGGGTTTGGAGGGAGTCCGACCCCCCCCCCCCCCCCCAATAATCTGTAAATCCTGAAAGTTGGGAATTTCAACTTCTAAAAACCCCCAGTTGGGAAAATTTATGCCGGAAGAAAATTAATATTATTAACAAATGAAAGGGAGGTAAGATTAGAAATTGCCCAATTTGTGATATTAAATTTAAAATAGACCTCGGAACGGACTCTGATTTGTTGGACCCATATTCCAATACAATGCTTGTGGGAGAATTGTTTAATATTATCTAAAATAATAAAAAAAAAATGAAAAAAGTCGATAAGTTGGAACTGGGAATTTTCAACACTGTTGAGTTAGGAATTTCGAAGAGTTCAGAATTTAAATCGTTAAGTTGGGAAATTTCTTGTTTCAACCCCTGAATTTTTTTTTTGTGTAATTGCACTGAGTAAAATTCTTATTATGCTTCTACTGTGTACACCTTGACCATTCAGTAATATACTTTTTAAAAAAAAAATCCATGTGCCTGTTTGACATGTGTTGTACGTATTAAGTGATTTTGTCCTAATTATTCAGAGTCACTGTCCAAAATAGGGTCTCCTTCCAAAGCTTCATGGCCATTCTGTGCACAAGGGGTACAAGTGTCACTTGTTCTCATTGGCCTCCAAACAAAACAACTGATTCTTGAAGTTGCTGATTCTTACGCCTTTAGATTTCGGCACATTTTGCCACCAACATTTCATGTGCATTAACTCAATTGTACCCCTTGTCTTCTCATCCCCTGATATTACAAATAACTTTGTGCACTTTAAACAAATTAATACTTATAAATATTTTTTTTTATCAATAGGGTATACAGGGTAAGAAAAGGTTTAGAAAGAAAATATTTTCACACAGCACATCTATTAACTCTCTTAATGTTACAAGTATATGTGGATTAAATATACCTCTTCTGTATCGCAAATACATGAGTAAAAGAGAGCCGCAAGTTGTGTACCTGAAAAGTATAAAACAATTAAAAGTCAGAAATATTGCCATTAAGGGTAAGTTAAAATAATTTTATAAAAAATTTCAGACGACATATTTTAAAAATTGTAGTTTTAATATTTGAAATATCTATTTAGGCTTTACGTAGTTGAAAGTGTCTTTTTATTCCAGGTTTATTGAATGGAGTTAAATTACCTAATGATCTTGTGCTAACTGATACAGATGAGAAAGTATCCGTTCCTGTCATTTTGAATAATACAACGATTCTTGCATCAAATTTGTTTGTCGAGGGAAGGATTGATGAAGTTCAAATGTTTGAGTTCATAAATAACTTAGTTTATCTAACCAAACCAGACAATATATCCTCAAGTATAATTTTTCTAAATGATACATCAATGAAAGGTATTTTTCTGGCTTGATTTAAGTTATTGTGTATAAAATTAGATTTTTTTTTAATATTTTTAAATCTGATTTAATCTTTTGCAGGGGACACAGCAATTGGCTTTGTAAATAAAATTTCCTTGAATGAAATTGTTAAAAAGTATCATAAAGCATTCATTCGAGGTTCGAAAACATTTCAAGGAAGTTTGTCATTTCAATCTAAATTGAATATTGTTGGTTCAGTCAATAATATATCACTAGAAGCCCTTTCTAAGAATGTATACAGAATGACACTAAATGAAATTATAGCAGATAAAGTAAGTTACAAGTTCTATTTTCAGTTTGGATATTGCAAATAGATTGTATGTGTATAATTACTTTATAATTATTTTTTGATCCCAGTTTGTTATACAAAATTAACTTAGTGCTTAAAAATTAAAAATGGTGAAAATAGTTTAGCAAATCTTGTAAATTTCTCAATTTTTTTTAACTTTGTTTTTAATAATTTTGGATTTTTTTGTAGTAAACTATTTAATTCCTTTTACCTTGTGTTCTCGAAGGATGTATGTGCCACATATTTGAGCCTCTGTGTTAGTGAGAAATTACTTTTATAATGCTTATTCAGCATTTACAACTTCTATAATTCTTAGTTGGCAAGTGCAAACTAAGTGATAGTTAGTCTTGCTTACTGTGAACAATTTGATTTTGCTACTTAAAGCAATATTGTTTTGTTAATCTTAACTAATATTTCTCAGTCGATGAAACCAAAACTTAACAAAGATAAAAACTCGTTATAGAACATTGCGTTAAGAATATTAAAATACAAAATTAAAACTATGCAATAAAAATACTTAAAATCTACACATGTTTTGGGAGATACATCTCTCTTTGCCGCAGAAATAAAAAAAGTCTGTGCTCAACTAAATGAAAATAAACCTAGAAATGAAAGTGTTGCCAATGAACAAAAACTGTTTTAATCAGCGAGAAATACCGGAGCAGCAAAGATTTCAGTATTCAATATTGCTAAAAATGTGAAATGTCTTAAAGAAGTCAAGTTTGACTGGAGATTTGGGTTTGCAAATTAAATGCAATTAACATTTTTAGCAATATTGATTCAATTGTTAATGAGATCTTTGCTGTTCTGGTATTATCACTTGTTAACACACAGTAGCAACCGATTGATAGTTTTTGTTCCTTGGAAACACTTTTATTTCTGGGTTTATTTTCATTTTGTTGTGCACACAAACTTTTTAAAGTCTGCCAATGACGGGAGATGTATGTCCCGAAACGTGTTAGATTTTATATATTTTTATTTTGTAGTTTTAACATTGCATTTGTATTTTAACAAAATTTAACGTATTAAATGTTTAGCTAAATGTATTTATGCAAGTAAATATGTGCAAATATTTAAATCAATACTTAATCCAGAGGTTGCCTTATCAGTGTTTTGTTCTAATATTTCACAGTAACGTATGGCTTTTCTTTAGGTAAGTTTTCCTACCATTAAGGCTTCTTCTTTAGATGCCAGGTATATAAATAATGTTTCTCTGGAACACTTATGGAATCACGTACATGATATAGAAGAATACACTTATACCAGTTTGGACCGGCTTACTAGCATTATAAATCATAGTGAGGAGACAATTTCTGTTATCAAAGATAATCAAGATGGTAAGTGTTTCAATTGCAAATTTCGCCATTTTGAAACTAAGTTTATATTTTTGTAGGATTTTATATTTTGTGTTTCAAATATGTTCTTATTAAAAAATATGCTTAAAAAAATATTCTAGTTTCTTATTTTTTCTCCGAGTCTTCAAAGGAAGTTTAATTCTATTTATTAATTTTTTATATGAAATGCCTTTTCAAACAGTGAACCATTAATTGGTAACTTTAACATCATGAAAGTTATAGCTAATTATGGAAAGAATTTTAATTATACTCTATCTGAAATTTATTTAACATTAAATCACATTGGCACTTGTACAAATGACTTTATTTTTGATTAAAAAAGCCCCAAAAATTTTCTGATTATATAGTTGTATAATGTAGAAAATCAATATTTAATCAAGGTCTAAAATATAATCCATATTATCCTATTTCTTTTAACAATTTAGATCGGTTATAATATTAACAAAAATGGTTTTATGTACAGTATAAAAAACTTATTATTTATTTTAATGTAATGTATTAAAACATGTTTTATTTGTAAAATAAAAAAAATACTTTTAATTCTTTCTTGTATAGGTCGATTATCACTTTATGGGTTTTTTGAGCTTTATCAAGTAATGAATGTTGGACATACATTACGGTTTTTGCCAATATTTGAAGCTGGAAGGTTTGGGTAAATAGGCTTTATATATTGATTGTGTCTGTATACTATATAATACAATGCAACTCTCAATTCTATATTTATGAGGATTTTTAGTTTTGTTTAATCACAAATTAATGACTTTTAAATTAACTTAAATAATAAAGAATTTAAACTCATATAGCCATCTGGCTGGAAATTTTATTAAAATATATAACATTCTGGTTGTTTTCTTGCCATAAGTTATTTTTTTAAATTTAAAGTTGATACTACTTCAAACTGTTTATATTTTATTGTATAAAAGGAATAAAGATTGCACAGAAAGCATTAACATACCTAAATGTAAAAAATAAATTCAATGTAGCAAAAAGCTAAAAATACTGTTAAATTTATTCATTTTGATCACTTATATAAGTTTATTTTGTACTTTTTCTAGTGAATTCTTTGCCCTTCCAACTATTCAAATGGTAGTGTGGGTAAAACGCAACACATCTTGTAACCGAAGTTTCAAGTCTGTTATTATGGATGTTCAACCTAATGGCACCCTTACTAAAAAGGAAGAAGTGAATGGTCGAGTATTTCCATTTTCCCTTCGGGTTTTGGAGGAGGATGTAGAAGGGTTTAGGTTGCATACAGATAGAAACATTAGGTAATATTTGTTATTAAAAATGAGTCTTATTGATATTTTAGCTTTTGAACAGATTTCAGTTGCTAAAAGTAATTCGACCTGAATGTGTTAAAAAAATGTAAGTATGCTCATTGATCATACATAAGTTCTGTTTTTCTGTAATTTTATTAACCAATATTTTGTAATATAGTATATATATAATTTAACTTTATATGTTTTCTATGTGACTTATTCTTATTAACAATTGCCATATGTATTAGATCCTATGTACTTATATCTATAAGCCTCATGTTATACTTTGTGGTACACAGGGATTTCTTTGTCTTCTATAAAAAAAAATCATATATTTGGAAAATTTGTTTTTGTTGATAGGACATATTAAAATTTTCTTTGGAATGGCCTGTAAAAAAAGTTGATTATCCATCATTACATTTATAGAAATCTAAATTTTCAGCTTCAATCAACTGGAATCTCAATTTACTAGATTTATTAGCAATTTATCATTTAAAAAAAAATTAAATTCTTTTGTTGGAATAAAGTTTTTTTATTCAGGAAAATCATTTAAAAATCATAAAATAAATAACACTAAGCTATCCTTCTAAATTTTTTTTTTAAACTTTAGTTACAAAAGTTGTGATATGAAATCCTTAAGTAAAACAAAGTAAATATTTTCTACTATCTCGCTATAATAACTTTTTCTATTCACATTTATATTTACATAAGTTTAAGTTGTACTTATTAAAATTGAAAAGCATTAAATAATGTATTTCGCTTTTTCATCTCAACAGGTGCAGTGTTGATGAACTCAAATCAGACTTTATCAAAACAATATTCATCAATGGGAATGAAAACAAGAACATAATTTCTTCTCCAACCAAATCAGTATTGATTGATGCAAAGCTACTTGAGACAGATAATAGTGTATACATCATAATTTCCTATGAATTTGAAGGCAGGTTCACACATATTATTTATGTAGTATTTTATGAAAAGGATAATACAATAACTTCAACATTGTTTATGCCAGTGATTAATCGAGTACAGGAGTATCTAATTTGATTTCTATAAATAAAATATATTTCTTAAAAACTTAATAATAAATGATAAATTAATCCTCTAAATGCATGAATTTTCTTCCACTTGTATTTGAATACTCTCATCTAAAAGGCAGACACATGCATTACATCGTTAAAATGCAATAAAAAAAACTCAACTAAATGTTTTTTCAAGTACGAGTTATTTAAAAAAAAGTTAATTAATCTTTTGTTTTCCATTGGGTATACTTAAATCTTTAATAATGGTTGTTAACATTTGATTTGTGGGTTTGAAATTTATAAAAACTAAAGTTCTTATTTTGTTGAAAATTTTTTTGCAGGTGATGGAGAAAGGATGTATTTGTACAAATACAACTTAGTGAACGATACTTGGTTCCTTCAACAGAAGTTACATTCCTGGCATACGTCGTCTTTTGACATGATTTATGTTGATGATTCGAAACAATCTCAAATATATTTAGCTGTCACTGGTGATACTAAGTTTGGTTTATTTCTGTATCATTGGGATTCTGAAACTGAAAAAGTAGGTATAAATAAGTAAATTGTCAATGCTTTATCAGTTGCTCAGTTGTATAAAATGTTTTTTGTACTATGTTAAAGTTTTAGAATACAAAATTTCTTTTTCTAATATTTAATTTTGGCAATTTGAAATTGTTAGTCTCGAAATTCTTTTAGAGGTACTAGAATTTTCAAGATTGAAGAAATTCTAAAATGTTCAAATTTGTATTATTTAAAAAAAATTGATTCTATAGTATTATGTGTAAAAAAAATTACTCTTAATTAAAATGCAAGCACATCTGTTTAAATTACCCAAAGTTTTAAAATTATTCTAAAAAAATATAATTATATTATTTTTTTTAAATATGGAAAATTTCTTAAAATGTATAAACTAACATAGAATTTCTAAGTTATGTTATTTTGTTAAAATGTGTATCATATTCTTAGTTTAAAGAACTGGATTATTAAATTTTGCTTGACTGATAATGTTTTAATTTACCAATGCTACCTCAAATATTTTCTGAATCTAAATTTAGTTTGTCAAGGAAAATGGAAATCTAAGACATGCAGAAATAAATTCCTGTACTGTTGATAATGATACTAATTGATAATGTATTACATATAAACTACTCTGCTTTTAGAGACATGTTTTGCATATTACTTGATATTTTGTATATTATTATTTTTTAATATTCACCTTGCATACATATTCATGAGCAGATATAAGTTCAAGAAATTCTATTTTCAGTTCACACTTAAAACAAGTTCCTCAAAATCAATCTCCAGTGAAATTTCGTGGGTCAGTGTGGATAAAGAAGTGTTTCTGCTGCTTACGAAAGAAAGAACAAAAATCTGGAATGAATACGGTTCAACATTTGAATATACGGATCCCGTTGAAGTCTTAATGTTGCTGGATGATTTGAAACTAAACCAGGAGATTAACATTCAAGGCATTCATTCCTTTGAAAGCTTTTATTTAGCGGGTGAGATTTTTATAAATTTATTAGTGTTTTTTCTTAGAAGATAATTTGAAATATTAAGCAGTTTCAGAAACAAAGTACTCATTTTTGTGTACAAGTATTTGAAATAAGAGACTTCCATTTAAAAGTAATTAATTTCAATACAGTAGACCCCGGAAGTAGAAACGCGGCAATGTGTGTCGTATGTCGCAGATTTTTTCGAATGTCTGCAGACAAATCTTTGCAGAAGTATATCAAAAGCATTTTTTTTATGTCTGCTCTACATTAGAACATTTTCTGCAGATTCTTTCTAGGTTTGTTGAGATTCTATCTTTAATTGTTGCTGTTATATACTTGCTCAAGAAAGGTATACCGATAGTTGTATAAAATATTACAAATCTTACTCACAAAAATTTTGTCGCAGACTGTAATGAAATTTTCTGCTACTGGGCAGTAGACCCTCTCATTACAATGATCCCCTGATATAGCAACTCCGTACTTAAACTATGCTAAAATAAAATCAGCATAAAACATTCATGAAAGTTGGGGAGCCCCAGTTGCTAAGGCGTTCAGCTACTAATCAGAGGATTGGTGGTTCGAATCCGTGCAATGGACTTGACATAGAAAAGTAAAAAAGTAGTGATTTTGCGATCGGAAGGTTGCCAGCTTCGCTACAAAAATACTAGAAAGTCGTCCAGAATATCCAACAAATTATACTGGCATGTATATGGGACTGGTGCACGATAAATCTGATCGGGGTCTAAAGTCCCGACATCTATTGAAGGCGTTGGGTGCCAGTTCAGGTGCTTCCTCGTCATCTGACCATGGTTCTAAAATAACGAGGTGCATGTATGAATGTGCATGTGTTCCCGTGTCTTTCCTTCGAGATTGACCCCGAACCGTCGCCAATAGCCCACTGTGCAGCTCTAGTGCGACGTTAATTAACAAAAACCAAATCAAACCATGAAAGTTAGGAAATAGAAGTTGTTATGCAGGTTCAATGCTGAAAAATTCAGGTTTGAATTAATTGAAGGGAAAGTATTTTCCCTAAGTTTCCCTGAGTTTTTAAAGATTTTGTGCACTCAACTTGAAAAACACGCAGATTTCCTACAGAATTTTGCTATGCGGATTATTTTTGCTGGGAAAGTCCCAATGATTTGATTAGTTGGTATGTAATATTTTAACTCGTTATAGCCTTTGTTATAGTGACGAGCTTGTACTTGTTGTGGAAATCAGTATATAGATATTTTACTGTGTAAACAGAGAAACTACTTGTAGAAACTGTAGAGTAAAAAAGCACTAGTCAACTAATGTTGAGTTAGTGCGTTGTATTGTATGATCATGTTTTCATGTGTTTATGTAAAAGACAAGCAAACAGCAATTAAATGACTGTTGTACTGTTTTGTTTTTCTACCAGGGAAAATAGGCAAACGAGGATGTTAATTTAAATAAAAAAAATATATAAATTCTTACTTCGATGTCTTTGTGACAATCCAATAATGTTTCAGAATTGGCATTATTTGTAGCATTATTATAAAGAATGGAAAATGTGTTGTCAGGGTTGTCCGGCTAATTAAGCTAATTGTTTTTAACCTGCCACGATTAGACACTACCGACAGATTTCATATATAGATTACAAATGGGATCTTAATCTCAAATTCAATAAAAATGCACATATCTATGAAATAAAGCATTACCCTGAACCTATTTAATTCATTTTATTTCGCAAAAAAACATCTCTATTCATAAATTAGAAAGTCAGTAGTACACTATTAGGTCATTTCACAATTTAAAGATTTACTAGTATTTTTTTTGAAATTATAAAGTTTATTTAATAAATAATGTTTAATTTAGACAATAATCAATTTGTTTTTTCAGGGGAAACCTATGTTCTTGCTGTAAGTCGTCATTTACAAACAATATATGTTATCCAATACAAAGGATTTAATGGTTTTGAAGTAATCCAAAAAATAAATGCACCAGGAGTTTTAGAAGTCTCGGTATTTACATCGACTAATGAAGATTTTCTATTGGCAATTAGTTCCATTGCAGGTCATACAAGAATATTGAAATGTGTCATGAGAAATAATATTTAAAGCCATAAACGTTTTGTTAGGAGATGTTGATTTGTATATTATTATATTAAATAGTATTATACACAAGTTAATTCTTAAGCAAGTAGTAGCAACATGTTTTGTGCAAGTTCCATTAAATTACAGTAAAATAAAGTTTGTCAGAACTTTTATGTTTTCAAAATTTCATTTAGATTGTTACTTGTTGACAAAGGATTTATCCTATTTTTGTATTTTTTCACTGTCTTTTCGAAATGTTTTATTCCAAGTCTATTCCACAATATTGAAATACATTAATAAAACTTCATTAAATTTACTTTGTTTTCCATTGTGTACATATACTGCAGTTTAATTTTATATATGCATACAATTAAATTTGCTTAATATTCTTTTTCCAGTTTTATTATAAGTTTTGAATGTTAAAATTTGACCATTTATGCAAATAAAAATATGAATTACTTAATTTTTATAAATATATAAGGAAAACTTTTCTGTATAATATATATACAATTTTTTAAAAAAGATTAGCCAATTTAATTTCTTTTAAAATGACATTTTTCTATTCAAAAAGTAAATTTTATGCAAGTAGAAAAGTTTATATCAAATTATGTTTAATTCCATTAATATATTTATTAAAATATTCAGAGTAGATTTATTTTTTAGAAGACAAATTAAAAAATTTCTTAACTGAAAACGGAATGCTTATACTAATAAATTTTAGATAAGAATAAATATTTAAAAAATTGGTTCTCTTTAAACTAAGCATTTTTAACCTAAATTTTTTTAATTGCTTAAACCCACTGAGGCAAATTTTAAAATTAATTTTTTAGATAAAACAGTTATCAAGGGTATGGTAAAATTTATGAAAATAAGTTATGTAGGAAGCAAAATGTTATATTTCACTTGACCTTAATGCCTATAGTTTTTGAGCAATTATGTTATAAAATTAGTACATAGTATTAAAATCACATGTTTTAACTTTATGTGCATTTATTAACAAGTATATATTTTATACAATATAAACAACTGGATATACATAACAATTTCAGTACACATTTAACAAGAGATATGCAGAACTTTTTATAATTTGGAGAATGTAGTTTGAGGTACTGGTCCCAGCCATTTTTCTCCTAAGAATAAATTTATTTATTATGATAACATGAAATAAACAAAGCATAAAATGCATAATTATTTATAGTTTAATTTACATTTTATTTTAAAAGTTAATTGAGTTTTTTTTAAAACCTTGAAAAAAGTACTGTTTTATTACTTTTTGCATAAAAATACATCCGGTTTATTATACATTTTTTTTTTTAAAACAATAATTTTAAAAAACTAAATAGTTTAAATTTCTTAACCAATATTTAAAAGAAATTAAAAATATAGATAACAAAACAGTAAAGTTTAAGGAATTGTTAGATGGCATTTTCACAACTCTCCAACCACCATTAAATTAGCTTTTATTAACAGTTCTGACGATGAGATCTTGAATGATTGATAGCTCTTTGTACCTATATCTAATGACAATAATGAGTGGCATGTTAATATTGAACATTATTTTAACTTGTAGCTGCTTAATTATTACATCACACTTATAAACATAGGCATAAACTTGTATTGAGCAGTCCAATATTTTGAAAACATGGCCCAACTTTTATAACGAATATGCCTCATATTAAAAGTTAAAGACCCTCCAATAATTTTTAAAACTTTACGCCTATGCTAATACATGGGGCAACATAACCTGGAACCAGGGAATTGTCATGGAAATTTTTAATTCTGGAAATGTCATGGAAACTCAGGAAATTTTTCAAAATTTCACAAAAAAATCAGGGAATTTTTCAAATTTGGATCAATAAAACGTCAATTATCGTTTTTCATGCCCTCCATTTTGGGTATTAAATTGTCAATATTTTCTTAAGAAATAATTAAAAAAACAACTTTTTTTTTGCATTATCTGCTTCCAGAGAGCATGTTTAATTACTATTATGCCTGTCGCAATTGCATAATTTGGGTTGTATCCATAAATTATTATTTTAACTGTTAATAAGTATTGCTAATAATTTTTCATTTATAATGCAATATATTTATAGTAGTATTATCGTAACGTGGATACTTTGTTTCTATACAAAGCATGTATTGTAACATCTTAATGTAATTGTAAAATCAGGGACAATTTTGTGACACTATTGGGGAACTTTTTCCAGAATGTTGTTGCCACCCTGTAATAAAAGAAGTTTGCCCAGTCTGACATGGGGGAGTGGAGATGCTTATTACACTAAAAGTTAGTTTTTCAAAAAAAAAATTACCTAACAAAAAGTATTTTAGAATCTAATAAGAGAACAACTACACCAAACAGTTATTTTATAATAGTTCATCCCCATTTCCAAGTTACAAACTTATTACATTCCAGGCAGCACAGTTAAACCTGGTTAATATGAAATAAAATATGTTCCTGCGTTATTTAAAGCTCTAATTTGTCTGTCTAATGTTTAATACAAAATCTGAAAACCTTTCTAAACCCCCTACCTCCCTCATAGTAAAAGAGCCCCCGTTGGTAAGGCGTTCAGCTTCTAATCAGGGGATTGGTGGTTCGAATCCGTGCAATGGACTTGACATAGAAAAGTAGTGATCTTGCGATCGGAGGGTTGCCAGCTTCGCTACAAAAATACTAGAAAGTCGTCCAGAATATCCAACAAATTATACTGGCGTGTATATGGGACTGGTGCACGATAAATCTGATTGGGGTCCAAAGTCCCGACGTCTATTGAAGGTGTTGGGTGCCAGTTCAGGTGTTTCCTCCTCATCTGACCATGGTTCTAAAATAACGAGGTGCATGTATGAAAGTGTATGTGTTCCCGGGTCTTTCCTTCGAGATTGACCCCGAACCGTCGCCAATAGCCCACTGTGCAGCTCTAGTGCGACGTTAACAACAAAAACCAAACCAAACCCTCATAGTAAATACTGAAGAAAGTTTTGTTTCTAATATATCTTGTTATGAAGATCAACATTCCCCTGAATGTTCCCTTGGGACAGATCAGATAAGCAATATACCCCTTATAATGGAAGAGTACGGAAAGGAACCCCTTTTTGCTGGAATTTTATTCACTCAATTTCCCACCCTGTTGCACTGTCGAAACTCTGTCACTGTTTATACTTTGAAATTCATAAAAGGTGGGCACTGCACGTTTTTAAAAGACCTTTTTCAAAACGAACATATTCTAAGTTATTATAACTTTTTCAAAGCATGATCAGAAATTAAATTCTCTTACAATACTGTCTTTGCAAGTTACCTTACTTAGCTTCAATTAGTTTGAAAGTCAACAGCAATGCAGAAATTTGTTTTGGCCATGGGCGAAATATGTTATAGACCCCCCCCCCCCCCATCAATGCTTCAGTGTTAATGATATTTGACCATATAAATAAAAATGTCATACCTAAGACATAAGCAAGTAACTCCAATCGGTCAGACCCAAAAAATACTTCTGGTTTTCCTTTAACATGAGCTACAATCATCGGGGCTCCAAAAGCCTATAAAACATATTTAAACACTTTAATTAATAGAATGTCTATTTATAATTATAAATTCTTTTTAAAAAATAAGAATACTTAATTTATATCTGTTTTATGTTATTTAAACTAATCAGATTGGCAAGTTAAGCATAAACATTTTAAGCAAGACTTTTTCATAAAGAGTACAATTTATTCTCATTACACATTATGCTTATAAGGAACATATTAAAGTCATTTTTAGAGTTCGTTATTATCTAAAAATATAATATTTATAAGTTCAAAACTAAGAATAAATTAAATGGAAAATTCAAATAAGATTGGAATAAAACTCAAAAATCAGTTTTGATTAAATAAGAAATCATATTTTATTATCTTCAGCAGCAATTCCAAAGTAGAAAAAACGTAGTTTGAAGTAATTTCCTATTTTGAATCCCACAGGAACAAAAAACAATTATATTTTAAAGTTTACTTTTAACCAGCAAAATTCGTTCAGTAAAAATTCATTGTTTCTTTGGAGACCAAGATGTAAAATATCTTTAAAAAAAATAAAGCTATTGTATGTAAAGGACCTCACTGTACTTTATATAAGCACTTTTTATGTGCATTATTTATAAGATGTTTGAAGTATCTAGCCCTATTACCATGTACATAAACTTACCCCATATTCTAAAGCATCTTCTGTATATTTTCTCAACCTTTCCTTAACCTTCGAGTCATTCATAGTTGCTAAAGCTTTTTGAAGTGAATCAGAATCCATCCCGATTGCTTGGCCTGCCTGCAAATTAAATTTAGTTGTCACCAGTGAAAAGATTAAGAACATAATAGGGCAAGAAACAAATATTATTGTAAATCATATTTACCTCCCTGAAGCTCTCTACTTCTGTGATGTCAGTATGCTGAAAAGATAAACAGTTTAAGTCATTAGAACAAAAGTAATACAAAAAAATAAAAAATTATAGGCACGCTGGATTCAAATTTA
This sequence comes from Troglohyphantes excavatus, assembly GCA_963932185.1. Lineage (NCBI taxonomy): Eukaryota > Metazoa > Arthropoda > Arachnida > Araneae > Linyphiidae > Troglohyphantes > Troglohyphantes excavatus. The sequence continues at coordinate 39,376,088 of OZ010667.1, forward strand.
CAGTTTAATTTTTAGTATCATATGTTGTAGGATTGTAGTTGAAATATTGTTTATGAAATGCAATTTAATGTGATCAATAAAATACTCAATTTTATGTGTGCAAGTTAGAATGTCTATACCCTTATAATAGTGCAGCTATTTTTATGGAACGTATTTATATGCATTGGCACTTATGTAAAAAAAAGTTATATAATTTAACATAATAGTTTAGTTTATAACTGCTGCTGTAGAATCTGCAAAACACTAATTTTGGTAAAAATTTCATTACATCATGAAGATTGAAAATAAACTACATTGTTAACAATAAATTTAAATGTTATATCCTTGACAATAATGTAGAAATATTTGAACAACTTTTATTAGGGAATATATAAGATAACTTTAAAGAAAATACGAATATATATTATTCTCACTGTCCTTAATATTTAAAAGATCTTTGTTTATAATAGACAGTTTCTGTAATATGTTGGAAATGAAATTACATGTTAAATAAAGAGCCATTTAAAAATGAACTATTTAATTCATTTAATCTATATTTAGGTATTTGATATAATTTTGAATGTAGTATCTAATTATATGACATTTCATAAATAACACAGGCCAATATATAATTTCTTATCTGGAATTTAACTGATTTGGACAATATTTGGTGCGCTGGTTTTAAATAGGAAAACAGTTTTTTTTCTATCAGCTTCACTTTTTGAGTTATGACAGTAGCGTTATTTACATTTATATGTTAAATTAATCTTAGCTACAACAAATTTCAAAAGGTAGAGATGATAGAATTTTTTTTATATTTTAAATTAGCTCACTATATACAGAAAAAAAAATTCCAGACAAAAGATTGTGTGTTTAATTTAAAGCCCCTATACCCTAAGATTAATTTAACACGTGTCATGTAAACGTAAATAACGCTACTGTCATATTTAAAAATGTAGAGCTGATAAAGAAAAACGGTTTTCATATTGGAATCACCACACCAAATCACAGTCCAAATCAATTAAATAAATTCCAATCAACAAACAAAAAACGTTTTTTTGTCGGTCTAGAGCTTGCCAAATGTTCAAGTTTATTATTCTTTTTTGTAAAGGTTATTGAAAAATTAATATACCATTGATTCAGCTAACACTTTTAAAACTTTTTTCTAGATCTAATATATTTAATCAGTTGTAAGTTATATACACCAAAATACTTCGAATGAAACATTATCAAATAAATATCATGTATTTTTCATAAATGGTCCAACTTCTTAGTTATGTACATATTTACTAATTAAATGTATTACTGATTAAAGTTATACATACATCTTTGTACAATCGTAGCCACAAAGCCCTAGAAATAGACTCAAGATACTCTGGCTTTATCATATCTACAGCTGTGATGAATCTCTGAGCATTCAGTGACCCTTTCTTCCTCATTAAGTCCATCAAATTCTATGGGAAAGTTATTTATAAATATAAAAGGAAAAAACTGTTTCTTTATTTAAATTTTTTTATGTTAAAACAATCAAAGACAGCATTTTTTATCATAACTTATAAGATGGTTAAAGTAAGGTTAAGTTTGTGGCTAGAAGAAAACTTTAGAAAAAATAATTAAGTTTTGTTAAAATGGAGGGAAAAAATGAGTTTGAAAAGTTTTAATCAGAAACCATATAAAATTTGTTTTATATCCATAGAAGTATATTTTTCTTGCACAGTAACTTTAATAGAACCAAGCCCATGGATGATGGGCTTGGTTCCTTCACCAGACAAATGGGACCTCAGCTGTTTGTTCCTAAATCGTGCTCCGAGATTAGGTACTCACTTCATACGAGCCTATTTAAGGAGACAAATAAAAAGTGGACTAGCTCCATAGGTATGAGGCAAACCAAACACTTCGTTAAGGGGTCATTATTACAAAAGTTTATACTTGGACTGGATAGGAAGTTGTGTAGGATTATGGTTGCATTACTAACGGGCCACATTCTTAACAAACAAACATCTGAAAATCATGGGAGTTGTTGACAATTATAAGTGCAGGGGCTGCAAGAGCTCAACTGAAACAGCTGACCATGTCTTCGGCAAGTGCGACACTTATATGAGCTTAAGATTTAAATTCTGCGAGGCCATAAGTTTTGAGTCTAATTTTGCAATGTTCAACTATCTGACTGGCTTTTTGCAAGGCCACTGGGTTGTTTGAGATGCTCTAGTGTTTTTATTCTTTCTTTTAGGGAGGCACAATGGGATGCTTTTGGCCTAAGGTCATCACACTCATTTATCTAATCTATATATGTATATCTATGCATGCCTCTCATAGATTTCGTACCAAGAACTTTGCTGCAAAAGTAACAAAACTTTAAACCTTCGGGCATAAGATCAAATAAAGCCTTATGAATAAAGGTAATTTGTTTAACAACAGGATATTGCAATTTGAATTTAGATTGACAAAATTCCTAATTTATACTTTTAAAATAAAATTTTTCTTCTTAAAATAAAAACATTTGGAAAGATAGATTAGTGGCTCAGAGGCCCTGCACCTACTCTTAAAAATAACAAAAATCTGTACACCATGCAGTTTTTACAACTTTGCTGAATCAGATACACATAGTTCTTGTCATCTCTGGTAACTTTTTTGAATATCATTACTCTCTTAACTTAAATTTAATTTACTGTAAACTATTAATATTCAGTAACAGATAATTAGTAATGTTTTAACTAATTGATATAAAAATATTCTCAGCAGTTTCCTTAGCAAACATGGTCAGATAAATGAAGATAACCCACTGACTGACTCAAATATGACATGACAGATTTAACAAACATAATTTGTTTTTAAAAATCCCCCTCCCCTCAATTTTTTTTTATGGATCTGCTCTTGTCCATAAATTATAAAATAAGTACTATCCTAATTAAGCTTGAAGCATCATGTATCTTTGAGCAAAATAAACTTGAACATTGCTAATACTTATATGATATGTGAAAAGTTGAAGTCAAGAAGAGTTAATGCATCAAAACACTTTAATTTTGTAACAGGTTGTTAAAATTAACCTAGAAAAACTAGAACCAAAGTCCAATTGTAACGACCGTTAATAATAATTAAAATATATATATGTTAACTGTAAAGAGTAGTTTCTATTTTTTATGCAATTAACAGTTTTAAGTTTAATTTCAAACTTTTGAAGAGATAATCCCAATAAAAAAATAATTGTTTAAATTAAGAAATAGATACAACATATGATTTGTACTGAAATTAAAACTTACACCAGGCAGAATTAAGGGAACTTGAAAGTATGCTTGAAGCCTATTCAAATCCTTGGCCATGTAGACTCCTTTGTTTGGGACAACGGCAGGAGGGGAATTGCCTGAAATGAACAAACACATAAAGAAAGAAATTACTATTCATAAAACAATTCTAAATGGGAGAATCCTTTTTTTGTTTTCTAATAGCTTAATGCGGGAGTTTCACGTGACGTATCAACATAGAAATTTACTAATAGTTTTGATTTCTTCCATATAGCAAGCAGACAACTCTGCTTTCGTTTGTTTAGTCGCTACGCTCGTAATTATGAGAAAGTTTGTGTATAATATTAGTTTTTCACAAGTAAGTAATATTTTTATTCTATATATGAATAAATTTAAATACAGAAATACTTATATTTTATCTGTATATAAGTTGCTTATAACTAGAATCACAACGAAATACGGAAAAAAACTTTTATTTCAACACAAAAAATGCTTCATAAATGATGGGTACAATCTATCTCAGTGTATTAAGTATATATTTCTATATTGAGGCAGTGTTCATTCTAGGCGTTTTTTGAAGGGCGGTCCGCCCTGCCTGCCCTTTTTTCATCTCGATAGCGCCCTCATGCCCCTTTTTTAAAAAATGCCGTCCTCTTTTGAAAAAATTCCGCCCCTCTTGCCCTTTTCAGTCAAGCTCAAGCGTCCTTGCTTTCCTAGCTGTTTTTAATAAAGGCATGGATTAAAAAAAATGTGTGTGTAAATTGAAATTAACTGAATTATGACAGTAGGTAACAAACTGCCTTTAAATACACGTGCTGTGCAATCTCGATGATTAAGCGATTATTTCGAGCACGGGGCATTCCACAAATCCTATTGGTTGCCTGTACCCATATATGAAATGCTATGTTTTTTTTAAAGTGAAAATGGTTTGGTTGCAATATTAAGCCTTTTATTACCAAATTTGAGATTTAAGTAGCCTTTTCATCAGTTTTGTAAGGGGTCTGATTAGGGCTACTTACAAATTTGGTGTTTAGCGAAAACATTAATTTTTAAGTGTTAAATTTTGGATTTTAAGTGACATCTTCATAAAGGGACATCAATTTTGTACGGGTCTTTCCTTCAGAATAAGCCCCGAATCGTAACCAATAGCCAATATGCAGCACTAGCACAATATCAATCAACAAATCGGAACTTCTTTTGTTTGGTCACGAGTCTGATATATCAACGGGTGGCCACGCCCATCTTAAACTTTTTATTAAAAAGTGCCCTTTTAAAAACTGGGTGCCCTTTTACAGCCAACAGCGCCCTGCCCTTTTTTATTTCTAGAGTGAACACTGATTGAGGTATTATTTAAAGTGCAGCGTCCTGGAGTTCAAAGACCCTTCTTTCGGTTCCAAGAAATCGCGAAATGCATGCAACACTTCAACCAGTGTTTATATCTCAAACCAATGAGAGATCGACAACGAAAGAGGCCCCACGCAGGGTAGAGGCCGCTTTCGAACAACCCCCACTGAACAGAGACATTCCCAGCCATTCCACCTAACTCTCAACAAGCACATCTTGCGTGCTCTTCATCTAAATGTAATTCCATAGACATAACCATTAAATGTAAATTCTTAACTTTTATATTTGAATCATTAAATATCATTTATTCTGTAACAACTATGGCTATCATCAATTTGTCCATTACCAATTAAATCAACCTTCTGATCAATGGAGTCTACAATAGCGTGGCCGCACAACCAAACTCCGGCCCCCGCAAAAGACTAAAACTTAAAATTATAGTACAGGAACTAAAGCTTCATGATAACCCTACAGAACTTTTTCGACATCGCAGATTTTTCTCCATGTTCGGTTGGAACAGTGGTCTTCTTCTTCTCGGTGTGAAACTTCCAAATAGGTAACTTATTTTTAGTGTTTAGCCATACACATGTGAAATTCATCAATTGTTAAGTACTAATCAAACTATCAAGTATGAAGATAAGACTGAAACATATTATTTCTAACACAATGGCAAAAACAAAGTATGCAAATAAGACTAAAATTTATTATTTTGGTAAATTCCTAGTGTACAGTGCCTCCTTGGCGCGATTCTGAAAATTGGCGCAAAAGCCTTGGCAAACAATGTGAAACGGTACGAGAAAAAAAAGTATGGTTGCCGTACATCATGGTATTGCTAGGAATGTCATGAAATAGTGTTGCCAAAATATAAATTTTATCGCCCACCAATTGCCGCCAAATCACATTTGGAATACACTAGGAATTAACCATTATTTTTAACAAAATAGCTGGATTTTCATTTGTGCATAACATTTGGTTAGGATATATTTAAAGGAATCATCACGGATTATCAATTTGATACTTATGTACACACTTATGCACTTTTTTCTAGCGTTTAGAGAATAGATGCAATGCGTGCAGTTGACATGTTATTAGGAATTGAATGCTGCTGAATATTTACATGTTCTTAGGCACATTATATTAAAATGGCTGGGGATTATTACTGATGCTTATGGTTTCTACTATTTTTACTATCAATATTCAATTGAACGAACATATTTAATCCAATATTCATTTACAACAGATCCTGAACATTATCTGGTCATTTTAGAGCATAACATATAACTGAAATAGCTTTGTTAAACATATAATAAAATGTCAAAACACTAAATGGATAATGGCTATAGATAAAATAGTATTATTGCTTATAAATTATTTATAGACTTTCAAAGATAACCTTTACAGTCAAAGACAATTTTCAAAGGTATTGTATTTTTGCGAAACAATATTAAAATGTCTATAACTTTATAAATGATTTGGCAATTCTCTTTGCCTGTAGGTAGTCTGAGGGCATTATATTAAAACATTACAACTCTTGTAGGGCATGAGATTTGAATATTGTTTTTTAAAATAGTACACTAAATGCAAGGTGTTAGTAAACATTTTAATAAATTGCAAGTAAATATTTAATTTACAAAATAAAAAAAATGAGGGCACGTACCTGAACTTTTCATAACTCCACCCAAAAGCATTGGTTTCAACTTCAGATTGATTTTCCATACCGATTGGTATCTATTTAACACCTGAAGATAGTAGAGTAAACGTTAATACATAAAGTATCAAATTATTATTTTAGAAAGATAATATTAAAGTGTACAATATACTTTAGCCTAGATAACTTAAATATACACCCTAAAGCAGTTATCAGTACCTCGAAAGCAAGGAAGGAATATGGAGAGATTATGTCATAGAAAAATTCTATTAGAACTGGATCTTCCGCCATCGATAGCGAATTATTTCTATGTTATTAAAGAAACCTAATTTGATGTATAATGTCAATGCAATTAAGTACTGAAACACTAAAGGAAAACTATTATTAAGGCTAATAAAATAAGGAAAACGTCGAACGATAAATAAAAGTAAAAATAGTTTGATATGAATTCAGAAACAGTTAATTGACGATTACAGTTAGGAAGATTTCATTTTAATGTGAGGAGCCAGATTGTGGCACACTGGTAGAGTATTCGGTTGGTTTAGTTAACTAACGTCGCAGTAGAGCTGCACATTGGGCTATTAAAGACGGTTCGGAGCTATCCCGAAGGAAAGATCCGGGAACAACATCTCGTATTTTTGAACCATGGCATTATTTTAGTATGCTGAGTATGCGACTCTTAATAGAAAAAATGTGGTAAATTGTTGGTAGATAATGGGCAACGTCTCAGGGACTTTGTCGAAGGAAAGGCACGAGATCACTTTAAAACCTAAATCAGATGACAAAACAACAGCTGAAAAAGTATCCCACACAACCAATAATAGGCGTAAGGGCATTGGACCACATTCGATATAAAATGCATCCGACTCTCTCTACACAGTAGTCGACATTTTTAATGTGCGAAAGAAATATTCCCTTCAGATCACTATACACATGTTGGGAAATAGAACTTGTAGACACCCATTGAGCTCAAATAATCACTGAAGTGATTACTAAGCGTGCGGGACAGCATTATGCCCATTAAGTGAGTAAAGCAAAAAATAGCCCTTTAGAATGGGATCCCAACTGAGCTAAATTGGAACTGAAAAGTAGACTACGCGTGTCACCACATGTACTGGAACTGTATACATACACTCGATCGCCACGGTAAGGACCATTCCCCTCAATGGGAGTATTCATCCCAGTTATTTCATTTGCACACAGTGTAGCCATCACATGCCGAGTCTGAAAAATAAAAACACATACACACAATTATGACAGGAGGTAAATATGAAAGAACAAAGAAAAAAACAATATCGGGGTATAAATCAACTCAGCGGGCTGCTGAATGGGTAATTTAAGCGATTATGACAGTTTTAGAGGAGGTATCGGATTAAGAGGAGTTACAAATTTGCTGAGAAATATTTAAGGAATTATTTATTCGATTTAAGGAATTTTTATTGTTAAGGACATTTTTAAAGCATGTTCCGCCATTATTGTCTGAAGGCTTGTGAGGTGTAAAAGTTACGTCATTTGACAGTGGAAAACGTAATGATCGGGCTTTCCCATCGATTTACCACAAGGACGAAGGTCAGAATCAGATACTTTAAAGCGATGCAGGTAACTTTTAAAAAAATGTGGGCTACCCAGTCGCGCGGACCTCCCTCTCTTGCAACGGCCAGTCACCACCACCCAGCGACGCGGTGTTGGGACGCCCAGGCTCTACCCGGCGCAAGTCCGGGTAGTAACTAGAGACTGGGCTACCCAGTCGCGCTGAACTCCCTCCTGGTGATGGCCAGTTACAACCACCCACCGACGCGGTGTTGAGTCGCCCAAGCTATACCCGGCGCGTCAGTCTGGGCAGTTACAAAAGACTGGGCTACCCAGTCGCGCTGAACTCCCTCCATAGTGACGGCCAGTCACCACCACCCAGCGACGCGGTGTTGAGCCGCCCAGGCTCTACCCGGAGCAAGTCAGGGTAGTTACTAAAGACTGGGCTACCCAGTCGCGCTGAACTCCCTCCATAGTGACGGCCAGTCACCACCACCAAGCGACGCGGTGTTGGGATGCCCAGACTCTACCCGTCGTAAGTCTGGGTAGTTTTCTTTTAAGAAAAAGGCATACCTAAATTTGTTTCCCTCAAAGAAAACATGCCCCTCCGAAGGGTACACATCAAAAGACGTGAGCATACAGGTCATCCCTGGAACAGATATTACAGCATTGCAGAGACTCAAGGAGTATACAAGTTCAAAACTGTAACAGTTATAATCTCAAAACTATACAGTTTAAAATACATAAGTAACGAGTTTAAAATTCTAAAATTTGAAATTACATAATACAGGTTTATAACTACACAAGTTAAAATTTTAAAATTACACAAGAAGCACAAACACCCCTCGGCAAACTTGTCGGAAAACTTTAAAAAATAACAAAATGCAAAAATAAAAACACATACACACAATTATGACAGGAGGTAAATGCGAAAGAACAAAGAAAAAAACAATATCGGGGTATAAATCAACTCAGCGGGCTTCTGAATGGGTAATTTAAGCAATTATGACAGTTTTAGAGGAGGTATTGGATTAAGAGGAGTTACAAATTTGCTGAGAAATATTTAAGGAATTATTTATTCGATTTAAGGAATTTTTATTGTTAAGGACATTTTTAAAGCATGTTCCGCCATTATTGTCTGAAGGCTTGTGAGGTGTAAAAGTTACGTTATTTGACAGTGGAAAACGTATGGATCGGGGTTTCCCATCGATTTAGCACAAGGACGAAGGTCAGAATCAGATACTTTAAAGCGATGCAGGTAACTTTTAAAAAAATGTGGGCTACCCAGTCGCGCGGACCTCCCTCTCTTGCAACGGCCAGTCACCACCACCCAGCGACGCGGTGTTGGGACGCCCAGGCTCTACCCGGCGCAAGTCCGGGTAGTAACTAGAGACTGGGCTACCCAGTCGCGCTGAACTCCCTCCTGGTGATGGCCAGTTACAACCACACACCGACGCGGTGTTGAGTCGCCCAAGCTATACCCGGCGTCAGTCTGGGCAGTTACAAAAGACTGGGCTACCCAGTCGCGCTGAACTCCCTCCATAGTGACGGCCAGTCACCACCACCCAGCGACGCGGTGTTGGGCCGCCCAGGCTCTACCCGGAGCAAGTCAGGGTAGTTACTAAAGACTGGGCTATCCAGTCGCGCTGAACTCCCTCCTAGTGACGGCCAGTCACCACCACCCAGCGACGCGGTGTTGGGATGCCCAGACTCTACCCGTCGTAAGTCTGGGTAGTTTTCTTTTAAGAACAAGGCATACCTAACTTTGTTTCACTCAAAGAAAACATGCCCCTCCGAAGGGTACACATCAAAAGACGTGAGCATACAGGTCATCCCTGGAACAGATATTACAGCATTGCAGAGACTCAAGGAGTATACAAGTTCAAAACTGTAACAGTTATAATCTCAAAACTATACAGTTTAAAATACATAAGTAACGAGTTTAAAATTCTAAAATTTGAAATTACATGATACAGGTTTACAACTACATAAGTTAAAATTTTAAAATTACACAAGAAGAACAAACACCCCTCGTCAAACTAGTCGGAAAACTTTAAAAAATAACAAAATGCAAAAATAAAAACACATACACACAATTATGACAGGAGGTAAATACGAAAGAACAAAGAAAAAAACAATATCGGGGTATAAATCAACTCAGCGGGCTTCTGAATGGGTAATTTAAGCGATTATGACAGTTTTAGAGGAGGTATTGGATTAAGAGGAGTTACAAATTTGCGGAGAAGTATTTAAGGAATTATTTTTTCAAGTTAAGGAATTTTTATTGTTAAGGACATTTTTAAAGCATGTTCCGCCATTATTGTCTGAAGGCTTGTGAGGTGTAAAAGTTACGTCATTTGACAGTGGAAAACGTAATGATCGGGGTTTCCCATCGATTTACCACAAGGATGAAGGTCAGAATCAGATACTTTAAAGCGATGCAGGTAACTTTTAAAAAAATGTGGGCTACCCAGTCGCGCGGACCTCCCTCTCTTGCAACGGCCAGTCACCACCACCCAGCGACGCGGTGTTGGGACGCCCAGGCTCTACCCGGCGCAAGTCCGGGTAGTAACTAGAGACTGGGCTACCCAGTCGCGCTGAACTCCCTCCTGGTGATGGCCAGTTACAACCACCCACCGACGCGGTGTTGAGTCGCCCAAGCTATACCCGGCGTCAGTCTGGGCAGTTACAAAAGACTGGGCTACCCAGTCGCGCTGAACTCCCTCCATAGTGACGGCCAGTCACCACCACCCAGCGACGCGGTGTTGAGCCGCCCAGGCTCTACCCGGAGCAAGTCAGGGTAGTTACTAAAGACTGGGCTACCCAGTCGCGCTGAACTCCCTCCATAGTGACGGCCAGTCACAACCACCAAGCGACGCGGTGTTGGGATGCCCAGACTCTACCCGTCGTAAGTCTGGGTAGTTTTCTTTTAAGAAAAAGGCATACCTAAATTTGTTTCCCTCAAAGAAAACATGCCCCACCGAAGGGTACACATCAAAAGACGTGAGCATACAGGTCATCCCTGGAACAGATATTACAGCATTGCAGAGACTCAAGGAGTATACAAGTTCAAAACTGTAACAGTTATAATCTCAAAACTATACAGTTTAAAATACATAAGTAACGAGTTTAAAATTCTAAAATTTGAAATTACATGATACAGGTTTACAACTACATAAGTTAAAATTTTAAAATTACACAAGAAGAACAAACACCCCTCGTCAAACTAGTCGGAAAACTTTAAAAAATAACAAAATGCAAAAATAAAAACACATACACACAATTATGACAGGAGGTAAATACGAAAGAACAAAGAAAAAAACAATATCGGGGTATAAATCAACTCAGCGGGCTTCTGAATGGGTAATTTAAGCGATTATGACAGTTTTAGAGGAGGTATTGGATTAAGAGGAGTTACAAATTTGCGGAGAAGTATTTAAGGAATTATTTTTTCGAGTTAAGGAATTTTTATTGTTAAGGACATTTTTAAAGCATGTTCCGCCATTATTGTCTGAAGGCTTGTGAGGTGTAAAAGTTACGTCATTTGACAGTGGAAAACGTAATGATCGGGGTTTCCCATCGATTTACCACAAGGACGAAGGTCAGAATCAGATACTTTAAAGCGATGCAGGTAACTTTTAAAAAAATGTGGGCTACCCAGTCGCGCGGACCTCCCTCTCTTGCAACGGCCAGTCACCACCACCCAGCGACGCGGTGTTGGGACGCCCAGGCTCTACCCGGCGCAAGTCCGGGTAGTAACTAGAGACTGGGCTACCCAGTCGCGCTGAACTCCCTCCTGGTGATGGCCAGTTACAACCACCCACCGACGCGGTGTTGAGTCGCCCAAGCTATACCCGGCGTCAGTCTGGGCAGTTACAAAAGACTGGGCTACCCAGTCGCGCTGAACTCCCTCCATAGTGACGGCCAGTCACCACCACCAAGCGACGCGGTGTTGGGATGCCCAGACTCTACCCGTCGTAAGTCTGGGTAGTTTTCTTTTAAGAAAAAGGCATATCTAAATTTGTTTCCCTCAAAGAAAACATGCCCCTCCGAAGGGTACACATCAAAAGACGTGAGCATACAGGTCATCCCTGGAACAGATATTACAGCATTGCAGAGACTCAAGGAGTATACAAGTTCAAAACTGTAACAGTTATAATCTCAAAACTATACAGTTTAAAATACATAAGTAACGAGTTTAAAATTCTAAAATTTGAAATTACATGATACAGGTTTACAACTACATAAGTTAAAATTTTAAAATTACACAAGAAGAACAAACACCCCTCGTCAAACTAGTCGGAAAACTTTAAAAAATAACAAAATGCAAAAATAAAAACACATACACACAATTATGACAGGAGGTAAATACGAAAGAACAAAGAAAAAAACAATATCGGGGTATAAATCAACTCAGCGGGCTTCTGAATGGGTAATTTAAGCGATTATGACAGTTTTAGAGGAGGTATTGGATTAAGAGGAGTTACAAATTTGCGGAGAAGTATTTAAGGAATTATTTATTCGAGTTAAGGAATTTTTATTGTTAAGGACATTTTTAAAGCATGTTCCGCCATTATTGTCTGAAGGCTTGTGAGGTGTAAAAGTTACGTCATTTGACAGTGGAAAACGTAAGGATCGGGGTTTCCCATCGATTTACCACAAGGACGAAGGTCAGAATCAGATACTTTAAAGCGATGCAGGTAACTTTTAAAAAAATGTGGGCTACCCAGTCGCGCGGACCTCCCTCTCTTGCAACGGCCAGTCACCACCACCCAGCGACGCGGTGTTGGGACGCCCAGGCTCTACCCGGCGCAAGTCCGGGTAGTAACTAGAGACTGGGCTACCCAGTCGCGCTGAACTCCCTCCTGGTGATGGCCAGTTACAACCACCCACCGACGCGGTGTTGAGTCGCCCAAGCTATACCCGGCATCAGTCTGGGCAGTTACAAAAGACTCGGCTACCCAGTCGCGCTGAACTCCCTCCATAGTGACGGCCAGTCACCACCACCCAGCGACGCGGTGTTGGGCCGCTCAGGCTCTACCCGAAGCAAGTCAGGGTAGTTACTAAAGACTGGGCTACCCAGTCGCGCTGAACTCCCTCCTAGTGACGGCCAGTCACCACCACCCAGCGACGCGGTGTTGGGATGCCCAGACTCTACCCGCCGTAAGTCTGGGTAGTTTTCTTTTAAGAACAAGGCATACCTAACTTTGTTTCCCTCAAAGAAAACATGCCCCTCCCAAAGGGTACACACCAAAAGACGGGAGCATACAGGTCATCCCTGGAACAGATATTACAGCATTGCAGAGACTCAAGGAGTATACAAGTTCAAAACTGTAACAGTTATAATCTCAAAACTATACAGTTTAAAATACATAAGTAACGAGTTTAAAATTCTAAAATTTGAATATACATAATACAGGTTTACAACTACATAAGTTAAAATTTTAAAATTACACAAGAAGCACAAACACCCCTCGGCAAACTAGTCAGAAAACTTTAAAAAATAACAAAATGCAAAAATAAAAACACATACACACAATTATGACAGGAGGTAAATACGAAAGAACAAAGAAAAAAACAATATCGGGGTATAAATCAACTCAGCGGGCTTCTGAATGGGTAATTTAAGCGATTATGACAGTTTTAGAGGAGGTATTGGATTAAGAGGAGTTACAAATTTGCTGAGAAATATTTAAGGAATTATTTATTCGATTTAAGGAATTTTTATTGTTAAGGACATTTTTAAAGCATGTTCCGCCATTATTGTCTGAAGGCTTGTGAGGTGTAAAAGTTACGTCATTTGACAGTGGAAAACGTATGGATCGGGGTTTCCCATCGATTTACCACAAGGACGAAGGTCAGAATCAGATACTTTAAAGCGATGCAGGTAACTTTTAAAAAAATGTGGGCTACCCAGTCGCGCGGACCTCCCTCTCTTGCAACGGCCAGTCACCACCACCCAGCGACGCGGTGTTGGGACGCCCAGGCTCTACCCGGCGCAAGTCCGGGTAGTAACTAGAGACTGGGCTACCCAGTCGCGCTGAACTCCCTCCTGGTGATGGCCAGTTACAACCACACACCGACGCGGTGTTGAGTCGCCCAAGCTATACCCGGCGTCAGTCTGGGCAGTTACAAAAGACTGGGCTACCCAGTCGCGCTGAACTCCCTCCATAGTGACGGCCAGTCACCACCACCCAGCGACGCGGTGTTGGGCCGCCCAGGCTCTACCCGGAGCAAGTCAGGGTAGTTACTAAAGACTGGGCTATCCAGTCGCGCTGAACTCCCTCCTAGTGACGGCCAGTCACCACCACCCAGCGACGCGGTGTTGGGATGCCCAGACTCTACCCGTCGTAAGTCTGGGTAGTTTTCTTTTAAGAACAAGGCATACCTAACTTTGTTTCACTCAAAGAAAACATGCCCCTCCGAAAGGGTACACATCAAAAGACGTGAGCATACAGGTCATCCCTGGAACAGATATTACAGCATTGCAGAGACTCAAGGAGTATACAAGTTCAAAACTGTAACAGTTATAATCTCAAAACTATACAGTTTAAAATACATAAGTAACGAGTTTAAAATTCTAAAATTTGAAATTACATGATACAGGTTTACAACTACATAAGTTAAAATTTTAAAATTACACAAGAAGAACAAACACCCCTCGTCAAACTAGTCGGAAAACTTTAAAAAATAACAAAATGCAAAAATAAAAACACATACACACAATTATGACAGGAGGTAAATACGAAAGAACAAAGAAAAAAACAATATCGGGGTATAAATCAACTCAGCGGGCTTCTGAATGGGTAATTTAAGCGATTATGACAGTTTTAGAGGAGGTATTGGATTAAGAGGAGTTACAAATTTGCGGAGAAGTATTTAAGGAATTATTTTTTCAAGTTAAGGAATTTTTATTGTTAAGGACATTTTTAAAGCATGTTCCGCCATTATTGTCTGAAGGCTTGTGAGGTGTAAAAGTTACGTCATTTGACAGTGGAAAACGTAATGATCGGGGTTTCCCATCGATTTACCACAAGGACGAAGGTCAGAATCAGATACTTTAAAGCGATGCAGGTAACTTTTAAAAAAATGTGGGCTACCCAGTCGCGCGGACCTCCCTCTCTTGCAACGGCCAGTCACCACCACCCAGCGACGCGGTGTTGGGACGCCCAGGCTCTACCCGGCGCAAGTCCGGGTAGTAACTAGAGACTGGGCTACCCAGTCGCGCTGAACTCCCTCCTGGTGATGGCCAGTTACAACCACCCACCGACGCGGTGTTGAGTCGCCCAAGCTATACCCGGCGTCAGTCTGGGCAGTTACAAAAGACTGGGCTACCCAGTCGCGCTGAACTCCCTCCATAGTGACGGCCAGTCACCACCACCCAGCGACGCGGTGTTGAGCCGCCCAGGCTCTACCCGGAGCAAGTCAGGGTAGTTACTAAAGACTGGGCTACCCAGTCGCGCTGAACTCCCTCCATAGTGACGGCCAGTCACCACCACCAAGCGACGCGGTGTTGGGATGCCCAGACTCTACCCGTCGTAAGTCTGGGTAGTTTTCTTTTAAGAAAAAGGCATACCTAAATTTGTTTCCCTCAAAGAAAACATGCCCCTCCGAAGGGTACACATCAAAAGACGTGAGCATACAGGTCATCCCTGGAACAGATATTACAGCATTGCAGAGACTCAAGGAGTATACAAGTTCAAAACTGTAACAGTTATAATCTCAAAACTATACAGTTTAAAATACATAAGTAACGAGTTTAAAATTCTAAAATTTGAAATTACATGATACAGGTTTACAACTACATAAGTTAAAATTTTAAAATTACACAAGAAGAACAAACACCCCTCGTCAAACTAGTCGGAAAACTTTAAAAAATAACAAAATGCAAAAATAAAAACACATACACACAATTATGACAGGAGGTAAATACGAAAGAACAAAGAAAAAAACAATATCGGGGTATAAATCAACTCAGCGGGCTTCTGAATGGGTAATTTAAGCGATTATGACAGTTTTAGAGGAGGTATTGGATTAAGAGGAGTTACAAATTTGCGGAGAAGTATTTAAGGAATTATTTATTCGAGTTAAGGAATTTTTATTGTTAAGGACATTTTTAAAGCATGTTCCGCCATTATTGTCTGAAGGCTTGTGAGGTGTAAAAGTTACGTCATTTGACAGTGGAAAACGTAAGGATCGGGGTTTCCCATCGATTTACCACAAGGACGAAGGTCAGAATCAGATACTTTAAAGCGATGCAGGTAACTTTTAAAAAAATGTGGGCTACCCAGTCGCGCGGACCTCCCTCTCTTGCAACGGCCAGTCACCACCACCCAGCGACGCGGTGTTGGGACGCCCAGGCTCTACCCGGCGCAAGTCCGGGTAGTAACTAGAGACTGGGCTACCCAGTCGCGCTGAACTCCCTCCTGGTGATGGCCAGTTACAACCACCCACCGACGCGGTGTTGAGTCGCCCAAGCTATACCCGGCATCAGTCTGGGCAGTTACAAAAGACTCGGCTACCCAGTCGCGCTGAACTCCCTCCATAGTGACGGCCAGTCACCACCACCCAGCGACGCGGTGTTGGGCCGCTCAGGCTCTACCAGAAGCAAGTCAGGGTAGTTACTAAAGACTGGGCTACCCAGTCGCGCTGAACTCCCTCCTAGTGACGGCCAGTCACCACCACCCAGCGACGCGGTGTTGGGATGCCCAGACTCTACCCGCCGTAAGTCTGGGTAGTTTTCTTTTAAGAACAAGGCATACCTAACTTTGTTTCCCTCAAAGAAAACATGCCCCTCCCAAAGGGTACACACCAAAAGACGGGAGCATACAGGTCATCCCTGGAACAGATATTACAGCATTGCAGAGACTCAAGGAGTATACAAGTTCAAAACTGTAACAGTTATAATCTCAAAACTATACAGTTTAAAATACATAAGTAACGAGTTTAAAATTCTAAAATTTGAATATACATAATACAGGTTTACAACTACATAAGTTAAAATTTTAAAATTACACAAGAAGCACAAACACCCCTCGTCAAACTAGTCGGAAAACTTTAAAAAATAACAAAATGCAAAAATAAAAACACATACACACAATTATGACAGGAGGTAAATACGAAAGAACAAAGAAAAAAACAATATCGGGGTATAAATCAACTCAGCGGGCTTCTGAATGGGTAATTTAAGCGATTATGACAGTTTTAGAGGAGGTATTGGATTAAGAGGAGTTACAAATTTGCGGAGAAATATTTAAGGAATTATTTATTCGAGTTAAGGAATTTTTATTGTTAAGGACATTTTTAAAGCATGTTCCGCCATTATTGTCTGAAGGCTTGTGAGGTGTAAAAGTTACGTCATTTGACAGTGGAAAACGTAAGGATCGGGGTTTCCCATCGATTTACCACAAGGACGAAGGTCAGAATCAGATACTTTAAAGCGATGCAGGTAACTTTTAAAAAAATGTGGGCTACCCAGTCGCGCGGACCTCCCTCTCTTGCAACGGCCAGTCACCACCACCCAGCGACGCGGTGTTGGGACGCCCAGGCTCTACCCGGCGCAAGTCCGGGTAGTAACTAGAGACTGGGCTACCCAGTCGCGCTGAACTCCCTCCTGGTGATGGCCAGTTACAACCACCCACCGACGCGGTGTTGAGTCGCCCAAGCTATACCCGGCATCAGTCTGGGCAGTTACAAAAGACTCGGCTACCCAGTCGCGCTGAACTCCCTCCATAGTGACGGCCAGTCACCACCACCCAGCGACGCGGTGTTGGGCCGCTCAGGCTCTACCCGAAGCAAGTCAGGGTAGTTACTAAAGACTGGGCTACCCAGTCGCGCTGAACTCCCTCCTAGTGACGGCCAGTCACCACCACCCAGCGACGCGGTGTTGGGATGCCCAGACTCTACCCGCCGTAAGTCTGGGTAGTTTTCTTTTAAGAACAAGGCATACCTAACTTTGTTTCCCTCAAAGAAAACATGCCCCTCCCAAAGGGTACACACCAAAAGACGGGAGCATACAGGTCATCCCTGGAACAGATATTACAGCATTGCAGAGACTCAAGGAGTATACAAGTTCAAAACTGTAACAGTTATAATCTCAAAACTATACAGTTTAAAATACATAAGTAACGAGTTTAAAATTCTAAAATTTGAATATACATAATACAGGTTTACAACTACATAAGTTAAAATTTTAAAATTACACAAGAAGCACAAACACCCCTCGGCAAACTAGTCAGAAAACTTTAAAAAATAACAAAATGCAAAAATAAAAACACATACACACAATTATGACAGGAGGTAAATACGAAAGAACAAAGAAAAAAACAATATCGGGGTATAAATCAACTCAGCGGGCTTCTGAATGGGTAATTTAAGCGATTATGACAGTTTTAGAGGAGGTATTGGATTAAGAGGAGTTACAAATTTGCTGAGAAATATTTAAGGAATTATTTATTCGATTTAAGGAATTTTTATTGTTAAGGACATTTTTAAAGCATGTTCCGCCATTATTGTCTGAAGGCTTGTGAGGTGTAAAAGTTACGTCATTTGACAGTGGAAAACGTAAGGATCGGGGTTTCCCATCGATTTACCACAAGGACGAAGGTCAGAATCAGATACTTTAAAGCGATGCAGGTAACTTTTAAAAAAATGTGGGCTACCCAGTCGCGCGGACCTCCCTCTCTTGCAACGGTCAGTCACCACCACCCAGCGACGCTGTGTTGGGACGCCCAGGCTCTACCCGGCGCAAGTCCGGGTAGTAACTAGAGACTGGGCTACCCAGTCGCGCTGAACTCCCTCCTGGTGATGGCCAGTTACAACCACCCACCGACGCGGTGTTGAGTCGCCCAAGCTATACCCGGCGCGTCAGTCTGGGCAGTTACAAAAGACTGGGCTACCCAGTCGCGCTGAACTCCCTCCATAGTGACGGCCAGTCACCACCACCCAGCGACGCGGTGTTGGGCCGCCCAGGCTCTACCCGGAGCAAGTCAGGGTAGTTACTAAAGACTGGGCTACCCAGTCGCGCTGAACTCCCTCCTAGTGACGGCCAGTCACCACCACCCAGCGACGCGGTGTTGGGATGCCCAGACTCTACCCGTCGTAAGTCTGGGTAGTTTTCTTTTAAGAACAAGGCATACCTAACTTTGTTTCCCTCAAAGAAAACATGCCCCTCCGAAAGGGTACACATCAAAAGACGTGAGCATACAGGTCATCCCTGGAACAGATATTACAGCATTGCAGAGACTCAAGGAGTATACAAGTTCAAAACTGTAACAGTTATAATCTCAAAACTATACAGTTTAAAATACATAAGTAACGAGTTTAAAATTCTAAAATTTGAAATTACATAATACAGGTTTACAACTACATAAGTTAAAATTTTAAAATTACACAAGAAGCACAAACACCCCTCGGCAAACTAGTCGGAAAACTTTAAAAAATAACAAAATGCAAAAATAAAAACACATACACACAATTATGACAGGAGGTAAATACGAAACAACAAAGAAAAAAACAATATCGGGGTATAAATCAACTCAGCGGGCTTCTGAATGGGTAATTTAAGCGATTATGACAGTTTTAGAGGAGGTATTGGATTAAGAGGAGTTACAAATTTGCTGAGAAATATTTAAGGAATTATTTATTCGATTTAAGGAATTTTTATTGTTAAGGACATTTTTAAAGCATGTTCCGCCATTATTGTCTGAAGGCTTGTGAGGTGTAAAAGTTACGTCATTTGACAGTGGAAAACGTAAGGATCGGGGTTTCCCATCGATTTACCACAAGGACGAAGGTCAGAATCAGATACTTTAAAGCGATGCAGGTAACTTTTAAAAAAATGTGGGCTACCCAGTCGCGCGGACCTCCCTCTCTTGCAACGGCCAGTCACCACCACCCAGCGACGCGGTGTTGGGACGCCCAGGCTCTACCCGGCGCAAGTCCGGGTAGTAACTAGAGACTGGGCTACCCAGTCGCGCTGAACTCCCTCCTGGTGATGGCCAGTTACAACCACCCACCGACGCGGTGTTGAGTCGCCCAAGCTATACCCGGCGTCAGTCTGGGTAGTTACAAAAGACTGGGCTACCCAGTCGCGCTGAACTCCCTCCATAGTGACGGCCAGTCACCACCACCCAGCGACGCGGTGTTGGGCCGCCAGGCTCTACCCGGAGCAAGTCAGGGTAGTTACTAAAGACTGGGCTATCCAGTCGCGCTGAACTCCCTCCTAGTGACGGCCAGTCACCACCACCCAGCGACGCGGTGTTGGGATGCCCAGACTCTACCCGTCGAAAGTCTGGGTAGTTTTCTTTTAAGAACAAGGCATACCTAACTTTGTTTCCCTCAAAGTAAACATGCCCCTCCGAAGGGTACACATCAAAAGACGTGAGCATACAGGTCATCCCTGGAACAGATATTACAGCATTGCAGAGACTCAAGGAGTATACAAGTTCAAAACTGTAACAGTTATAATCTCAAAACTATACAGTTTAAAATACATAAGTAACGAGTTTAAAATTCTAAAATTTGAAATTACATGATACAGGTTTACAACTACATAAGATAAAATTTTAAAATTACACAAGAAGAACAAACACCCCTCGTCAAACTAGTCGGAAAACTTTAAAAAATAACAAAATGCAAAAATAAAAACACATACACACAATTATGACAGGAGGTAAATACGAAAGAACAAAGAAAAAAACAATATCGGGGTATAAATCAACTCAGCGGGCTTCTGAATGGGTAATTTAAGCGATTATGACAGTTTTAGAGGAGGTATTGGATTAAGAGGAGTTACAAATTTGCAGAGAAGTATTTAAGGAATTATTTATTCGAGTTAAGGAATTTTTATTGTTAAGGACATTTTTAAAGCATGTTCCGCCATTATTGTCTGAAGGCTTGTGAGGTGTAAAAGTTACGTCATTTGACAGTGGAAAACGTAAGGATCGGGGTTTCCCATCGATTTAGCACAAGGACGAAGGTCAGAATCAGATACTTTAAAGCGATGCAGGTAACTTTTAAAAAAATGTGGGCTACCCAGTCGCGCGGACCTCCCTCTCTTGCAACGGCCAGTCACCACCACCCAGCGACGCGGTGTTGGGACGCCCAGGCTCTACCCGGCGCAAGTCCGGGTAGTAACTAGAGACTGGGCTACCCAGTCGCGCTGAACTCCCTCCTGGTGATGGCCAGTTACAACCACCCACCGACGCGGTGTTGAGTCGCCCAAGCTATACCCGGCGCGTCAGTCTGGGCAGTTACAAAAGACTGGGCTACCCAGTCGCGCTGAACTCCCTCCATAGTGACGGCCAGTCACCACCACCCAGCGACGCGGTGTTGGGCCGCCCAGGCTCTACCCGGAGCAAGTCAGGGTAGTTACTAAAGACTGGGCTACCCAGTCGCGCTGAACTCCCTCCTAGTGACGGCCAGTCACCACCACCCAGCGACGCGGTGTTGGGATGCCCAGACTCTACCCGTCGTAAGTCTGGGTAGTTTTCTTTTAAGAACAAGGCATACCTAACTTTGTTTCCCTCAAAGAAAACATGCCCCTCCGAAAGGGTACACATCAAAAGACGTGAGCATACAGGTCATCCCTGGAACAGATATTACAGCATTGCAGAGACTCAAGGAGTATACAAGTTCAAAACTGTAACAGTTATAATCTCAAAACTATACAGTTTAAAATACATAAGTAACGAGTTTAAAATTCTAAAATTTGAAATTACATAATACAGGTTTACAACTACATAAGTTAAAATTTTAAAATTACACAAGAAGCACAAACACCCCTCGGCAAACTAGTCGGAAAACTTTAAAAAATAACAAAATGCAAAAATAAAAACACATACACACAATTATGACAGGAGGTAAATACGAAACAACAAAGAAAAAAACAATATCGGGGTATAAATCAACTCAGCGGGCTTCTGAATGGGTAATTTAAGCGATTATGACAGTTTTAGAGGAGGTATTGGATTAAGAGGAGTTACAAATTTGCTGAGAAATATTTAAGGAATTATTTATTCGATTTAAGGAATTTTTATTGTTAAGGACATTTTTAAAGCATGTTCCGCCATTATTGTCTGAAGGCTTGTGAGGTGTAAAAGTTACGTCATTTTACAGTGGAAAACGTAAGGATCGGGGTTTCCCATCGATTTACCACAAGGACGAAGGTCAGAATCAGATACTTTAAAGCGATGCAGGTAACTTTTAAAAAAATGTAGGCTACCCAGTCGCGCGGACCTCCCTCTTTTGCAACGGCCAGTCACCACCACCCAGCGACGCGGTGTTGGGACGCCCAGGCTCTACCCGGCGCAAGTCCGGGTAGTAACTAGAGACTGGGCTACCCAGTCGCGCTGAACTCCCTCCTGGTGATGGCCAGTTACAACCACCCACCGACGCGGTGTTGAGTCGCCCAAGCTATACCCGGCGTCAGTCTGGGCAGTTACAAAAGACTGGGCTACCCAGTCGCGCTGAACTCCCTCCATAGTGACGGCCAGTCACCACCACCCAGCGACGCGGTGTTGGGCCGCCCAGGCTCTACCCGGAGCAAGTCAGGGTAGTTACTAAAGACTGGGCTAACCAGTCGCGCTGAACTCCCTCCTAGTGACGGCCAGTCACCACCACCCAGCGACGCGGTGTTGGGATGTCCAGACTCTACCCGTCGTAAGTCTGGGTAGTTTTTTTTTAAGAAAAAGGCATACCTAACTTTGTTTCCCTCAAAGTAAACATGCCCCTCCGAAGGGTACACATCAAAAGACGTGAGCATACAGGTCATCCCTGGAACAGATATTACAGCATTGCAGAGACTCAAGGAGTATACAAGTTCAAAACTGTAACAGTTATAATCTCAAAACTATACAGTTTAAAATACATAAGTAACGAGTTTAAAATTCTAAAATTTGAAATTACATGATACAGGTTTACAACTACATAAGTTAAAATTTTAAAATTACACAAGAAGAACAAACACCCCTCGTCAAACTAGTCGAAAAACTTTAAAAAATAACAAAATGCAAAAATAAAAACACATACACACAATTATGACAGGAGGTAAATACGAAAGAACAAAGAAAAAAACAATATCGGGGTATAAATCAACTCAGCGGGCTTCTGAATGGGTAATTTAAGCGATTATGACAGTTTTAGAGGAGGTATTGGATTAAGAGGAGTTACAAATTTGCTGAGAAATATTTAAGGAATTATTTATTCGATTTAAGGAATTTTTATTGTTAAGGACATTTTTAAAGCATGTTCCGCCATTATTGTCTGAAGGCTTGTGAGGTGTAAAAGTTACGTCATTTGACAGTGGAAAACGTAAGGATCGGGGTTTCCCATCGATTTACCACAAGGACGAAGGTCAGAATCAGATACTTTAAAGCG
Source organism: Troglohyphantes excavatus (assembly GCA_963932185.1). Lineage (NCBI taxonomy): Eukaryota > Metazoa > Arthropoda > Arachnida > Araneae > Linyphiidae > Troglohyphantes > Troglohyphantes excavatus. The sequence goes on from OZ010667.1 coordinate 39,399,209, forward strand.
ATGCAGGTAACTTTTAAAAAAATGTGGGCTACCCAGTCGCGCGGACCTCCCTCTCTTGCAACGGCCAGTCACCACCACCCAGCGACGCGGTGTTGGGACGCCCAGGCTCTACCCGGCGCAAGTCCGGGTAGTAACTAGAGACTGGGCTACCCAGTCGCGCTGAACTCCCTCCTGGTGATGGCCAGTTACAACCACCCACCGACGCGGTGTTGAGTCGCCCAAGCTATACCCGGCGCGTCAGTCTGGGCAGTTACAAAAGACTGGGCTACCCAGTCGCGCTGAACTCCCTCCATAGTGACGGCCAGTCACCACCACCCAGCGACGCGGTGTTGGGCCGCCCAGGCTCTACCCGGAGCAAGTCAGGGTAGTTACTAAAGACTGGGCTACCCAGTCGCGCTGAACTCCCTCCTAGTGACGGCCAGTCACCACCACCCAGCGACGCGGTGTTGGGATGCCCAGACTCTACCCGTCGTAAGTCTGGGTAGTTTTCTTTTAAGAACAAGGCATACCTAACTTTGTTTCCCTCAAAGAAAACATGCCCCTCCGAAAGGGTACACATCAAAAGACGTGAGCATACAGGTCATCCCTGGAACAGATATTACAGCATTGCAGAGACTCAAGGAGTATACAAGTTCAAAACTGTAACAGTTATAATCTCAAAACTATACAGTTTAAAATACATAAGTAACGAGTTTAAAATTCTAAAATTTGAAATTACATAATACAGGTTTACAACTACATAAGTTAAAATTTTAAAATTACACAAGAAGCACAAACACCCCTCGGCAAACTAGTCGGAAAACTTTAAAAAATAACAAAATGCAAAAATAAAAACACATACACACAATTATGACAGGAGGTAAATACGAAACAACAAAGAAAAAAACAATATCGGGGTATAAATCAACTCAGCGGGCTTCTGAATGGGTAATTTAAGCGATTATGACAGTTTTAGAGGAGGTATTGGATTAAGAGGAGTTACAAATTTGCTGAGAAATATTTAAGGAATTATTTATTCGATTTAAGGAATTTTTATTGTTAAGGACATTTTTAAAGCATGTTCCGCCATTATTGTCTGAAGGCTTGTGAGGTGTAAAAGTTACGTCATTTTACAGTGGAAAACGTAAGGATCGGGGTTTCCCATCGATTTAGCACAAGGACGAAGGTCAGAATCAGATACTTTAAAGCGATGCAGGTAACTTTTAAAAAAATGTGGGCTACCCAGTCGCGCGGACCTCCCTCTCTTGCAACGGCCAGTCACCACCACCCAGCGACGCGGTGTTGGGACGCCCAGGCTCTACCCGGCGCAAGTCCGGGTAGTAACTAGAGACTGGGCTACCCAGTCGCGCTGAACTCCCTCCTGGTGATGGCCAGTTACAACCACCCACCGACGCGGTGTTGAGTCGCCCAAGCTATACCCGGCGCGTCAGTCTGGGCAGTTACAAAAGACTGGGCTACCCAGTCGCGCTGAACTCCCTCCATAGTGACGGCCAGTCACCACCACCCAGCGACGCGGTGTTGGGCCGCCCAGGCTCTACCCGGAGCAAGTCAGGGTAGTTACTAAAGACTGGGCTACCCAGTCGCGCTGAACTCCCTCCTAGTGACGGCCAGTCACCACCACCCAGCGACGCGGTGTTGGGATGCCCAGACTCTACCCGTCGTAAGTCTGGGTAGTTTTCTTTTAAGAACAAGGCATACCTAACTTTGTTTCCCTCAAAGAAAACATGCCCCTCCGAAAGGGTACACATCAAAAGACGTGAGCATACAGGTCATCCCTGGAACAGATATTACAGCATTGCAGAGACTCAAGGAGTATACAAGTTCAAAACTGTAACAGTTATAATCTCAAAACTATACAGTTTAAAATACATAAGTAACGAGTTTAAAATTCTAAAATTTGAAATTACATAATACAGGTTTACAACTACATAAGTTAAAATTTTAAAATTACACAAGAAGCACAAACACCCCTCGGCAAACTAGTCGGAAAACTTTAAAAAATAACAAAATGCAAAAATAAAAACACATACACACAATTATGACAGGAGGTAAATACGAAACAACAAAGAAAAAAACAATATCGGGGTATAAATCAACTCAGCGGGCTTCTGAATGGGTAATTTAAGCGATTATGACAGTTTTAGAGGAGGTATTGGATTAAGAGGAGTTACAAATTTGCTGAGAAATATTTAAGGAATTATTTATTCGATTTAAGGAATTTTTATTGTTAAGGACATTTTTAAAGCATGTTCCGCCATTATTGTCTGAAGGCTTGTGAGGTGTAAAAGTTACGTCATTTTACAGTGGAAAACGTAAGGATCGGGGTTTCCCATCGATTTACCACAAGGACGAAGGTCAGAATCAGATACTTTAAAGCGATGCAGGTAACTTTTAAAAAAATGTAGGCTACCCAGTCGCGCGGACCTCCCTCTTTTGCAACGGCCAGTCACCACCACCCAGCGACGCGGTGTTGGGACGCCCAGGCTCTACCCGGCGCAAGTCCGGGTAGTAACTAGAGACTGGGCTACCCAGTCGCGCTGAACTCCCTCCTGGTGATGGCCAGTTACAACCACCCACCGACGCGGTGTTGAGTCGCCCAAGCTATACCCGGCGTCAGTCTGGGCAGTTACAAAAGACTGGGCTACCCAGTCGCGCTGAACTCCCTCCATAGTGACGGCCAGTCACCACCACCCAGCGACGCGGTGTTGGGCCGCCCAGGCTCTACCCGGAGCAAGTCAGGGTAGTTACTAAAGACTGGGCTAACCAGTCGCGCTGAACTCCCTCCTAGTGACGGCCAGTCACCACCACCCAGCGACGCGGTGTTGGGATGTCCAGACTCTACCCGTCGTAAGTCTGGGTAGTTTTTTTTTAAGAAAAAGGCATACCTAACTTTGTTTCCCTCAAAGTAAACATGCCCCTCCGAAGGGTACACATCAAAAGACGTGAGCATACAGGTCATCCCTGGAACAGATATTACAGCATTGCAGAGACTCAAGGAGTATACAAGTTCAAAACTGTAACAGTTATAATCTCAAAACTATACAGTTTAAAATACATAAGTAACGAGTTTAAAATTCTAAAATTTGAAATTACATGATACAGGTTTACAACTACATAAGTTAAAATTTTAAAATTACACAAGAAGAACAAACACCCCTCGTCAAACTAGTCGAAAAACTTTAAAAAATAACAAAATGCAAAAATAAAAACACATACACACAATTATGACAGGAGGTAAATACGAAAGAACAAAGAAAAAAACAATATCGGGGTATAAATCAACTCAGCGGGCTTCTGAATGGGTAATTTAAGCGATTATGACAGTTTTAGAGGAGGTATTGGATTAAGAGGAGTTACAAATTTGCTGAGAAATATTTAAGGAATTATTTATTCGATTTAAGGAATTTTTATTGTTAAGGACATTTTTAAAGCATGTTCCGCCATTATTGTCTGAAGGCTTGTGAGGTGTAAAAGTTACGTCATTTGACAGTGGAAAACGTAAGGATCGGGGTTTCCCATCGATTTACCACAAGGACGAAGGTCAGAATCAGATACTTTAAAGCGATGCAGGTAACTTTTAAAAAAATGTGGGCTACCCAGTCGCGCGGACCTCCCTCTCTTGCAACGGCCAGTCACCACCACCCAGCGACGCGGTGTTGGGACGCCCAGGCTCTACCCGGCGCAAGTCCGGGTAGTAACTAGAGACTGGGCTACCCAGTCGCGCTGAACTCCCTCCTGGTGATGGCCAGTTACAACCACCCACCGACGCGGTGTTGAGTCGCCCAAGCTATACCCGGCGTCAGTCTGGGCAGTTACAAAAGACTGGGCTACCCAGTCGCGCTGAACTCCCTCCATAGTGACGGCCAGTCACCACCACCCAGCGACGCGGTGTTGGGCCGCCCAGGCTCTACCCGAAGCAAGTCAGGGTAGTTACTAAAGACTGGGCTACCCAGTCGCGCTGAACTCCCTCCTAGTGACGGCCAGTCACCACCACCCAGCGACGCGGTGTTGGGATGCCCAGACTCTACCCGTCGTAAGTCTGGGTAGTTTTCTTTTAAGAACAAGGCATACCTAACTTTGTTTCCCTCAAAGAAAACATGCCCCTCCGAAAGGGTACACATCAAAAGACGTGAGCATACAGGTCATCCCTGGAACAGATATTACAGCATTGCAGAGACTCAAGGAGTATACAAGTTCAAAACTGTAACAGTTATAATCTCAAAACTATACAGTTTAAAATACATAAGTAACGAGTTTAAAATTCTAAAATTTGAAATTACATAATACAGGTTTACAACTACATAAGTTAAAATTTTAAAATTACGCAAGAAGCACAAACACCCCTCGGCAAACTAGTCGGAAAACTTTAAAAAATAACAAAATGCAAAAATAAAAACACATACACACAATTATGACAGGAGGTAAATACGAAAGAACAAAGAAAAAAACAATATCGGGGTATAAATCAACTCAGCGGGCTTCTGCATGGGTAATTTAGGCGATTATGACAGTTTTAGAGGAGGTATTGGATTAAGAGGAGTTACAAATTTGCTGAGAAATATTTAAGGAATTATTTATTCGATTTAAGGAATTTTTATTGTTAAGGACATTTTTAAAGCATGTTCCGCCATTATTGTCTGAAGGCTTGTGAGGTGTAAAAGTTACGTCATTTTACAGTGGAAAACGTAAGGATCGGGGTTTCCCATCGATTTAGCACAAGGACGAAGGTCAGAATCAGATACTTTAAAGCGATGCAGGTAACTTTTAAAAAAATGTGGGCTACCCAGTCGCGCGGACCTCCCTCTCTTGCAACGGGCAGTCACCACCACCCAGCGACGCGGTGTTGGGACGCCCAGGCTCTACCCGGCGCAAGTCCGGGTAGTAACTAGAGACTGGGCTACCCAGTCGCGCTGAACTCCCTCCTGGTGATGGCCAGTTACAACCACCCACCGAAGCGGTGTTGAGTCGCCCAAGCTATACCCGGCGTCAGTCTGGGTAGTTACAAAAGACTGGGCTACCCAGTCGCGCTGAACTCCCTCCATAGTGACGGCCAGTCACCACCACCCAGCGACGCGGTGTTGGGCCGCCCAGGCTCTACCCGGAGCAAGTCAGGGTAGTTACTTAAGACTGGGCTAACCAGTCGCGCTGAACTCCCTCCTAGTGACGGCCAGTCACCACCACCCAGCGACGCGGTGTTGGGATGTCCAGACTCTACCCGTCGTAAGTCTGGGTAGTTTTTTTTTAAGAAAAAGGCATACCTAACTTTGTTTCCCTCAAAGTAAACATGCCCCTCCGAAGGGTACACATCAAAAGACGTGAGCATACAGGTCATCCCTGGAACAGATATTACAGCATTGCAGAGACTCAAGGAGTATACAAGTTCAAAACTGTAACAGTTATAATCTCAAAACTATACAGTTTAAAATACATAAGTAACGAGTTTAAAATTCTAAAATTTGAAATTACATGATACAGGTTTACAACTACATAAGTTAAAATTTTAAAATTACACAAGAAGAACAAACACCCCTCGTCAAACTAGTCGAAAAACTTTAAAAAATAACAAAATGCAAAAATAAAAACACATACACACAATTATGACAGGAGGTAAATACGAAAGAACAAAGAAAAAAACAATATCGGGGTATAAATCAACTCAGCGGGCTTCTGAATGGGTAATTTAAGCGATTATGACAGTTTTAGAGGAGGTATTGGATTAAGAGGAGTTACAAATTTGCTGAGAAATATTTAAGGAATTATTTATTCGATTTAAGGAATTTTTATTGTTAAGGACATTTTTAAAGCATGTTCCGCCATTATTGTCTGAAGGCTTGTGAGGTGTAAAAGTTACGTCATTTGACAGTGGAAAACGTAAGGATCGGGGTTTCCCATCGATTTACCACAAGGACGAAGGTCAGAATCAGATACTTTAAAGCGATGCAGGTAACTTTTAAAAAAATGTGGGCTACCCAGTCGCGCGGACCTCCCTCTCTTGCAACGGCCAGTCACCACCACCCAGCGACGCGGTGTTGGGACGCCCAGGCTCTACCCGGCGCAAGTCCGGGTAGTAACTAGAGACTGGGCTACCCAGTCGCGCTGAACTCCCTCCTGGTGATGGCCAGTTACAACCACCCACCGACGCGGTGTTGAGTCGCCCAAGCTATACCCGGCGTCAGTCTGGGCAGTTACAAAAGACTGGGCTACCCAGTCGCGCTGAACTCCCTCCATAGTGACGGCCAGTCACCACCACCCAGCGACGCGGTGTTGGGCCGCCCAGGCTCTACCCGAAGCAAGTCAGGGTAGTTACTAAAGACTGGGCTACCCAGTCGCGCTGAACTCCCTCCTAGTGACGGCCAGTCACCACCACCCAGCGACGCGGTGTTGGGATGCCCAGACTCTACCCGTCGTAAGTCTGGGTAGTTTTCTTTTAAGAACAAGGCATACCTAACTTTGTTTCCCTCAAAGAAAACATGCCCCTCCGAAAGGGTACACATCAAAAGACGTGAGCATACAGGTCATCCCTGGAACAGATATTACAGCATTGCAGAGACTCAAGGAGTATACAAGTTCAAAACTGTAACAGTTATAATCTCAAAACTATACAGTTTAAAATACATAAGTAACGAGTTTAAAATTCTAAAATTTGAAATTACATAATACAGGTTTACAACTACATAAGTTAAAATTTTAAAATTACGCAAGAAGCACAAACACCCCTCGGCAAACTAGTCGGAAAACTTTAAAAAATAACAAAATGCAAAAATAAAAACACATACACAAAATTATGACAGGAGGTAAATACGAAAGAACAAAGAAAAAAACAATATCGGGGTATAAATCAACTCAGCGGGCTTCTGCATGGGTAATTTAGGCGATTATGACAGTTTTAGAGGAGGTATTGGATTAAGAGGAGTTACAAATTTGCTGAGAAATATTTAAGGAATTATTTATTCGATTTAAGGAATTTTTATTGTTAAGGACATTTTTAAAGCATGTTCCGCCATTATTGTCTGAAGGCTTGTGAGGTGTAAAAGTTATGTAATTTGACAGTGGAAAACGTAAGGATCGGGGTTTCCCATCGATTTACCACAAGGACGAAGGTCAGAATCAGATACTTTAAAGCGATGCAGGTAACTTTTAAAAAAATGTGGGCTACCCAGTCGCGCGGACCTCCCTCTCTTGCAACGGGCAGTCACCACCACCCAGCGACGCGGTGTTGGGACGCCCAGGCTCTACCCGGCGCAAGTCCGGGTAGTAACTAGAGACTGGGCTACCCAGTCGCGCTGAACTCCCTCCTGGTGATGGCCAGTTACAACCACCCACCGAAGCGGTGTTGAGTCGCCCAAGCTATACCCGGCGTCAGTCTGGGTAGTTACAAAAGACTGGGCTACCCAGTCGCGCTGAACTCCCTCCATAGTGACGGCCAGTCACCACCACCCTGCGACGCGGTGTTGGGCCGCCCAGGCTCTACCCGGAGCAAGTCAGGGTAGTTACTAAAGACTGGGCTACCCAGTCGCGCTGAACTCCATCCTAGTGACGGCCAGTCACCACCACCCAGCGACGCGGTGTTGGGATGCCCAGACTCTACCCGTCGTAGGTCTGGGTAGTTTTCTTTTAAGAACAAGGCATACCTAACTTTGTTTCCCTCAAAGAAAACATGCCCCTCCGAAAGGGTACACATCAAAAGACGTGAGCATACAGGTCATCCCTGGAACAGATATTACAGCATTGCAGAGACTCAAGGAGTATACAAGTTCAAAACTGTAACAGTTATAATCTCAAAACTATACAGTTTAAAATACATAAGTAACGAGTTTAAAATTCTAAAATTTTAAATTACATGATACAGGTCGCATGATACCCAGTCGCGCTGAACTCCCACAGATTTTACAGCATTGCAGAGACTCAAGGATATAATATAATACATACAAGTTCAAAACTGTAACAGTTATAATCTCAAAACTATACAGTTTAAAATACATAAGTAACGAGTTTAAAATTCTAAAATTTGAAATTACATAATACAGGTTTACAGCTACATAAGTAAAAATTTTAAAATTACACAAGAAGCACAAACACCTCTCGGCACACTAGTTTAATTTACATATGATTTATACATATTTACAACTTAAATTAAAAAACAATATTGTTAATTAAATTTACTAATTTAAAGGTACTACTTAAAATAAAAAAATAAAAATTATTCATTAGATTTTTATTTTAAAATTACTACTTAAAAATCAATATTTTTAATTAAAATTATTCATTAGAGTTTTAATGTAAAATTACTACTTAAAAAATTATATTATTAATTAAAATTACTAATTTAAAAATATGAATTAAATTTAATTAAAATTGTTAGTTAAAAATTGTTTAAAATAATAATTAATAAAGAAAATTATTTGGTTTTGGCCGAACTAAAAATAATTTATGACATCCCTCCCCCCTCCCACCTCTTCCGACAATCCTGCTACGCCACTGACTTGTAGTACACTAGTGACGTGCGATCAATCGTCACGTGACACAAGAGCAGTGTCCGATTTCCCTTGTACCATGCTAGTGACGTGTGTCATTTGTTGTTTGACGTAGGGGGAACTGCACGAAGGGTCGAACAGGTGTTGTACACGTACGTACAGTATCCAATTGCACTTGTAGCACTATTGATGTGTCTTCTGCATAGTCGCGTGATACACACAAGTACAGTGTCCAAATGCATTAATAGCACGACCACGTGTTTTTTCTGTTTCGCCGAAGATGGACGGACTGTTGTGTGTTATAATTACAGTGTCCGTTTGCACTTGTACCACACTAGTGTTTTTTTTGCTTAAGTTGTATCGTCTGTTGTGTGGTACAAGAGTTGTGTGTACTTGTACCTGTGTCTGTGTAATATTAGACTAGCTAATATAATGCTTAACTATTATTAGTTTCTGATCCATAGAATCCATCTAACTTATGATAAAAATCTCTAATTTTTTTTACCACGCTGTTAAAAAATTTTACGATCTTGCACCAAACTTTGGTACCCATTTAGCTGCAACCATCATTTGGTGCTTAGTTTCATCATTTTACGGTGCTACCACGGATGGTTTAGTGGTGAAACGTTGCACCTAAATTCATAACGTTGCACCAAAATTCTTAACTTTGCATAAAACTCAAAATGTGGGTTTTTTAGTATTGTAGTGGTAGTGTTTTTGTAGCGAAGCTGGCAACCCTCCTATCGCAAATTACAACTGGTCATCGATCGGGCTCGAATTGGGAATCCTGTTATTCATATCTGAACGCCTTTATCCAATTTTCGTCGCTGTCTTTCTTGGAGGTACTTGTTGATGTTGTTGACAGCGAAAATTTCGGTTGCAGTTAAAGAGGTTTAACCAATTACCAGTGAAAACCTCCGCTTTTTTTCTATAAATGATTTTTGGTTCCACCTAAATTCCCCCATAATATGGTGTAGACCTCTGTTTTGCACCAAGATACTTTTTAAGATCGCCAATGTATATTATTTTACCTAAGAAGTTTATAGGAAAGCATCTGAGCATTTGCTATCATATTTGGTTTGAGAAAAGAGATACTCTTTAAGCACCTCAAATTATTTTCGTTGATTCATTGAATTTTGTTTATTTCAAGATTTAATAAAATACTCAGCTTTACCCAGTATTTGATAAAATACTCAGTTTTTTTGCCAGTTTTAATCAAATAGGACGAAGTACTCTTTAAGATCGCCAATGTATATTATTTTACCTAAGAAGTTTATAGGAAAGCATCTGAGCATGCGCTATCACATTTGGTTTGAGAAAAGAAAGACATGCTAATATCCTAAGCACCTCACATTATTTTCGATGATTCATTGAATTTTTTGTTTATTTCAAGATTAAATTTACTTACGATGTAATAAAAAAATATTAAATTAAAATATCCAAAATTATAAGTAAAATAATGTAAAAATATTAATTTATATCATATACGAAATTAGAAAATATATTAATATAATAAAAAGCAATTATTATCCTCAGTTTACCAAACTACTCAGTTTATTTTAAGACTACTGAATTTTAAATTCCCTTTTTAACGGAAATATTCACCAACTAACCACATTAACAATAAATTTAAAAACTGAAACATCACAATTTTTCAAAACAAGTGACAATGAACCTTTTATGTAATATTTTGATTTATTTTATTACATTTTAGATTGCAGATATCAATTATATAAATAACTTAATTATTATTTACGCCTGACGAATTGAAACTTTTTCATAATTATGCTGACCAACAAAATATGATTGAAATGAGTACAGAGTTATAGTAATGACACGAATGGCAAAAAACTTATCTTTTCCAGTTTACTGCTCAGACTTTGGTCCCAGAATCAGATGTGAAATATCGCCAACATCGATGAACTGTATCAGCTCCAAATGCGTATTTCCTCGGTTAGAGACGACTAGCTCTTCTTTTAATTTCCTAAAATTATAAAAGTACATTCAAAGTACAATTCTAGCTGGAAATGATGTCAATGGTTACAAGAAACAAATTGAAAGAATGTGCTAACAATGAAATACTAGCTCAGTGATATTATTACGGTTCTTTAAAAGTAAAAGTAGTAACAATGATCACTAATCATTGTTCGAAATGTAATTATTTTCTATTGTTTCAATAATGAACATTTTTGCAACAGTTAAAATCAATCTGAGGTTTTGAGGATATATTTAAACACCCCTTAGCATGCCAACAGAGACCGCAAAAGCAAGTACATTGAGCATTGTAGAAACTCATACAACAATATAAAATCACTAGAATGACAATTAATCAATTTACCAAATCCATTAAAGAATAAAGATAAATATACCAACCCTACATTATTTAACATTTAAGATACAATATTTAGTGTAATAGTATAATTATTCGTATATATCGTTAATAATAAAATATTTTTTAATCATAATTAAACGAACAAATGGAACAGATGTAGTATAGGACATTTGGCGCGTTTTTGTTTTTGGCGACGAAAAATTGCCGTTAAACAGCGCTATGACGTCATAGGGTTGCCAGATTGAAAGTCGCCACAAGAATCGGAACATACCAACAATGTCAGGTGGGGTTGCCATACTATAAATTTATCGCCCCTATAAAACAAGCCAATAAAAACCTCCCTCGCCAAATGTCCTATACTACATCTGTACCGAACAAATAACTGAAAATTCCATACTTTTTTTATTTTGAATTTTAATTAGTCCACACAATGCTCAATATTTAATTAAAAAAAATATGTTTTTGAAGCTACCCTTATATTCAGTTAAAGTTAAGTAAAACGTAGAAAATATAGACATTTTTTGATAAATACCTATACTTCAACAGACATCACGGTTTTTTGTGTAATAACTCCAATAGCATAAGTAAATACATATTAGCTTTCTTTATATTGAAATTTGTTTTGCTTTGAAGTCCTTTCGGTTCTTGTTCTAGTAACTATGAACATTTGAGGCAACACAAAGTCCTTATGAAAGGACTTTGAAGTCCTTTCGGTTCTTGTTAGTAACTATGAACCATTGATTGCTGAAGCGACAATTTTATGCATATCTTTACTCAACTGAATTATAACATTTGAAATTTATGTTTGAATAAAAAAAAATATGATACACAAAAACCTATTATGGAAATCAACGATAATTATTTAAACTATTTTGTGGGTAATGATTGAATTTTTTCATTTAAATAAAATTCACTTTCGATAAAAATGATGATATTTGAAAAAAATTCTTATTTATATTTACAATTTTTCGCTCTTTAAGTGAAAACTCACATATTTTTGTGTTTTTGCGCAATGAACATACAAAGAGCGTGCATGCAAAAACAAACATGAAATAAATACACAAATCTTAGAAGAAAACGCAAAAACGTTTGGTACATACCGGTCCGAACAAAACGCTTCTACTAACTTCTACTAATTTTTTTCAATTTTTCCAAAAATATTCTTCTGATTTTAAAACTTGGAAATCACGAACCTCTATAAATTCTTTACCAAACGTTTTTGCGGTTTTCTTCCTATTTCGATCGGTCTGACGTGTTTGTTTTTGCTTATGAGCTCCTCAAATGTAGATGTTTAATCTATCTAATATGCTAACTTCATAAAACGTAATTGTTATCTACAATTTACTACGATAACCATATTTGGAAATATGGTAATCGTAGTAATCACAATTAACAATAAAGTATATACTTAAACATACTGTACCATTTTTTGAAACAAGTGACAGTAATATCATTTATGGAACATTTAATCTTATAGGATTCATTTTTCGTTTAAGGATAATCATTAGGTAGATAAATAATTTCATTAGTATTTCTGATATTGATAAGAGGTTTCTTTGGTAATTTACTTTTCTTAGATTGGGCAGGCCAATAATATAAGATTCCGATTTAACAAGTATATATTATTAAAAGAAATAGTGCATATTACAGTAATTCAAATAACAATAAATTTACCTTTTAGCGCTTACTGCATACTATAGGCTTTGTTTTCTAAACCAGTATAAAATCTCTCAAATATCCAAAAAAAATTCAAATATCTACTTTCTAGGTATGATAAGCTTTTTAAAATTAATTTTCAATATTATGAAACGTCATTCAATGTGAAATTTTAGCTGGAAATGATATGAATGGTTATAAGGAAAAATTAAAAGAATGCCCTAACAATGAAATATGTAGTTGAATTTCATTATTACTTTTCTTAAAAAGTAAAAGTATTGTTAGAAAATGTGGTTAATTTCTATTGTTCTTTAATAATAAAAAGTTCTGCTCTATTGTAAAAAACAATGTTAGCAAAAATATTTAATAATACATACTCCACAACAGAATAATATTCAATTTACAAAATATAGAACTAGAATATTTTTTCTTTCTATTATTGCATGTAAATTTATTTTTAACCGACTGAAAAGCGTGCCAACCAAGACTGCGAAAGCGCGCCAAAAGTCAATTTATTTTTTCGACAGTTATGTATTTTTTTAGTGCATGTTCGCTCACATTTATAATTCAGATATTTTGACAATTTTTTTATTGGATAGGAGATATTTCACTTGGGCTCTTTTTTGAAAAAAAATATCCGGTTATCCGGCATTTAACTATCCGGAATTCTCAATTTACCGGACCATTTGAAAACAAATATTGTCTGATTTCGAAAATTATTTTTTGTTGGATAGAGAAAAATCCACTTTGGCAAAATCTACAAAAAATAATCGGTTATCCTGCTGTTATATACACGGAAATTTCGAATAGCCGAACTTTATTTTTACCAGTTTCTTCAATTTGAAAATATTTTCATTGTTGAATAAAGATTTTACAGCAATGACATTTTGTTCACCCCATCGTTTATTAGCATGGATTGGGATTGCTTTACAATATTCTTGATGAGACAATATAGTTTTGTTTACCAGGCATTTATTAAAAAAGATCCGGGACGTGGAAAAATGTGAGCAACAACTTTAATTTCTTGGTTGGTGCAAGTTCATTAGTTTTTAATTTAGCAATAAAGCCCTCTGCTAAAATAAAAACTAAAAATGAAAACATAAAATAATATTAAAAAAAAAACGCGCTAAAAAGTTTAAAAAAAAAAAACCTCACGAACAAGTTGAAAAATTGAATGATTTAATATCGATTTAATACTTATTACAACTTTTTGAAGTTGGTGCCAATTTATAAAAAAACATACCTAAATTTTTGAGCCGGTTTCATAAAAGTAGTAATAAGTATAATATGGATATTAAATTATTAAATTTTTTCAACATCTTCTTAAAATGAAAAAAAAAATTTTTTAGCTCATTTTCTTAAAGTCGGTTTTCTTCTTTGTTAAAAAGATTATTTTGTTAAAAACCAGACCCTAAATCCCAAAAAAATATTACATAATTTCGCATTAAATATCAACTGCAATTACTTATAGAAATGGTCCTAAAACTAAAAAAGAATAGAGAGAAACCAAAGTGTTGATACTGAAAACAAAATGTAAGATGGGGCGTAAAACTTTAAAATGTAATATCATCTATATTATTTCAGTAGTGAAGATCCCTTTTGCGAGTCTCCCACACAACGGATCTTTACAAGTGGGGTCTAAAAAGAAAGAGAATTTCCCTAAGCAGAGACGAATCGTACTTTTGTCTTCATGAATATTAACGTTGTTTTTTTAAAAATAAAATACGTTTAAAAACAATTAGTTTCCCAGCAAAAAAAGTCAGCATAAAACCTTCATCAAAATTTTGAAATTGAAGGTTTTATGCAAGGAAACTGCAGTTTTTTTGAAGATCTATAAAATTAAAGGTTTTTGTTTCAATGTCCTTCATAAAAATTGCAAAAAATCTTCATAAAAACCTGCAAAAAACCTTCAATTTTTAATTATGAAGGAAAAATGTAGATATTTTAAAGGTTTTATGCAGAAAAATTAAAAACTTCAATAAAGCTGCAGTTTTTTGTTTCAATATCCTTTATAAAACCTTTAAAAAAACCTTCAATTAGACAATTTTGATGAAGGTTTCATGCTGACTTTTTTTGCTGGGTTCCAAGCAATTTTTAAACAAACCGTTGAAAGTGCATCCATCTATGGGATGACTTCTTTGAACGGAGTTCCATCTATAAGTAGTTACAACGAATGTGTGTGTGGATGGATGGGGGGGGGGGGATTATTTGTGCGATAAATATCACACGGGCATGTTAGTTTCTTTTTGTCGACATATATATAATTAATGGGAAAATTGTTTATCTATTCGCGTATTGCCAATTTCCCCAGCAATGCACATAAAAAAAAGTTTATACGAAATCTCTATGTTAGAACACATTTTCAAATTTAAAACATTGTGGGAGCTTTTTAAAATCCTTCTCTATTAAATTAAATTTTAAAATATATTTTCTTAAATGAGTAATGTATTAAAAATATAGCTTAAAACTATCCTGCAATGAAAACACTTGATTCGACATTTCGCTCGTTACTCAGAGGTTTATTGGAGTCAGTCTCTCCCTTACACTTCTTTTTGCCGCCTTGTAAAGGGGAAAAATTACGACCTACGAAAACTGCACGGAATTTTTGACGTGGATACGTCTTTAAAGTCGATACGGGTACATAGTCGTAAGGCGTCGTAACCTACAAAAGGACATTTGTAAAAAATTCATAACTATAGGGATAATCAGACTATGGGGGGGATAAATGACCTACCATCGTGGAGTGGAAAGTGGGACAGATATGGTTGTTAAAAAAATATGGCGGAATCATTAATTAATTGAGTAAAATTAAACGTATATAGAACATTTTATAGATTTTGATAAAAGTATAGAATTATTTTGTCTGCAAGTTATGTGCGAATGATATTTCCAAATCTCGGAAAAAATAAGCAAGCGTTGGGAAGAATTCTCTGTTTCTAGGCTGAAGACAGCTCGAATTAATATTTTGAAGTAATCTCGTGTTTTTCTTATTTTGTAATTATTTCTGAAGGGATCATGTCAAATTCTGAATTTTTTTTTTCAATATTCCGAAATTTTTTGTTTCAATCTATTAATTTCTAATCTAACTCAATTTCGATTCAAGAGCCATTACCTTCTACTGTCTTAAAAATCAAAAGTTGCGTATTAAAATTCATTAATTTGTCAAAAGGGGTTATTTTAATTCGTCAGAAGAGATAGGATTATGGAAATATGTTTCTTATGTATTACGGTAAAAATATACGGTTTTTGTATCAAATACTACAATAGTATTGGTCATTATAACAAATAAAAATAACATTGATTCTAATACAAACCGTATCGAAACTTTCACTAAAGAAAAATATTAAGGAAATGAACATTTTAATTTAAAGGTTAAACATGAATTTAACTTAAATTAGATAAAACTAGATTTACGCAGATTGAGCAATAACTCTACTTTTTTGTCATTGAAATATTTTTCATAAAATATATTTCTATTTTCAAAAATGCCCGTTCTTCCCACGGGGTAGATTCAAACGACTTACCATGCTATAATCAAATAAATAAAAAACAACATAATGTTAGCAGTTTTAGCGAATTGTAAAACTTTTATTTTGAGCTATTATTTAAAACTTGTCAAGTTTCATTAAGATCCGTCCAACAAATGCTGAGATTAGCGTAAACTACGTCACTTTTGGAGGTTATGACGGACTGTTGGAACACAGAAACGTCAAGTTAACATAACTAAACAGACGCTTAATTTATTGTATACAGCAAAACATAAATATATACAGTCAGTCAATAAATAGAAATTAAACTAATGAAATAAAAGGCTTAAAAAACAGTTACAGTAAATATTCCTGAATGACAATTAATAAACCAAATATTAAATCAAACCAAACACCAAAAGAAAGACCAATTGAAAATTACACAAGGAAAAAAAAGTTTTAACTGATTTCCTAATTAAGATGTAAAAAACAACGTTAAAACATTTTCCGTGTGAAAACTGATTTAATCAGGTATTATCAAAATCGGATCATCAGTTTCCGAGATATGAATATACAAATACATACTCATATAATTTGAATTATTATAGAGTGTACGGAATTTAAAGCAATTTTATGTCCAAAAAAATTACGGTTACACAATGCAACCGCTGCCCCGTGAAAAGGGTAAAACTCAAAACCTCATCTCTCGCAACCTTATCTTCATCCTCTTACAAGATAATCACTGCTCTGCTTTGCGTTTCGTTGTGAAGAGCGCCCCCTGCCGGAGATCGAAGAAAGCGGTTCGCTTGAATGGCGAAAACGGATCAGACAAGGTCCAGCATTGGGAAAAAACGGTCAGTTCTTTCCACTTCTTACTAGACGGTAGACCACGAGGGTTGTTGCTCTTCATCTACCGGTGGAAATACCTCTGTTTACTTTTGAAGTCGGCAGTTTTGCACCCTTTTTGGATATAGGAAATCGGTACAAGTGAAAGACAACACTAACGGGGTAAGTAACTGTCTGTTAAAATCAAATATAAAAATATTGTGTACATTTTATAAATGTGCTTTTGAGAAAAACTAATTTAAGGAAAGATAGTTAAATGTTGTTTTTATGAGATAGGAAAATATAGATATATTATAATCTACTTAAAAAAATTAATATTATCAAATTTTTTTATTTCATAATTTAAAGTTCCAATTGAACTTCTTAAAACTAGATACTTTTGACGTTTCATTTAAAAATTGTTTTGTGTTCTCATCTGCTAGCAGATATTTACCCTAATAATATTAAAAATAAGAATATTTGTTACTGGACTTACTTACGGGAAAGTTTGATTACTTAGAATTATGTATGCGTATATTCAAAAAATAAATTACCAATTTAATTTTTTTTCGTGTGACTTCATTATTTTATGTAAAAATATGAAGTTATATCTTTAAAGTTTAAAAGAATATTTTAATGCAGCGAAATAAAACGTTTGCATTTTATTGAGTTATATTAGAACAGTAACTGTCAGTTTCAAAGTATAAATCTGGGTGAAATGCGTATGTTATAGCTTTATTATTGTTATTTTGATAACTTTGTAATAGTATAAAAATATTTGGAAAGAGTAGTGGATGCGAAAAATCCTATTCAGAATAAGTGATTATATTACCTCTTATTTAAACAATATTTTCTTTGACGTCTAGTAACACAGATAAAATAGATATCTGACAAATAAAATATATATCTAATTTCATATATTTATTTGATAATTAAATTTAAGAGAAATTTTCAAAACAAAAACTTTAATTACTGATATTTGATATGAGTTAGTAACTCTTTAGCATCATGTGGTCTCAATGGTCTCAAACTAAAACCAGCTATTTACAAATTTGTAGGATGAGACCCAGTGGTTTTCATGGTAAATACATGCATGAATAGGAAGTGTAGAGCGCAATCGGTTGGCGTTAATTTTAGGTTATTTGTAAATAACAGTGAAAAATTCAAGAGTCACTCTCACAGAGAATTGTGAAAAGAAATAAGTTTTTTCTATTGTGATTTGTGTTAATATCGGTCAATATTTAAGTATTTTTTTGCTAATAAAGTAAATATTTTTAACTTTATAATTAAACCTGATGGTTCAAATTAAATTGAATCCTTTAAAGATTGCTCCACTGATCCTGTAGGATAATTCCTTGATGATTTTTTTATTTTCTAAATGAGTGTTCCAAAAATTATGTAAAAAATTAGATGCCATACTTAGATTACTAGAAAACACAATTGAAAAGATTTTTAAAATTTTTTTTTACTAAGACAAACAAAGTTGGAGATGTTAACCATTCTCAACAATTTTTATCTAGTCTTCATCAAAAATTACTCACACTTACAAATATATGTACATTATAGGCTCTTTAGATAATTTAATAATTTAACTTATAAAATATTGGATTGTAAATCATTTGTCAACATTGAAACTGTTAGTATTCCATAAATAAAGTTAAATGGGATTTCCATTAACTTAATGTACATAAATAAATCAAACTAAGTAACCTTTTAGCAACTTTAAAAGGGGAGAAAATCTATTTACGTATATTCATATGAGACATTATTCTTAAGTGTAATTGTTCGAGTATTTTGGCTGAAGCCCATATATTCGCTTATAAATGAAAGTAATGTGTAAAGTCCGACCTATATCCAATAAATTCAGGCACAGACGATTTATAAATTTCCTTATTAAATGTACTTGTCATATTTATTGTTTTATATAATTTATAAGTTTTATTTTGTTTGTTAAATATTTTAAACTATGATATAAGCTGAAAGTCAATTGTACTTTTAAATTTTTAAGAAAAATATAAAAGATTAAGTTACTTACCTATTGGTAAATTTTATTGCAAGTTTACTTTTAATAAAATATTAAAAAAAAAATTCACGTATACGAAGATATAATGGATATTGAACATTTATTATTGAAGTTAAATTGTCGAATAAATATTCTTTAATTCTAACAAAAATGTTGCAACAACTTTGTTAAGTTTTTAATCCAAAAAATTCCTTAATATTAGAACGAATAGCGCGATGTCCTGTTATTAAGATGCTTTTGAATTCTTATAAAAAATTTAATAAGTTAAAATAAACATTTTTTATAAATAAAAATTCGAAATGACTTACCAGATATAAAATAGAGAGTAGGAATATATTTAATTCATATTTTATTGAGTGTGCAATACCATGATAATAATGTTATTTCCAATCTATTAAATGATAATTGAAACTCATTATCAAGTATTCAGTTGAGTGCCGAAACTATTTGATACGAATCGATATGAACGTTGCCGAAATCATTTGATACGAATATTGCCGAAACCATGTCGGACGTTCATTGTTACTACATTAGCACTTAGAACGTTACATCATTGTATATTTTGAACGAATAGGGACAGCGATAACGAACCTTAAAAAGTTTATATATTTTCCGCTTTAGGAAATGGCGCTTTAAAAGATAAACTGTTTCCAATTTTGTCGCGTTTAAAGACCAATAATTCTTCCTTCGAAATCTCTTAAATTCCACTTTAGCCAAACGACAATTACTCTTGCCATTTTTCCAAGCATTTTCTATATTTTATTGTTGTCAAGTGCGTGATATATTTCTCCTTAAATAATAATAATAAAAAATTCCAGTAGAATTACCGATGTCTTGTTAGAACGTTATGAATAGGCATCGTCTGCTTTCGAGAGTTAATGCTCCTTCGAACAAAAGGAACACTGCAGACGATTATGACCCGAGCAATTGAGATTGAAGTGGTCGAAACATTGTTCTAACCAACAGAAAGCGTCAGCTAACAAGAAAGTGTTTTGCCACGATAATGAATGAGTTGTGTCAATCGAATGACATCCCAATTATACGTCACAACTGACAGCTTAAATTTGTGTTTTTTATTCGATGGTTTTGGCAACACGGGGCACGAAGAGTTGCGTAGGTTTAGTTTTGAGTGTGAAGACATTGGCGATCGATGTTGCGTTGATAAGGATAGCTATTAAAGATAATTGTAACAATGAGACTTCATTGAAGCTTTGCGCAATATTAACATAAATGTTTTTCGAAAGGCAACGGGTAGGTTAATTGCGAAATTGAACAGAAATAATTTTGTTGCTGTGGTCGTCGTTTATTAAGGAACTCTTTTAATTTTGTTAGCTGTGTGTAATTGATTCGATGTTATTGTCTCAATTATTGTATTATATTACAAATGCAAATGAGTGTTTTTTTTTAAATAAAAATTGACATAGTGACAGTCAGTATCATCACTAAACACAACTTTCACACATTTACATTTGTTTTTATCTATTTTGGAATATAGTGTATCTTTGAGATCACACTTCTGAAACATCTATGTAGAAATTCCGGCAGAATTTTTGGTAAATAATTGCACACAAATTTAGTCAAGTATTTTGTTTTGAAGAAAAAAACGTTGCTTCAGTTGTTCTATTTTTTCAGAAAATGTTATACTCATATAAGATTTATTGTAAAATTAATAGGAAACTTTTTATATGTATATATTATTCCATAGAGAATTTATCTATTTACAAATCAGTCCATTTTATTTATATAACGTTTGTAAAATTATATTACTTAGGAATTTTATTTATAAATTTTTTTAATCAATACAGATCTTTCATGATATATAATTATTTTTAATGATTGGGGATTTATATGTATGTGGCATTTGCATCTAAATTTTCAAAATGATTTTTATCCGGATTACGAAAACCTATTATTAGTGTATCCAATATTTATTATTTATAAGGTGTCAAATAATAACAGCACATTCAATTTTCAAAAAATAAATATACCATTTTAAAAACAAATGAACTTTTATTTGGGCAGTACACTTTGCTTAAATGTGTCGTTTCCAGTGAGATTATGCTAAAAAAATAATCAAAAGCTGACAATATTCGATTTTAACAAGTATATTAAAAAAAAGATAATTAAACTATTAATATTTTGTTTTGTATTTGTGAATAATTTTTAAGAAAGCACAGAACAATTTGAGTGATAGTTTGTCATAAAAATAATTTACAACAAACATTCAAATTAACTTACCTATCTGAATTTTTTTCCCATTTCAACATATATTATAAATTAAATTTATATAAAAGAAAAATATTAAAAACTGTACACATCGTAGCAGCATATTCTTTACAATATGAATACGTACATAATGTATTAAAATTCAAATATTATTATATGCCTTTTAATCACCATGTGTCATAATAGCTATAAAATGTCAAATAATTTATAAAAAATAAACTATTTAATTTGTCGATTATTTTTTACATCCTCTGTATATATATTTTCCTTTAATAAATAAATGAATTGGGTGTAAAATGTAAATAATTCTTTCTTTAATGGAATAATTCTCCATTATAATATGCCGATTAATTTTACAATCTTAACTTTACAAAGATTAAGCGTACTATTAAAAAAGTATTTTTGTTCCTGTCACGACCTTCTGTTCGTATCGAAATGGATTTTCAATTAAATAAAAAAACTTTTGAATGTATATTTTCCTAAAAGAATCAAAGAACATTTTAAATTAATTGGAGATTTCCTTTGGTTGTTATTTTAAAAATGTTCGTCTTCTAAAAGTTACGCTTTTTGATAAGTATGCAAATATTTATGTAGAATCAAAAAATAAAAGTTATAAATAATTTAGTTTTAATGTACTTAATGTATAAAAATCCCAATATTGCCATATTATCAAAATAGTTTTGAGAAATAAATATTTTAAAGAAATAATTTTATTTAAAATTTGAAGTAAGGAAACGTCATTGAATATTTTATGAATATACATATATATATTTTTCATTTCAATGTAAAAGAATTTACACTTCAATATCTTGTAGTAAATTTTAATAAGTATTTTGATTTTGTACGCTTCCGCATATAACTTAAGAAATATCATTATAGTTTGAACGATAATTTACTCTAAGGTTATAAATTTGGCTGATATCCCCATTCGACATTTTATAAATATTTTCCGCTTTTTTTACAGTTGGGAGATTCTTATTAATTGGAATTATTCCATGTAAATTTTGATTAAAGGTTTCTCTAAAAAAATTCACATATTTCATGCAATAAAGCAATTTAATCTTCAACGATACTTTCTCTTGAAGAAAGAAAATAAAAATAAAAAATCAGAAAATAACTTATTCTCAATTCGAATATTTTCTTATAAAAGCGTCTATATTTCACCATCGTTTGCATTTACAAAATAAATTTATACTTTTAAAATCGACAATCGAAAAGTTTTTTTTTCCCCAAACAGCATTTTCTCTATACAACTTCACAATCTATACTACAATTCAAGTTTATAATAGAATTCTATTACAAAAGATTCTTTTCGAAGGAATTCTTTAACAAGCTGAAAACATGTTTTTTTTTTGTGTGTAACTGAAACCCTGCTTTCGCAACTTTTATTTAATCTAAATTCTAAAAGGGTTTTGAAACAATATTACGTTAAGGGAATGGAAGACCAACGAGCATCTTTTGTTAGCTTCCGGCACGAGGCGATGTTGCCATTTTTTTCCACATCGAAAGCGTTTGTTAGGGATGGATATGCTCGTTGCGGATTACGGACCGTTACAGCGAAGATAATGAAGTGAATGGAAGATTCTCGTGGGCGTTGTTCGTGGAAGCGAAGAATTGTTCTCGGTTTTATATGAAAATGTTCGTGTGAAAAAATAACTTTATTTTTTGGCAAAAATTGTGTTTTGATTTCAATAATTTATTTTAGATATAAAATTCTAAAGACCTCTATGCACATGACGTCATCATTCGGATAAACAAAAGCACGTGGTTTTTATTTTCAAATTTTTCACATATAAAAATGATCGTCTGCTGAATAATTAAACGTGTTTTTTTTCTTTGCCAATGTAAAATCGATTGTTTATCCTACCGTACTTTGGAACTCAGATGTTACTTTGTCCCAAACGAAAAAGTGACTGAATCGTGCATGCTACAAGCTGCTTTTTTCAGGTTGGCGCAGTAACCGCCGATTAAATCCAGATCGCATTACTGGTTAGGCAAGCCCACCATTATTACAGTTTTAATATTCTACGGTGGATGGAACAAAATCACCCTTATTTACAATATTTAATTTCGACACCAGGTCGTGCATAGTGTTCATTACATTAATGATATGTTTATTGAAAGTATGATTATTTAATATTTGATTTAAAGTAGATGATAGAATATCCATTAGTTTTACGTAGTATTATATTTTCTAATGCACAAAAAGTAAATAAAATAAATACAAATAAATTAAATGAAGTAATATCGAGTTTCTTGTAAGAAATTTAATTCGATATTTCTAAATTTTCACGAAGTGAAATCTTTATGTAAATATTTATTTAATAAGTGTACCTGAAATTATTTGTGCCCATTTTATTTGATATTATTTGCAAGATCAGGCTAAAGGCCCTGCTTTTGTGATTTTTTTTTTAACATCACATGTAAATTCCTTATTTTTTTCTTATACTATTTCATTTAAAATGAAAATAAAATCATTGAGTAGATTTTATGTAAATTCCTTTTAAATTTTTTTTTTGCAAAAAATCACCTAATTTACCTCCTTCATATTGTTCCTAATGTTTGAAGTAGAGGTTCATTTAAGATGACTTTTTAGCACTTTAATTTATAATATTTTTTTCTCATATACTTTAATTTTGAAATTTTATATTTTAATTGGCAGTATAAAAAAACGTTTAAAGAGTTTAGGTGATCTTTAAATACTATACCCAAGTAAATTTAACGTTTTTATAACCAATAATTATTATTAACTTTTTTTTAAATCAAAAATAGTTTATATCAAATCTAAAATAAAATATATAATACACAAATATTTATATTCCTATAATATATGCGTTCAAATATTAGACCCAAACGCGAACTTAATCAAGTTTGGTTTTGAATAAAAACTAAAAGTTACCACAGCACCGGTTATTTATAAGACTCCTTTTGTAATCGAACTCAATTCGAATAACTTAATTCGACTGAATACCCCCCCCCCTTCCTTCCCTGACTTAACGAGGGTCTGTTAATCGAGCCGTTAACGTAGAACTCTAATCACCCTGAAGAAGCTCTCTCTCTCTCTCAAACAACCCGAGCAGAAATTCGCACAGAGCGTAAAAACAAAAGCAAATATGTCCGTGTAATTGCGTGGCACCAGGAAAATGTGCAAGATCATTAAGAAGGGAAAATGTAGCCGGCTTTACATGCAAAATGCGAAGTTACGACCTCATTACGGAGTGCTGCCGCCTTCGTGCACACGCCTATGAAGTTCCACATTCTATTCTTTTCGGTTCTTGGAATTCTAAGGTTTGTTATTATTTTTTTTTAAAGGAATATTTTGGTTGGGAATTCATTATTGCGTTCCGAGAGACCAGGCTTTTTATTAGGAGATAGGTTTATTATTATTTTTGCCGGTCTCGTTCGAATTTTTGATTCAAAATCTCCCATTGTGTGTGGTCTGTGTTGTGGTTTAATTAACCAGGGGGATAATGTCGGATTGTTAAGGTTCAGTGGGATCCTCGGGAGTTTTGGTATTATTCCAGAAAATGAAGCCTTGTTCTGTTTTTATTAGCACTATAAGGGCTTATGTAGTAGTCCTTTATGTTTAATAATTTAATTGCTTATTTTTATTGTTGATTCTGATGATTATTGTGAAAGTACACAAAGTTCTGAGCTATAACTATTAGAAAAGCGAGATAAATTTAAAGAATATTTTTCAGGATAATATCAAATTCAGCAATAGTTTAATATTAGTTAACATTCTTATTGGTTTAAAAGCCAGTAATGGTCCATGGATTTTTATATTTCCCATTAGTCGTATAAAATTAAAATTCTTAAAAATATTCTTTAATTTTTTTGTCGAATCTTAACTGTTGGGGTATTTTTTTGGAGAATTATCTTTCTATATCTATTAAAATAATTACAATTAAAAAATAAAATAAAACACCTGCGTTGGAAATATTTTTTTTTTTTTTTGTAGCGAAAACAATTTTAAAATTTTGATATTTTTCTTACAGCTTAACCCTCTGATGAAAGTCAACGACTTAAGCCATACATAGTTTTCCAGTTTTTCTAATAATACACAAAAACTTTAAATTCATAGAAATATTCAATGTTGAAATATTTTTTTCACATCTAAGGCATTTTAAGAGTGTTTCTTGGAAGCTATATCTATTAAAATAATAAAAATTTAAATACATACATAATGTACATAGACATGCTTTGGTAACATAAAGTAGACTATTTGTATTAAAGTAACACTTTACAGTGTTTACTGTGTTGCTTTTTTTTTCTAACGAAAATTCAGACGATGCCGCAATATACTTGTTTTAATTTAGAACAATATTTTAGAACAACAATTTAAAAAAAAAAAAAGATTACATGAAAAATGTAGAAATTTAATTGAAGTTGGTTGGCTAGTTATTTAAAAAAAAACATCGCACTGGGGCTATACGATGAGCTATTGGCGACAGTTCTGGACGAATCTCGGTGGGAAAGATCCAGGAACACTATATCCCATTAGGGTTCTATTTACCTTTAAAGAAGGAAATCCCTCATCAAACAGGAATATCATAGCTCTAAAATAGACCTTCAAATCGACTTTTTACATGGACTTAAATAGTTACCATACGGCAATATAAAAATGTATTAGAATAGACATTAAAAAGTAATGATTATTCCCAATTTTCTGTATTGAGATTTTTGTTTTCCTAATTTTCAAACAGACCGGATAAAACAAAAGTAGTGAATATTTCTTACTAAAGTCTTTTTATGTTATTTTTTTAAATAAATTTTCTAGCAAACTATGTTTGAGATGTTAATTATTTTTATAATTTGAACTAATTGTTGTATCCCTTGAAAATTTTAAATGCGCGTGCTTCTCGGATCCATTCAGTAATTGGGCTCTGTGCCTCATAATTATGTACAACAATCAGATAATGAGGACAATACACTAGCTGGCACTTCATTATCCAGATTTACATACCATCACAGCGTGAGAACTTTTAAATAATAAAAATTTAAGCATTAGAAAGAGAGTATACTTTATAAGGTGAGCTTTCGGCTGGAGTCACATGAGACCCTCAAAACTGTTACTACTAGTTAAGAGTAAACCTTATAGTTAGTGTTGATGTTCGGGTCACTGATGATAAACATGTGTTAACAATAAGATTATGTTTATTTAACTTAAAAAATCCTCGTTTTTTTTTAAACATCCTTTAATTTATAATGATGTTACATTTACAACAGGAACTTACATTGACTGGAAACACTATCACGTTAGATAACACCACCATTTTTTTACAAGTGTGTATTGGTACCTAATTGGCCAGAAAGTGTGAAGAAACCAATTGAAAAACTGTATTATATAATCTTAGATGTTATAATAGTCAAGTTGAAAAACACATTCGTGGTTAGATACGGTTCAACACCAACAAAGCAAAATATGTTTGTTTATTTCAATAAAATGTTGTTCATCTGTAAGCATTGCATTGTGACACGAACCAATGAGTTCTTTATGCCAATTTAAAAACAACACTAACAAACAAAAATGGATGCGTTAACATTTTAAATGATTGTTTAAAATCTATTCACGTTTTACCTGAATACCCTTCCTTGAGTTTTTTTTATTAAGATCCTTAAACCCATTTTCAACCTTCCCTCCTTTGTGGTCGTTTGTGAGCACCATGACCTTGTTTTAAATTAAGTGTTTTATCTTTTTATAATGACTTATAATCGCTTATTATTTACTTTTTGTTCGGATCTTTAAATGGAGCATGCAGTTTCAATTGGAGGTTGATTTCAATCAACTACTAACAAGACTTTAATTGTTAAATAAAGGTCTCCCACCGTAATTTTAACAGCACGAGTTTTTGGGTGATTCTTATATTCTTATCTCTGAGAATGAATGAATTTTTTTTTTATTTTAAGATGTAAATTGTAGTATGATGGGGTTAAATTGTAATATGAAAGGTTAAAACGATGACGGTCCGAAGTGATTGTGCAGGAAACGAAAAACAAAGTCTTACATATCATGAACAGCATCGTGATATTTTAGTCATTTTGAAGTATTCATTTAAAATATTGTGAATATTTCAATTGCTAATTCATATTTGTAAAAACTTTATAACATAGCTGTTATAATCACAAGGAGTTAAGGTAATTAGTTATTCTATATTGAAATACTGGGAAATAAAAACACGTTACAACGAGAAACACAATTGCCAACTTGATATAGATAAAGATAGATTAAAATATTTATTAGTAATACTTTATGAAAACTATGAACAGTAAAAGTACCAGTTAATAACTAAGAATATCTTTTTTTCATTTAGGATTTATTTCATTTTATAATAAAGAAGTATTTTATTATTTTAGCAGTATTATAATTTATTCAATAGTAAAGCAGTTCATAAATTGTAAATTCATTCAGATTTTTTTTAATATAGGCTATTTTTATACACTTTATATAAAGTCAAATATAAAAATTCGGGGTCGTAAAAATTAGGAGTCGTTGGCATGGGCTTAATATGCATAACAGAGAAACAAATTTTGTCTTCTGTTAAAAACAAACAAAATATATTTAAATATATTTATATTTTAATACGTCTTCTGCAATGCGGTAATCTCTTTGGGCAACACCGCATGGTTATGACAGCTGTGTTGGAATTTTTTATTTATCGTCAATTTACTGAAATACCCATAGTATTTTAAATAAAGTAATAATGAAGACATATTTCGAATTTATTATTAAACAACTGTATTTTAAATACCGCGAAAAAAACTCACTTTTGAAACTTGTCGGAACATAGCTAAACCAAAAACATTTTAGAATTAAGTATTATAGTTATAATAATTTTTGAATAACAGAAATAAAAAGCTGTTTAAATGCAAAAATATATACATAAATTTACATATTTGTAGATTTTTGCTCAATTTTTCTCATTTAGATGTTTTATTTAAAAAAACATGTAACATAGGTTCTGCAGATGGCCTCAACTTTTAGTTTAAAGCAAAAGCTAATTTTTTGTATATATGCGCAGATAACTGTTAATTATTTCAAAAATCAACCTTACTTTTTATTAAAAATAAGTTGTGTTCTATTGCTTTATGGAATTAAAAAAAATCATTAGAAAATACCCATGCTGGGTCATTAAGGAACATGAAATCCTTATTGATCCTATTAAATATTTTGAATCAATTATCTTTTGTTGTTGCGTCTTGTTGTTTAATACTTAAAAAAATTTCAACTCTAATAAGTGGTTTCTTTTTTTGTTTTAAATAAATACGCAATGACCATGATGGTTGCTCTGCTCAAAGTTCCACTACACTACTGCAATATATGCGACACACAACCGGAAAAAAAAACCACCATTGAAAGGGTTTACCAGAGCTCTACCATTAAAAACAAAAACGATAAATATGTGTACGTACATCGGAACATTGTGTATGGGACAGTTAAAACTAGATCCGTTTACAAAAACATATTTTTTTTTGTTAGAGCAGAAAAAAGTCTGTCCGTGAGTCCACTAAACAACTTCGGTGGGGTCGTGGCCATGGTAAACCTTGCTTTACAATATAAGTATATATTATCACGGAGAAAAAAGGTTTCAGTGGGAGGACTTTTCTCTCTAAATTCGTGTTTTAAATTACAGAGTTTATGAAGGAACTACTGTACCGTAGCGGATGGTGTTTTTTTAAGGCATTAGTGGAGTTTTTCTTAAAGACATTAATTTTCTAGGGGCACTAGACAGCAAGTGGTTCGACGATTCGCGTCCTCCTCTGGTTTTTAGGGTCGTTAATGGTCTTCGGTGAATTTTGAAAGTGTATTTGTTTGTTAATAATGGCAACAAAAAAATATGTTGGCTATGTAATATAAGATGGACCATATCCTAGTCAAGGTAGTCGGCAAAAAACCTTAAAGAAATGTGTGGTAATGTAAGCTTTTTGAAACACATTAAAGCTTTTATGCTGGCAAATTGAGTATTGGGGATTTCCTGTTGAATATATTAAGTTTTTTTTTTAATCTTTCGAGCTGAAAAGTTCAGAGGAAATCGTTTTAAAGAAAGTACGGTTTTATACAAAGGTTATACAGTAAAATCCGCTTATAGCGATGCCGGGTATAACGATACGCCGAATGTAACAATGTAAAATGCAAAGGAAGTTTGGATTTCTATAGCAGTTCATGTTAATATAACGATTCCGGATATAACGATTTCCGCATATAACGATCAAATTATGACGACCCTTGAACATTGCTATAAGCGGTTTTTACTGTAGGCAGTTTAGGATGTCCTCGTTTGCCAAAACCCGATCAATATTTTGATTAATAGGACTCCCCTAAAAATATAATTTTAGATTCAAATATTATACAATATGTATTATCTCAAGAATATTTTTTAGCAAATACCTTTTTATCACAAACTTAAGTATAACGTTTTGATGTAATAAAAAAAATTAAACGTAATCAAAAATATTGTCTTTGGCAAAGAATTATGAACCATCTCTTTGATGCAAACCTTTTATTTCAATTTTGTTACTTTAAATATTTTCCGCCAATAAAACTTATTCTAAACTCTGTGTAATCTGAAAATAATACCACAGGTAAATAAATTTTATCTGTTTTAAAATATAAAGAACTAGAAGAGGTCTAAAAACAAAAGTTTGGTTTTCTTTCTTAATCTCAAGAAAGCCTACAAGTTAAACGTTATTCTCAAAAATGTAAAGAATAGAATAACGAGATTTTGTTTAACTAAATTGATAACATTATTTACTGATAGAGTTATAAAATTTATCTTAGAATAGGATTCTGGTATCCCTTTTTCTTTATTCTGATCTACATAACATTGGCATATATTGACATGATATTTTAAAACTTTTCTTAGCATAGCATTTATTAAACTTTCACTATTTGAGTTATTTATAGACTTTTACCCTTTATAATGTGATATAAACATTATTTTATCTTATTCACATCACATTCTAAAGATATTAGAGTTTATTTTTCATTAAAAGGCTTGGATTACTGATCTATTTTACTATACCTGTTCATCGAAACTTAAATTTAAGAAGATACAAGCTTCCATTATAAATCGAACATCAGTTTTGTTGATTGGTATTGCACACATAATAATGTGTAGTAAAAGCTGATAACAATAGATGTGCGTTAACAAATGATGCATCGGCTATCTACATGCATCTTCACGCTTGAGAAACATTTAATTCTATTTGTAATTATCATTATTTTCTTTTTAAGTATTCAGGTTTTGAGATCAGCCTTTATTCTTGTTCTGATCATGAACAATAAGGGCGTGTGGTACTGTGCCAACGTTATATTTCCTTTTTTTGTACTAGTTGAAGTGCTCTAGAAGATAATCTTAAACCTTTTGAAGATGATTAAATGTTAGCTTTTTTTTCCTGCGATTTTGAATATTTTTTCTAAATTCCTTATCAATGTGGATGTGGTAATTTAAATCGTACTGTTTTCAGCTTTTATTATGGAATATTTTTATTGTATCTTCTTTAATTGTTTTGTTAAACCATTTTTTAAAAACTTTTTTGACAAACAAAAGTTTTTTTTTTAATTCTTAAGTACCTTTAGTAGTTATCTATTGATTATAAACCAAATTTGTAATGGTTATTTTTAATTTAGTTTACATAACTTAAAGTTTTAATAATTTTGATCGTATGCGAAAACAATACGGATTCCTTTTTTTCCCAGTGACAATATTCCCAGTGCCCTGTAAAAAATGGGTTTTGCCTTTTCAAGTCAACTAACCATATCAGGAATAAGAATATATTCGACAACTATTTTTGTAGGATATTTGCTCAAATTCTACGCTACCCCCTGTTTTGTATATTGCCAACATACCGATAAGCCGCCAAATACAATACAATGATTGCCATATCGTCGGCATCAGAGCAACAGTAAGACATCTAAAAAAAGCGAAAATGAATTTTTGATCTTGCTAATATTACCAAATGTGCCTTTATTTAGTGGAACACTCGGACATTTTTATGCCTTCTTTGAAATCCCTGAACTACAGCCTTAGATATTCAGCATTGAAAAAAAAGCAAATTTTAAAATCAATTTTATAGGCAACTCTGTTTTTGCTGATATCCCACTGTTGCTCTGAGGCGACGATATATTCTACTCGGCTACAAAACTGGGTACATTATGTAAATTATTCTAAACAATTACAATTCTAGAATGTGATTATCATCTCTTGACCGGATGTTTTCTTGCGATGCTTTCGTTTAGTAATCACGTACCGGCATCCACTCTATAAATTAGATTCCATCCATAAACCATATAAAGCTAATGAAACCTGCCATCACCACTTTCATACACGCCTTAAAAGTCCCCGTGAGTTATATTTTTCTGTCAGTCATTAAATTAGGGGCTCGATTCACCTTGAAGCAAGGATTCAACAACAATGCGCCTTCTATCTCGTATCTTGAGGGTAGTCCACATTGAGCATCATTTAAAAGATCTGCGCAATGGTAATGTCCAAACAAACCAGCGGGTGATATGGTAATGGCTCATCTGCATTCCCTTCCAACAGCGAAAATAATGTTCACACCCACCTTGCAGTAATAACTATCATCCCCAACAGTGCCCAGAGGACACAACTTTCCAGAAAGGAGTGGCCGTTGTCTTGGTGAGAGTCGGATCAGTGGGTCAATAATGTGGGAAAAAAGGGAATACTTTAGGCAAGCGAGGCAGATTCTCATAACAACAAGTCGTCTTTTCTCAACAATCAGCAAAATATCGTTTAAATTTTAATTGGGTTGTGGTAAACCCGAGCCCGGTGGTGCCCTCTCTGTGACCTTGTCGAAGGTCGGGAAGCTGGTACAAGATCGGGGCTCTGTGGAAGGATTAAAATGCGACGCCCTTTTGCCCAAATTAGATCTTGTTAAAGCGCGTGTGGAATACTCAGTGACCTTTATGCAAATGGACTCTGAATGAATGGCCCTTTGTGTGTGCGGTGCATTGGAAGTTGTGTTTAAAGTGCGCGTTGGATTGTACGCGGAGCACTGTCATTAATGGAGAAGGTTTGCGTGGACTGAATTAACGTTGTGAATGGAAATAGTAATAATGGATTGAACGACCTTGCATCAGAGTTGATTCTGGTACACCGCTAATTGCGAAATCGTTCTTAAAACATCTTATTCAGTCCATTCATTAATGTTGCATGTTTATAAACAGATTGTTGTGTTTCGAAATATGATATATCACCTAGTGAATTATATTCGTGTTGAATTGTTTTGTTTGAATAGAATTTAGAAGTATTATTCGCTTTGTGCAAAAGCTATTACTGTACCTGGAGGCTACTTATACTCATTATATACTTCTAAATAGTTAGAAATAATAAAAAAAAACTTTTTAAAATTATATGCAACACTCGAAAGATGGAATTTTTCCATGTTTCTGGAATGGCTATTGTCAGTTGAATGGGGTCACATTCAACAAATATATTCATATTGACTTTTTTTTCTAAAATTCAAAATATATCTTTTGTCTGAATTATATTTTCCTAATTTTTAAAAAAAACTTATCTTAGAAAAATGTTACTAAACCAAGCGCACTATTTATTTTTAGGTTGTATGTAAAGAACAATTTTAAAATACCAAACTTAGTTAACTTATAGATAGGTAAATATTTAAAAACATGCTTATTTTTTTAAATTCAAAATAAAATATGCCAAAAAATTTGTATACTTTTCATTATATAGGGTAATCATAAATTGTTGGGTGATGGTCATTGTTCGACTGTATCCTGTTTAGCTGTATTGGCATAATAAAGCACATTTTTTGTCTGAAACTTTGTTTATATTTTAAACAAGTCACTCATCTTTAGTAGCAATAAACTAAGTAGTTGAAGCATAGTAAAAATAATGGTTTATTTTGTGTAGTTAAACAGACGTCGCCCAACTATTTGTGACCACTCTGTATACAGGGTGTTATACTTGTGTCAATTTACGTGTTGAAAGTTTACCCTTTTGCCATTCCCTAAATATTAATTCCAACTGTAAAACAATATTTTACAGGTAATATAATTATTTTTAATAACAATTGTGATTTTGACATTTCTACTCGAAGCTCTCAGTATGTATTACAGTTGGAAGCCCATAAGTTGAGGAAAAAAGCCACATTTATACTGGTTAACATGGTTTAATGGCGCAGTTAGTCGTGTAAAGGACTCATGATTAAAAAATTGCATGTTTAAATTAGATGATTGAAATAGAAAAAAAAATTGAGAGTGCTTTTCATATTAAGTCTATCATGATACCAACGCACTCGCGTTGTTTGTAGTTTAGAAGTTTAGGGAATGGTTTACCTTTCAGGATATGTTCTTCTTGTTAGATAGTGTTTAGAATTATGAATCCGTGTTCTCTTGTCTTTCCCAAATTGTCACGAATAGCAACATTGATTGCAAGGACATTTTTCTAAAATTTTCTTTCACAGACGCATATGGTCTTCGCATAACAAAAGCATTTGGGGTTTCCTAATCTTCTAAAACTTTACCTGTTTTAATTAACATTGGCATAGTTGTATTATATTTTACAAACTTTTCCTTCGATAAGTAATCTGTTTAGAATAACAATGGTACATTGAAACACGCACTATATAGTTGCTTTTCCTAATGAATCCCGATTTGTGAATACATTTTTGTTTGGGATGCACAATTGCACAGAACCTCACTTTATTGTCTCATTCCAAGTCCAGATAACCAAAAACCCCTTTGGTCGTGAAAAAGAAACACAATCCAGAACCGGAAAGTCCAGCCGGTTAGAGAACAAAGTGACAGACTCATTGAACTGACGAGCCTTTCTCCAATCTGCCCGAATAATTTGTTTTTCTAAATTGCCATGTTTTCCAGGAACCCAATACCTGAAGGTTGTTAAAAATAACGAGACTTCTCCAATACGTTCCGTTAACCCGGAAATGCGTTAAGGCCAGAACTGCAGAAGAGTTTTAACTGAATCTTCCATCTGACGAGGGCCCCCTAACTGTCAAACATGTTAAGCTCTGAATGATCGTTTTTCTGCATCAGTGGTTCTCGCCGCCATTCAACGTGAAAGTCCGCGATTAATTTCCACGGCTAACGCCGATACCCGCTCGAGACTCGTTAGGTGTGCATGGGGCGAAACTAAATTGGGATGACTTTGCCTGTGGGCATTTGTTTTTCTACTCTTATGGGATTGAATGGGTTGCATTACTATGCAAAGTGGTGGAACGTAAAACTAAGAAAATATAAAAGTATGCATTTCGTTTCCATTGTTAAGCACTTGAAATAAAAAAAAAAATATGATTATTGAAAGTGAATTAATGCTATTCTAAGCAAATTTGCCTTGGAGTTTGCCATTGCTTTCTATTTGCTTGTTCACTTGTCCTGCTTCGAGGTTATATTGGAATATATTTTACATTTATCTGTACCACAGCAGACCATATTATTTTTTCCTTAAATATAAACATAAATAAAACTAGTTCTTTGGTTTAAACCGTTGAGGATGTCACGGGAGTAGAGTCTATAAAACATAAAAAAAAGTAAATATTTTTGAAAATTTTATTCTTTTCACATGAAATTTTCATTTGGCCCGAGAAATATGTCGTCGCCAATATTGGTTATTTTCTTTCCTATCTAAAATAATTATCTGGTCGCTGGATGACCACTGTAGTATACTACATGGAATCTGTAATCTCCAATTCTAATACTGTTCATTTTTTGTTTACTACTACCCCTATCAATTAAGCTCTCCTATTGTTTTTTATTTTCTTGACATAATGTAACGTTTTTCAATTTCATTGAAAAATAGAAAATAAGAGATACCTCTCTCAACTAAAGGTATAAATAATGAATTTGAGTAAAAATTGTTTTTAAATAAATATTAATATGTAAACTAAATATAATTTCTAGCAGTATTTCTATGCTTTAAAATAATACAAACATCGAAATGCAAAAATCAATGTCAAACTTGTTAATAATCTTTTGTTGTTAATCTATTAAAAAATTGGTAAATAATTGTTTTCAGAGTAGTCATCGAAAAAAGATTGTACTTTGTTAATAAACATGAAATACAATAGTTCATATTATACATTTGAAAAAGTATTTTTTTTGTATGTATTAACTCTGCCTCTTGTTGCTTTATCTTTCTCTATTTCACCAAGTATATCATTTTATTGAAATTATTTCTCGTTGACTTCTTTTTACTAATAAAATAGGAATATATGAGACGCTCTAAACAAAAATTATAAATATTGAACTTAAGTAAAAATAACTAAAAGCAAATATTAATTTGTTTTCTAAATAAACTAAATATGAGGCATACTCTTAGACAATTTTATAAATAGTGAAAGCTAAAGACAAAGATTAATATGTAAACTATAAATTTACACATAATTTAGGGGTTGTTTAAAAATATAGACATAAAGAAATGCCAGCATTAGCGAATTAAAATAATAAGTTCTTTTACTTCCAAGTAAATAAATAATGGTTTTTAGTTGTATCCAAACGAATAAAATTTATTATACCAGTAAAGTAAAATATGTATATTAACTAATTATCTCAATAGTTAACTTTTTTAAAATGTGGTTGAACTAATACTATTATTATAAATCTTGTTTCTTACTACCCTTCTTTCTCATAAATGGAAACAATTCTGAGATCATAAGAGATATTACCTATTATTACAAATCATTGTTATCGCCAAAAGATAAAAAAAGTCACCTTAGCCGGAGATTTATTTAAGTATTATGGGCTTATGTAAAGGTCATGGAATATCAATTTATACTACTTCTCAAAATATCTTTTTACTCGGATATTAACGTTATATTTGTTGCCCAATATTAATATTGGAGAGTGATTCCAATCCTAAAATTATGTAAATTTTATTCTCAGTTTTACATATGAATAAGATTTACTCGCAATAAAAATACCAGAATCTATCTTAATGTTTCGTATTTTTAGGATTTTCGTTTCACTTTCTCAAGTGCTTTTGCCTTGTTGTGAGATTGATCAGCATTTTTCTTAAAGATGTCATTGATTCCTATTTAAATTTCATAGGATATCGATGCATCCCGGAAGTAATACGTGACCTACGAACCCGAATTCGAGCCGATCTGTTTATCTCTATACGTCACGTTGCTTGCATCCGACAGAGATGCGCTACGTTATTTTCGATAGTCGAACAATAAAACCAAAACCACACAAACATCGTTCGATTGCAGATCAGCTCGAGTACCAACCGCAGCGTCACTTTGGTCGAACAAGGTGATCCCCGTGACCTTCAAACCCGAGCCCAGAAAGCTGCCCTTCAGGGAGACACAACCGCTATCTGTCGCGGACATCGATAAAATTCTATTGTTACACAGTGGCGTTTAACCTGCGAGAAATCATAATACCCGGGAGCGCGGCCTTCCAAAGTCTTCGGATTGGAAATGTTCCCCCCATAGGATTCAATAAGCAGCTTACATAAGTTTCTGGAATCTGAATAACACGACGAGGCTGGTCATTGTGTAGCAGAAAAAAAGGGCTGTCCCCATTGCAGATCTTTTGTGGAAACGGAAAAGGTGCCCCAATCAGTATCAGGTGCCACCAACAGTCCGAAAGAAACGCGGCAATTAACCTGTTTCAAAGTCTTATGGGTTCTGGTCACTCAATGGGCATCCATTGTTTTTCACACGTTCGAATGGGCTAAAGGAACCTGCACGCTTCGTTAGCTTCGAATAGAGGAGATTTGTTTCTTTTTTTGCACTTCTGCTCCTTGGAATCGATCTCTCGGAAGATATAACAGAATGAGTTATCGAGGTTCTTTTTTTCTTTTTTGTTCTCGCTCCGATTCATTAAACAAAAGAGGCTGACCTCAAGTGTGGGAGACCAAGAGAAGGATCACTTTTGTAAATATGTGAAATTAAGGTTGCTTGAGTGGAGTTTCGAATGGGATTTGTGGAAGGAAGTTCAGCACGCTGGGAGATGGCATCATGCTGGTTCGGTATTTTCCGTTACTAGGCAGCTAGTTTTATCCTTTGGCCAAGTGGTGGGATTTAAAGTTTAACCCATTGCACTCGTAAGGCGTCTCTCAGCCACCAACATAACGACCAGTTATTTTGTTTCCCTGTTCTTTAAAATAAACGAGAACAGCAGGATATTGTGTCTAGAACACCAATCTTTTTTGCAACTTGTTCTCTTGCAAATACAAAACAGATTAGGATTTTTTTCCCTGTGGAAAAGAAAGTAAAGAGGAATAACTGTTCCATAGAAAGAACACAAATCGCAAAGAGTTCGCGGAGTTCAAAGTGTTAATAGGTTGACCAATTTGAATGTCATTCCACTTAGCATTATAGTAAAGGCGAGATTCAAATTTTTAACGCTCTTATCTTCACTATTAAAAATAGGTATTCCAAAATAAGTAAAATGTACTCATTTTTGATTACATTCGATGCTTATCTTAGCTTCGAATACATAACTTTCATTTTTGAAAAACACATATACTCAAAAATGAGTAAAACTGAATAAAAAGGCAGTTGCCCGCCTACATAAACTGACTTTATAAATCACTTTCAATAAATATCGACAATTATAACCAAGACTTACCGGGAATCGAACACACATCTGCCGGCACCGCTGTCCAGAGTCTTATCCGTTAAGCTACCAAGGCGACGTGAAGAAGTTATAAACAGAAATAATGTTAAAAAGTTGTGACAAAAGAATGGAAAGTAAGATAATGGAGTTGTAATAACTCAGTTTCCATTTAAGCAATCGACATCCAATAATGGGGAAGCCATCTTCTGAACAACTATTTTCAGTTTGTCAAGTCGCTTTGTTTATTCGGCTTGAACAGAAGCTGAGATTAGCATCATTGAATCACACTGCTCAGTTTTGGAGAAATACGGTTACAAATTGGAGTACATCATCGCTCATTTACGATGCAAATGTACTAAAAAAACAGTATTGAAGAAAACATGTACTCATTTTTAAGCACCATTTTTTACAGTGTGTTAACTTTGTTTTTTGACTTATACCATGTGACAGATACAACCATACCATATACTACACCCCCATAACAACACTTTCCAATGAATCTTTTGAATCCCATGTAACATTAACTAAAACAATTTAAGTAAGAAAATTTCCCAATTTCAATTCCATCTCCTAAAAGTTCACTTAACTCTAAACATAGACACGCCAATACACAAACATAAAAAAAAATCTAAGGGTGTTAATTCGATAAGTTAGGCCAAGCTCACAGGTTCTCAAGAAAACGTGTCTGCCTGCCATTCCTAACCCTTTAATTAGCTCTTCATTCGAAAGAATTTATTATTCTTCCTACTATTAAGAATTTTATAGATCATATTCTTCCTTAATGGCATTGAATAATCCGCTTCCTTTGCAAGTAATTAAACTTACTGCAAGAGTTTATTTCCCCCCGGCTTCGAATCAGTTCCGATGTATTTGCCCAGAGCGATCGAATTCCTCTGGGAAATTAGCCGTTCGTGTTTTGATGAGAATAACTTTGAATCCTGCGATGGAGGGAGAGGGGGCAGTTAAGAATGCCATCGGAAAACAATGAAAGTTCAATGGGTATTCGAGCTTAGGAACTTTGATTACTCAATATTATATTTTTTCCCCGATATGTGTTTAAGTATTT
Organism: Troglohyphantes excavatus; assembly: GCA_963932185.1. Taxonomy (NCBI): domain Eukaryota; kingdom Metazoa; phylum Arthropoda; class Arachnida; order Araneae; family Linyphiidae; genus Troglohyphantes; species Troglohyphantes excavatus. The sequence goes on from OZ010667.1 coordinate 39,437,842, forward strand.
GATTGTTTGATGTTTTCCTGTAATATAATGAATATTCCTGTAATAAATGTATTCTTGTAATAAATGTAAATCGGAATAGTATTTTGTGTGTGATTAAGATAGAATATGAATACATGTACATTGTAAAAATAAAAGGTACTTAAAACTGAGCACCTGAACATACTCGTTTTTCTTTGAGTTAAATTGCATCGTAAATGAGAGATGACGTACTCAAATCTAAGTCATCGTACTTTCTCAAACATGAGTAGTCGGATTTAATATTTCTAATTTAAGTTTCTGTTCAAGCCATCTTAACAAAACGACCGGCCAAACTTAAAATAGTTGTTCAGAAGATGGTTTTCCACATTATTTGATGCCGATTGATTCGATTGGAAAATGATATTATTACAATTCAATTATCTTATTTCGCATTCGTTTGGCGCACCTTTTAAACTTTTTTCTGTTTGTGACTTCTTCAAGTCACCCTGGTAGTACAACGGATAAGGCACTAGACTGCGGTAAGGATGTGGGTTTAATTTCTGGTAAGTCTTGGTTGTAATTGTTGATATTTATTGAAAGTTATTTATAAAGGCAGCCTATGTAGGCAAGCAACTTCTTTTTTTATTCATTGTACTCTTTTTGAGTACATGTCTTTTTCGGAAATGAAACTTATTTATTCGGAGCTATGATAAGCATCGAATGTAATAAAAAATGAGTAAATTTTACTTATTTTTGAGAACATATTTTTACCAGTGTATTAGCTTCCATTTATATTTCGAAAATTATTTTGGGGTTACTTAAGAATGATTGTAATTTTTTTGAAAAAATTCTTTTACTTTCATTTTGTATTAGTACCATAAAATAACTAAAAATTAAAAAAATAATCTCGAACATATATTATTATTACTGCAATTTCGATTAAAATGACGTCATATAACATGCAGGTCGAAGTTTGTCGTTTCCCATCCATTTAAATCCCTTACCAAACATATTTTTAACTATGTATTAAACATTAAAACGCTGTTTTTAATCAAATATAAATCTGTGTAGTAATTTCATGAATATTACATGCATTTGTAAATTGAATGAAATTGTGATGAAGTATTATAATACAATCGAAAAATTTTCTACAAAGATTCCAAAAATGTCTTGAAAGTTTGCAATTTCCAGTATTACATTTAAATGAAACTATCAAGAGTTTCAAATTAACCTTTTAAACTAGGCTAATGGCTTATTACATTTAGTTCGATCTTTTATCTTTTTGAAAATCAGTCGCTTTCATAAGGAAGTGAACCACCTGTAAATGCCATATGCAAAAAAAATTGTGAATAGCATTACGATAAAAATATTTAAATATGCTCGTATTTAAAGTCATGATGCGTCTCAAAGGATTTCTATTCATCAATTAGCCTAAATAAATAAAAGTATTTTACTTAAGGGCACGTGTTTTAAGTTTTCATATTTTATTTTTACATTTCACATAACATCTACATAGGATTTTGTAAATCTCATTTTTATTATGGAATTTTATTAATACGTAGAAATTGCTTTATCGGATATTTTGTGAAATTTTTTTTGTGTGTGAAATCTTTTAGAGTCGGAAAATAAAGTTAACAAAAAATAAAAAAATAATTTGATTATATATCTATAAAAATAAGAAATAATATTACTAATTTTTCGTTGTATTCTATTAACTAAATAATAGCCCACTGTGCAGCTCTAGTACGACGTTAATTAACCAAACCAAACCAATTATTAACAAAATTAAATGTGCTATCTAGAATATAAAGTTATGAAATTCAAAGTAACTAAATTTGTTAACATTTAAAAATTTTCTTTTCGAGATTTCACTTTTTAAAAATAAAGTGAATGTTAAAAAATGGACAGTGCTTTAAAATGTGCGTTTATAAATAAACTGAACGTATATTGGTATTGTAATGGAACCTGGTATAAAAGTTCTTGGGATGAGAAAGAAAATATAAATTAAAAATATATATATATATATATATATTGCTTCTATTATTTGATACAGATTTTAGGTAGTGCTCAAAATTAACCGAAATGGCTTTGTTTAAAACATTTATGGCAGCGTATTGTTAGGTTTTATTAAAGTTAATATCAGTAAAATTTGTGTAGCATTATTTTTGGGTGGTCTTCTGGTGCAAAAATTAAGATAATCGCTTCTGTTTGAAGACTGGAAATCTAAGTAGCTATCAGCATCGTATAGAGTGAGTGGCCACAATATTATGATTTGTCAAAAAGTATATATTTAAGAAAATAAGCTATGATGCGACACTGTTCCGCCGGTGGTGGATATATATTAAAACAAAGGAAATATGCTGTCTTTCAACGTTAGTAAAAGCATTTTGTTTTGTTTGAAGCATGGGTGAAAAACTCGATTTGAAGGACTTTGAACGTGGATGATTGTGGGGGCTCGGAGTAAAGGGGTAAGCATCAGCGAAACTGCTGCAATTGTGCCAAAAAACTAAGTTTCAACGTTTTTTATGTTGCTCGAACTGAATGCTCGAACGGAAAGAAGAGCGCCCTGGTTGAAATAGACAACCAAAGGGCAACAGTGCATCAAATTACAGCAGATTTTATTTAGGATCCTCTCAAAGATTATCTAAGCTCACTATTCGTTGTACACTTCAAAGTATGGGTGAGCTATATGTATACTCAATGCTCATAATAATATTTTGGTCACTCAGTGTATGTCTATAGCAGACTTATTAATGACTTGTGAGTTTTGTATGACCACAAATTCTTTTGGCACAATACAGGCACTTAACAACACATAATCAAAATGAATGAAATATAGTTCAAAAGCCTGTGCGAAATCAAAATACACATTTTGCGACAAATCTCTGTAGATTTTTTTTTGTTTTGATTAATTAACGTCGCACTAGAGTTGCATAGTGGGCTATTGGCAACGGTTCGGGGCCTATCTCGAAGGAAATACCCGGAAACGATGCCTCGTATTTTTGAACCATGATCAGATGACTAGGACAACACCTGAGCTGGCATCCAACGCCTTCAATAGACGTCGAGACTTTGAACCCGGATCAGATTTATTTGAACCCGGATCAGATTTATCGTACACCAGTCCCGTATACACGCCGATAATTTTTGAGGATGTTCTGGGAGACTTTTCTAGTATTTTGTAGGAAAGCTGGCAACCCTCCGATCACAAGATCACTACTTTTTACTTTTTCTTGTTAAGTCCGTCGCACAGGATCTAACCAGGAATCCTCTGATTACCAGATGACGCCTTTATCCACTGGGCCACTGAGGCCCCAAATCTCTGTAGAAGTTTTCGAAACAAATAGCCACACGCAGGGCCCGATTAAGACATTGCAGCAAGGGAAGCCCGTTTTTAAATGGGGGCCCCTTTGCTATCAAATAGACCCTGGAACATTAAATCGAACTTTTAATATATAAATAAGTAATATTTATTCCTAATATTCACGTATGTTTTGATTTTTTTCCAACATTCGAATACATTTAGCAAAACAAATGACAATTTTGTTTACTGAAGTTAGTAATGCAATTTTTTAAGAGTAAATTTAGTAGCAAACTATGTTTGAGGTGTTAATTATTTATATAATCTGTGTGATTTGGGGCCCCTCAAAAATGTAAGCCTGGGCTTTACGTGCCTATTCGGTAATCAGGCCCTGGCCACACGTTTAAAGGGGATGGAGTATGGATTTTCCGTAGGAAAATAAAAAATTATGTAATATTGCACTCATAGTTTCCTTGCTTGTTTAACGCATTGTTTCCTATCGTTATTTCGTGACTCACGCTAGATAATAAAGAACACGCATTTTTCCACGTGCTTTCGCGTTCTTCGATTCTTTCTTGATTATTTCTCCTGAAGGTGACAGACCAGTCGCCACACCTGTCAGGCGACACTTCATTTAACTCTCATTTGACAGTGGGTCACATTGCGACACGTTCCAGCGTCTTCCCTTTGGGTGGTGTTATGACAGCGAAGAATGAGAACGGGTGACAAAAAACGATGCCGAAAAATAAATGAGAAATAATGTCATCGGATTCTTGTTTTTGTTATTTAAATATGACATGTGTTTAATGTAGAAAAAATGCACATTTTTTAGGAATTTTGTGGAAGTTTTTTTTATAAATTATTTATTAATATATATTTGTATTTTTTTATTGTTTTAATTCTTTTGATTGGTTTGGTTTGGTTAATTAACGTCGCACTAGATCTGCACTGTGGGCTATTGGCGACGGTTCGGGGTCTATCTCGAAGGAAAGACCCGGGAACACACACACATTCATATATGCACCTCGTTATTTTAGAACCATGGTCAGATGACGAGGAAATATTTGAACTGGCACCCAACGTCTTCAATAGATGTCGGGACTTTGGACCCCGATCAGATTTATCGTGCATCAGTCTCGTATACACGCCAGTATAATTTGTTGGATATTCTGGACGACTTTCTAGTATTTTTGTAGCGAAGCTGGCAACCCTCCGATCACAAGATCACTACTTGTTTTACTTTTGTTTCTCAAGTCCATCGCCTAGGATCGAACCAGGATCTTCGTATTCCCAGCTGACGCCTTTAACCGCTCGGCCACGGAGGCCGCTTAATTCTTTTGATGTTTTATTGAAATTATTAAATAATCAGAAAGATTTGAGCAAAGTTCCGTAATTTTTAGTTTAATAGCGCCGTCATAAGTTAAAAGGCCCTAACTACAATTTTTTTTAAATGATTTTTTTAGATTCTCCTATTTGTCCTTAAAAATACACCTTTCATGACATTAAAAATCCCTACATCAAATATAATGGTAAGTTATAGCGAAATTTATATTTATTCTAACTTCAGTTCTAGACGGTTTTTGATAAAAGATGTCCCTATATGTCAAGTAATTACTTAAAAGGCCCTAAATTCGTGATGAGTTCTTCATAGAAAAACATGGTAAAAGAAAATATAACTATCATCAAAATAAAATTTGTACATGTAAACAACTATTTATAGACCATAAAAGCCTTTTAAAGTATCAAAACTTTGATGCGGGTGATAAATTTAATTTTTCTTGTTTTCTGTAAAATTTTGTTATTTGAATAAAATGGCTTTCTTTTTTATGACGTCAAAAAAGGTATTCAAGATCTAGAAAAATAAAACTGTACACCATTGCAAGAGTAGACCACTCCTCTTATACTTATTAAAAATTATCAGTTTTTATAAAACTATTCATAAAAAAAACGAAGTACGCAACATACCTTTCACACCACCCACAGAATAGCTTTCATTTATTGTTCTAATTTCAGTGTTTCAGAAATATATAGGTTTTCCCACAATATAATATTCATAGTTACATGTTAGAATCTCAGTTATTGTTTATTTGTTTCCGAGATTTATTCATAAAACTTCCCAACAAAAGGACTGACTTACAGACGGCGAGTATAATTGTTGCTAATATAAAAGGTATTTCATAGGGTGTGGTCATTTCTCATAGCGAATGTGGGTGCCTTACAAATGAAGTTAGAAAGTGAAAAACCTTAATGGTTAGTTAAATCAGAGTTGTACCCTAATGAGACACTTCGAGTTAAAATGTTGTCCTTGAGTTGAATTGTTGGGAAATTACGTAATGTTGTCCAAGGATATGTAAATAAAGAGGTATGTAGGTACTTATTACAATGTAGCCGCAGACAAAGAGTTATACAGGGCTAATTTATTGCTCTTGTACAATAATTATATTTATATTTTCTGTGTTTGTCTTTGCGAAAGCTGATAACGTTCCCAAGTAAGTTATATGACGATGAATAAAATCTTCTAAATATATTTAAAAACTTTTCTATTTATAATTTAATAAACTGTAGGTTAATAAGCATAAACTCCACAAAAAAACTTAAAAACAAATGAAATGTTATAAACTGTGACACGTCAGACAATATTGACATTTGAAAAGTTTAATAATTTTCTTTGAATTTTAACGATATTTAAGATATTTGTTTCGTACTTTCAATTACACAATTTCTACCACAAGTATGCTTAGACAATGGATATTTTATTTAAAATATTTAAAAGCAAAAACTATATATTTAAAGCACGAATTCATCTTGTATAAAATTATACTATTAAATTAAAAAAACTTTTTACCTATTTTTTCAATTTGAATATTTACCTACAAAATGACATACATTACGACATTTTGATATGAGAAAAATTTAACTCCTTAATTTGCAGTTTCTTTAGAAATGCAATTTTTAATCGTAATCATTATAATTATATTTATATAATACTAGCTGAAGTGCCCGGAGTTGCCCGGGTTATAACTGTTGCCACGGAATAAATAAAAATAAATACAATGAGTTATAATAATTACTGGAGGGAAGACTAAGCGCAGCCGACCACTTTACAGCTTTTTGAGTCAAGGTTGAAATATATATAGGCCTTTTGCATGGTGTTTGTCATAGGACGAAGGGCGGAAGTCCTAGTTTTAAAACCACAGTTCTGGTTTTCAAAAATTACATTAAATGTCAAACATTTAATATTTTACATGGATGCTTTCTTACTTACAAGAAAAAAAATATTAATAAATCGAATACTCATGACAGACGGAAGTGCAAAAGCTAAAGTAGAATGTTTTCTCAATCTTGACAACATTGCATTCTGTTTTATTGGAATACTTATTATCTTTTGCAACAAATTTCAGAAAAAGTATACTTTTTACGAACACCTGAAACTATATTTTATTATTATTAAAAATTATAATTTTAAATTAAAACTTAGTATGTTATTTTAATAATACATTTTAATTATTAAAAATCGATTTGATAAATTATTGTTCTAAATAGTTTGTATAATAATTGTTTGTTAGAATTTCTAAGTATTCCATCACTTTTAGAATCCACTGCAAATTAGATAAAATTCTATAAAGTTTTACAAAATGCAAAACAAAGCTGAATTGAATATCCTTTATTTACATTGGTAAATGAATTAGAAATTATTTACAACGTTCTTAATGATATATTAAACATGATTGTAATATTTTCTAGTCAAAATTATGTTTTTAGAATAAATAAACCACTATAAATTTCAACGTATACTTATATACTTTGTATTTATTAAATATATTAAATTAATAATACACACACAATATATTTCAAAATAAGCTTAACATTTTAATTTGATAGATCGATATTCAATATTTTTAGAATATCAAAAAATAATAATTAACACAGTAGTATTTTTAAATTGATCGTTTGGTAGCTTTAAAATAAATATATTTGTTTCAAGGACGGTTGAATTCCATTTTCTTTCGCGAAGTAGATCATGAACAACATTTAAATGCAAATCTATTTCAAGAGAAAAGAATTGTATAAATTTGGAAAGGTTGAAGTTTAACGCTTCTGTTATCAGAATTTTAACGAGGTTAGTGCCATTTTACAGTAAGAATACAAATAAGTAACCCAGGGGTAATTTCCGTTGAGAACTTTTAAATCCTGTTCCATGAACAAAGGGATAGAATTCTTTTCGAATTTTCTTAACACACATTTTATTTTATTGTGTTAAGATCTGTTATTATGAATCTTGTTTTCTTTATAGCTGTTATGTCGCGTTCTCTTTTCGATATCGAAGTTTTGAAAAGTGTATGTGAACATTTTTCTAATGAATTTTTTTTTTTTTTTTTTTTTGTAAAATAGCAAATGGCCCGGCGTTGCTTGCGGTCAATTTGTGAAGCAAGAGCTGCAAGACTTTTTTAGTTAGCGTATTCAATCGAATATCGCTCTTTATACATTGTGAAACATAATTTTTTTCAAAATCTAGATTTATTTAGTTACTTTGAGTATTTTTCGAGATACTTAAACCTATAACTTTTTGAATTTTATGTTCACGACTTTAAATGCTATCGCAACTGCGTAAACTGGTGTTTTTGTAAAATGTGTTTTTTGTAATAAAAAATTGTTTGCACAGAATAAGTGGAAGAACATGAGAAAGACAGAACTATATTAAATGAGATATACGCTTGGAAAAATAAGAACACTTTTATACTTTTGGAAAACTAAGAACACTTTTATACGTTGTTGAGTTGCGAATCCTAAGAAACATTGCCGGATGCTAGAACTAAGAAACAGCAAACAGACAGTCGTTACCAATTACATCCAACATTCCTTCTCAACAATTATATGTACAATACATTAATTTATGCTAAGAAATACATAAATATACAATGTTTACAAAAAACCAATCAAGGACACTATTTTTCGAGTTTTAACAGCGTCGAGCCGTTTTGTTAAAAAGTCCACAATCACAGTTTCTGTAGGACAATAAGCAACTTATACGAGTCCTTTTTCTTTTATGTCTCTAATAAAATGAAATCGAGTGTGAATATGTTTATTTCGATTATATGCTCGAGAATATTTTGATCGATTCATTCTTCAGTAGTTTCATACAGCTTTGATTGTCCTCGTAAATCGTGATTGATTTCAGAATTCTAACATGAAAGTCCTTTAAAAGTCTAATCAACCAGACTTCTTCTCTGCAAGCCTCTGGACAAGGATACATATTTCGATTCGGTTGTTGACAGTGAAACATATAGCTGATTTCTGCTGGCCCAGCTGATACTACCATCGAAAATCTTGTAAATGTACCCACTGTTCGACTTACGATCTGTTTTGTCGCTGGCCCAATTTGCATCCGCGTATCCGATAACTTGATCAACATTTTCACCAGAAATATCATTAGAATCACCAAGTTTCAGCTGACATTCCTTAGTGTCTTTGAGGTAACGAATAACTCATATTACCTCAATCCAATCTGCTTCAGAATGTTTGTTGACCTTTCTACTCGATATTGATACTACTACAGATATGTTTGTTCTTGTGCAATTTGATATGTAGAGCAGGGAACCAATTGCACTTCTATATTGAGTGTTTTCCTTTGATTGAGCGTCAACTTCATTACGTTTTTCATATCCAGGACCAAGTGGTATTTTCGACGTTTTTGAATCATGTAAACCAAACCTTTCGATGATGCGATTCACACAGGATTTTTGATGGACTGAGAATGTTCTATCCAAATTGCGCTCCATATTGATCCCTAGATAGAATTTTAAGTCGAATAAATTTGAGATATCAAATTTCTTTTCCAGATTTCTGTTTACTTCAGAGATCAGATCTTCTTTCTTGCCGGCCAAAATAATGTCATCTACGTATGTCATTAAATATTCCCAATTTCTTTCTAGTTTTGAATACCAACAATGATCTGCTCGCATCTAGAAAAACCTCCTTCGATCAAATGCTCTTGCAATTTCTTGTTCTACGCTTGAGCAGATTTTTTTTAAGCCGTTAATGCTCTTGTGAAGTTTACACACTAAGTGTTCCTTCCCTCTTTTTGCAAATCCCTCAGTTTGCTTTTGGAATAAGGTTTCTTCAATATCTCTATTCAAGAAAGCAGTTCTAAATGCTTTACTTAGATTTTGTATTTTCCAGCAACAGCAAGAATTGTTCTGAATGTAGTCTGCTTAGTTGCAAGTGCGAAAACTTCACTGTAGGTTTTTATTAACGATCGATACCTATAATCAGCTGCTCAGTAAATGTATTTTTTTTAAGGAAAAATCGCAATGAGACAGAAGGCAGCCAGAATTGTCGAAAAATATGTTTGATCGCCAAGGTGGTTTTTAACAATAATGTTATGAAGGGAAGCCTACAATGTAAATTTTCAATAGGAATAATGAATGGGAAAAGTTCTATAACTTTTGAACGGTTGCAGATATCCACATGAAGCAACGTGCAGATGTTAAGTTGGAAGATTATTGATAAAATTACGCAAATTTCATAGAAATACGTTTCAATCGTTTTTGAATTAAAATCTCACAAACACACGAACATTTCAATTTGATTTTCTGAATCAATGTATCGCATTTCATGCAAAATACTGAAAATGAGTGGTTTTGTTCGAATCCACAGACACTCCATTATTTATATATATATTGATTATCAAATTGTTAGCGAAATATATTTTGCTGGTCGATTTTATAAATTTAATATCGGGTAGCTCAATGTGTAGCTTTTGTTCGCTTTGATGAAATGAAATAACTTCGGAAATGAGAAGGTCGTTTATTTGGAAGGTTCTTTATCTTAAATATAGTTCTATACGACAGATACGCTTTTATTTTGCCCTTTTGTTAAAATTACAAGCACAAAAATTGGAACGGAGAAAGTTTATTTCGGTAGAAAATAGATGATGCGGAACAAAAATATTCACTTCGAGCGTCACTTAAATAGTGAAAGGGTTCTTTAGTAATAGGAAGTAAAGTGAAAAAGAAGTCGGAAAAAAGGAGACAAATAATGGAATCGCCTCGAGACTTAACTCTATCCGATATGGAAATTTTTGTTGTATTCTTTTATTAAGTAGATGAAACTATTACTAAAGTTTTCGAATTCACATTCGGAAAGGTTTTACTTTCATTTTGGGGGCAATGCTGTTTTATCAGCTGAAAATTATCCAATTGAAAATTGTAGACTCGAAATGTTTGGTCACCAGACCTATCATGCCACTAGCATGACAGGTCTGGTAGGATAGGTTCATTCCACTAGCAAGGTGTCTCAAAATTATGGTTATGAGCTTTCATTTTATGATTTATATGTATAGAAAAGTTTTAAATAAAAAAATGCTCAAAATAACTTAGGTTATACAATGTAAATTAGTAAGTCAGACATATAATTTTTCATAAAGTGATTTTTTGTATATTTTTATCTCTTCCACTACTCAAAATATATTTGAAAAAAAAAAAAGAAACAGTAACCCTACGACCATTTCAAAATCTTTCATATTTTTATTTCTGAAATTAACCATATTATAATACATTTAAAATAAAATGTATGCCACTCTGCATTAAAAGTAGATAATATTTTAAATTAATTTATTTAAATTAAGTTTGTTTATTGTTTTTATTTAAATATGATAAATCTAAATTACAGTTTAGTATTTTTGCCTTTTTTCTACATAAATTCGTATTTTTGATTAAAAAAAATTAAGTTTTTTTTTGGTGACATTTTTTAAATTTCTGATTATATTTAGAACACGTATTTTCATATAACATTTTCAGCTTTCTCCAGCATATAAATAGATCACTCGATCATTTTTATGGGACACTTTTTATAAGCAACATTCCGTGACTCTTAGTACAAAAATTGATTTTTTTAAGAATAATAACCACAAAACTTTTTATGTATAAGAATTAATGGATTTTTATTTGATCGGAAAAACACATCGATTCTGACCACCGACCACTAATTCAAATTCATTAATTCAATTTCATATCATCATGCTTGAGTGATAATAACTCTTATATAGCAGGGTTCACTGGGATCCGAGAGATTTACGCTTTCTTTTTGCAACCCGGGCAACTATGATTCCCCCCACATTTCCCCAAAAGGTCTTCCATATTAACTTCCAGATCAGTTGCCAACTTGGCGCCCTGTCCGCCGATACGTGTCCAGCGTAGCAAAAAGACGAGTCCGTTTATTTTTGGCGACCGAAGTAAAGTAATTTATTCGTTTCGCTCTAATACGTTCGGTTTCCACTGGCTTCAACAATTGAGGGGTCAATTTCTCGAGCTATGAGAATTGTGTATCCAGCACGATGGGGTTTGTTGGTATTGTTGATGGGGGCGGATTAGTGTTGCCAGTGATTGGGAACAAATTAGTTTATCTTGTAATAATAGACTGTGGTGTTTTGTATGAAAGTGGAATTGGTTATTTTTTTTTTGTATCAAATAAGAAAATTTAGCTTGATTTTGGTGTTTCAATATTGAAAGTTGAGCTAGAAGTAAAAAAAAAGAAATTGAATATGTGATTGATTTATGTGAAAAAATTTGGATTTTTGGGTCAGTCCATACCGCGTTTTTTGTGGGATATATGATTTAGAAAAAATATTTTTATAATTTGGTATTTATTATTTATATATAGTTTCCAATTTAGTTGGATACCTATGTTATTTATAATTATTTAAAATTAATATTTTAATTATTTATTAATAATTAATATAATACATTTTTTAATAATTATTATTATATTATTTTAATTATTTTTAATTATATAATTTTAATAATGTAATAATTATATTAATTTTAATTATTAATATAATAATTATAATAATTTTACTTATTAATATAATAATTATAATTATTTAAATTATTACTAAAAACATTTTTATAATTTGGTATTTATTATTTATATATAGTTTCCAATTTAGTTGGATATCTATGTTACATATTATAAATAGAATTGTTTTGGAAATTCTATATCGTATACATTTTTCTATTGTTCATAAGCCACATTAAACAAAATATTGTCAGTTTCTTCATTAACTACTAAAGAACCAATTAATATAATGTGATTGGTTATTCACAAATTAATTTCTCAGAGTAAAATGTAGTATTTTTATATAATATATCTGTTGAAAGTGGTGTATCTTTTGTAGCTCCTAACAGAGGATTCATTCGACCTTTTTCTCCAGCAGATGTTCTTGAAATTAGTTTTGAACTATTAAACGCTTATTTTAAAAATTGTAACAGGTAAAGAAATAACTATTACTTATTAGAATAGTATTTAGAACAGAGAAATAAGATATTTAAGTTCAAATGTGTGTTGAGTGGAAGTTGATTTATCTTTTCACTGTTAGGATCCCTAATTATGTGCTTGCATACACCACAACTTAAGTCGAAGACTATTAGAAAAAGCCGGAATATGACGAGAAAGTTCTTGACAATTAGAAAAAAATAGACATTTTGCTATATAAATAACAATTAATCGTTTAACAAAGTTTAAAATAAATGCATATTTTTTATTATCACACAGAAAAAAAGGGTACTTAAAAATGAGTACCTAAACCTACTCGTTTTTCTTTAAGTATAATAACATCGTAAATTAATTAACATCGTAACAATTAATCGTTTAACAAAGTTTAAAATAAATGCATATTTTTTATTATCACACAGAAAAAAAGGGTACTTAAAAATGAGTACCTAAACCTACTCGTTTTTCTTTAAGTATAATAACATCGTAAATGAGCGATTACGTACTCATTCAAGTAACCGTACTTTCTCAAAAATAACCGATGCAATTTAATATTGCAAAGCGACCTGACAAACTTAAAATAGTTGTTCAGAAGATGGTTTTCCATATTATTTGATGTCGATTGCTTATATTGAAACTGAGTTACTGCAACACAATTAAATTATTTCCCATTCTTTTGATACACCATTCTTAACATTTCTTCCGTTTAAAACTTCTTAATGTCGCCCTGGTAGTTTAACGGACTTCTGTGCTGATCTGCGTTCGAATCCCGGTAAGCATTGGTTGTAACTGTCGATATTTATTGAAAGTGATTTATGAAGGCACCTATGTAAGCAAGCATCTACTCATTGTACTCATTTTTGAGTACATGTCATTTTCAAAATTGAATCTTACGCATTCGGAGCTATTATAAGCATCGGATGTACTCGAAAATAGTTATTTTACTTATTTTCGAGTGTGCCATTGTATTGTCCCAGACACGTACAAATATTTCATACCCACCCCCCATTCTCTGCTTTATATAGTAAATGAAATTTGCAAGCCACCCTACAACAGTGCCTTTTTTAAAAATGACGTGACAAATTGATGACGCGAATGAACGCTATTTTCCCCTCCGAATCGAATTTCGCAAGAAAGAGTGAAAATAACGTTCCCAATTCTGACAGCGGCTGTCCTTTACGTAAGAAGTGCACGTTCTTTTTATGTTCACTCCTCGCCGAAGAAGAAGAAGAGTTCAAAGCAGTTCAAATTTTAAACAGTTTCAGTTTTAGGCGCGTAAATCTTTTCCCTCCACTCCCCTTCCTTTGTCTCCTGAAGACGGCAAGTCGAATCCTTGTTCAGAGAAAGTGGCATTTTGTCATTGGCGGCCTTGTTGTTCGGTCGTTGGCCCCGTGTGTTAACACAGAGGCTTTTCTTGTGGGGGGGAGCAAGTAATTGGTCAAACTGAATTATGATTGAGTTATTCGAGCAGTATTTTCAAGAAAATTGTGTCCCTTTGACAAATTGATGTACATCAGGCAGGATTTCGTATACGGAAATATCCGGCAGCTGCCAACAAGAAATGTAGAAAGTATATCTAAAACATGTGGAAGTTATTGACACATCAATCGCAATCATACAATTGATGCCGATGTTATAATCCTCCTGATTGTAAAACTTTCTTTATTCGTAGAGGAATACCAAAACCAAGTTATTGTTGAAAGACAAAAATGACTTTATGAAACAGTATACAGCAGAATTGACTTTTTTGGGGGGTTTTGTTTAAAGTTCAATGGATGCATAAAATATGTATATTTATGATAAAAAAAATAATTTTGAATAGGAAAACTCTATAAAAATTCAATTATTTCAAAGAACTGGAAAAACTATGGGACGCAAAATCATCAAAAATTTCTCAAATTATTTTATTGCTCTAAAAAATGGTTCATTTTAGTTTGAATCTAACGACACCAACATTATATTTCTACGTTAAGTACAACTAATTATTATTTGCAAATCAATAATAAGTTTTGGTAGAAGATTTCCTGATTTAAACTCATTTTTCTTAGTGATGATATTTTTTTTATGTTTGATCAAGTTTAAATTGATATAAGTTCAATTCTATTAGACGAAACTGCATCAAATTTGATGCAGTGTATTTTCAAACATATTACTTTAATTGGTTTTTAGGCATTAGTAATATATAGATTATATATTTGAAATTCTTTTTATCAATAGTTTGACATGTAAAATTAGTAATTTATTTTCAAATATTAAAAAAAAATATATTTTGAAAATAACAAAATCTGTAAAGACAGTTTGTTAAACACAATCTTTTGTTAAAAAGCAAAATAATAGTTTTTTAGAATATATTTTCTTGGCTTATATCAAAAATAATAAAAGTTACTTTTTTGTAAGTTTTAATTAATAATAAAGTTATAATTTTTTTTTATCAAGTGATTATGTTAACACGCCTTGCACGCATGTGCGGAAAAATTTATAATGATATCTGCAAAATTAAAGAAAAACGTAAAATGTATCACATACCCTTTAATAATTATAATAATATTGAAATGGTATATTAGTTTTGGAATTCTGCTTTATATTATAAACATTAAAATATATTACTTTTAGGTTAAGCCTAAAAAAACATGTCAGGTTGTAGTCATTGATTGAATGCATGACATTTAGTTGCATTATCATAATAAAATATTATTTTTGTCTAAAACTACTTTCGGTTGTATTTAAACAAGTCGCTTAGATTTAAAAACAGAAAGTAATTCAAATATAGTAAAAATAATGGTTTATTATGTGTAGTTAAATATTAACTATGATCATCGTCCAACAATTTAGGACCATATTATTTAATTCTTGTAGAATTGTGCGTTTTTCTTCTTGTAAATTCTGACTGTTTGAAGTGTATTCTGATTTTTGGATTTCATTTTAGATATTGCAAAGATGATAATAGAAGACAGATCGAGAAGTGCAGATGGATTTCCTGCAAACGAATGGGACACAAAGAACTCCAAAAAGGTAAGAAAAAATACATGCACCCAATTGAATACACGTCACTGACTCACAGTAAGAAATTCAGTTTATAAGAATAATGCAGGTAGTTTCCAAAAACAAAACTAACGGTATAAGGCGTATTGACTAAATAACTGCTCAAGGATTGAACATAAACATTTTTAATCACATAAGCCTAACGTTACAATAATTCGGGGTGGGACGAACCTTATACGCATTCACCGTAAGAGGCAGTTACATGACTGACGCTTTCCCGGCGCAGTGGGAGCGACATAAAATATGTAGAGGGCGTTACAATCGTAATAACGGGAACAATATATATACACGTAACGGGAACATGAAATATATACAGGTGACGGGGACATGATAATAGGACAAACATATAAGATAATACATAAATGGATAACGCTGGTTACATCGGTATATTTAACTTTGAAAGTATATTTCACATTTATTCCTTTAATTTTTAAAAATTATTTCGATTAACTCTTCGAGTTGCATCGATGTGTTAGAAGTACCTGAAGACTATTAGATTTTAGCATTTGTTATTTGAAATTATCTATATTACGTGTTGAAATCCTTATCTGACATATATTTCAGTTGCTGCTTAGTTTTGAGAATTTGAGTGTAAAACCAAACTTTTTTATATATTTATTTGAAACAACTTAAAAAATTGTAGTTTAAAAATCTTGTTAAGTTTTGGAACTAAAAGGAAGCTGTATAATAATTAGTAAATTAATTTTAAATTATTCTGCATTTGTCTTTAATTTAGGGAACTAAAGTGTCAATATATTGTGTATATTTAAAAAATAATTGAAATTATTGTCATTCAATACGGATATTTTTGTATATATATATTTTTTATTTAAATGCAGTTTTTTCATAATTTACTTATTTAGTTAATTATATTGGGGGTATTTACGTTGGAATGACAGATTTATCTTCCCTTGTGCAAATTTAAACAGTTTTCAAACTCGATTAAAACTTCGTTATGCATCAATTTAATAACTTCTGTTTTAAATTGATGCATAACGAGAATTAATATAAGTCATATATTAATTCTATAAACAGTTTAATATTATTTTTTTGCTTATAAGTATCTTAACCCAGTTTAGTTATGTATTATTTTTATTCGTGTGGTTAATATGAGATTTCCATATGCATTATAGATAATTACTTTTTTGTTTCTATAAAAAGCTTTTACGAGTACTGTTTGCGGATCTCTCTCTTCGACAACGAAATATCTTCGGCCGTTTTGCGAATCTTGCCGCCTAAGCTTTTATTGAGCTAAAAATGAATATGTCTGCTGCCATAAAGGGGAATAATAGTTCATTGTTACTTAAGTACTTCCCGAAAAGGCACAGCACGTAATACTGTATTGACATTGAATTAAAGTGTTTGTATTATTTGCACGGCCTTTGTGCAAATGAAAGTTGTTCCACTTTTCGATCAAATTACTTTGTTCCAGATAAATCACCAATCGCAGTCCCTGTGGGGCATGCTGTTCACCGCTTACTAATATTTCTCTGAATGGGAAATCTCCCATCTTGACAAATGTTACAAACCACTAGGAGAAAATAACTCGATTAAGATAACAACATTCTGTACTTTAACAATTCACAAACTGCACTGCAATTGCTGCAAGAAGGTCAATAACTTTATCTGAGCAATTTTTTCGGGTCTTGCATCAGTGAATGTCACTCCACAAAGGATATAAATGTAACATGAAAATTAGCTTTCATTTTCCCCTTCTATTAAATCTTCTTTAATAACGGCACCAAAGGAAAGAAAAGACGAGTTTCATTTCCAGAGAAAGCCCCGTTGCTTACCAATTCATATCCACTCAGTCCACCTCCGCTTTCGCCGTAGGATGTAGGTTACAAAGCGCTTGGCCAGAAAATTCGACGCCGAGTGCTGGAATTTGATGCAATTATGGGGGCTTTTACGACGAGTAAATCACCCTCTGGAAGAATTAACCAATTAGAAGAAGATATTTTATTGGTGTGTTTTATATTGAAATCACATTTTGTTGTGGAAACCACAGAATTCATGATTCAGCAGTGAGATACTTGTATTTTCATAATTTGTGTTTGTTCTATAAGTTATTTATTTATTACAATGGCGTACGCATATGAGGGGTCAAAACCCCTCCCAGTTGTTTGTAAAGAAATTGTATTACCATATATACGGAGTAAAAGTTTTTTTAAAAGAAAATTATGCTAAAGACTTCTGTGATAAAGTTCAGGATCCATAATGTTAGTTTTTTTTAAATAATGTATTCTGCTTCTGTTAGGGATAGCGGCAAAAAAAGCAGAGGACGCAGAAACACGTCGTATATAAATACTGGTTAGGTTAGAAGTTCTGTGAATTTGCAGGTCTGCCCAAAAGAGGTTGTCATCGCGAGAAAAAAGTTTATGTTCTCATTGATTCTAGTGACCATATATGGATGTGAAACCAGAGTTTTGAAGACATAACTTAGAAGTATGGATTATACAAATGCATGAGATTGATGCGTTGAAAACTGAATTGCAATTTATAAGATAACTATCGGAAATGAAGTGATTTAAGAATGGATCAGGAAATAAGACTTTTTAAGGAACTTATATTAGGAAAGTATATAACACATATTTGATAATTTTCTGAATTTATGCTAATAAAGGTGGGTGGGCGAAAATGACTTCTCCCATCCCACACATATTCCCTGCGTACGCTACTGTTTAGTTGGTAATACGTTAAATGAAAATCTTTTTAATTACAATAGCTAAAAATCGAGTACTTAAATTTTGAATAGAATGTCAATTAAAATACAACGCAAATCAATGCCTTCTCCAGTATTCGTACCTAGCATCTATAGCATTAAAAGGTAATTAACAAAATGGAAGACTACTTTGATTTATAACCACGGATTACATCAAAATGATGATAGAAAAGTCCGGTGTTTATTTTTTTACATCTATAAATAAATATTATCAAGAACACATTGGCCACTTTAGTATTTCGGCTATCACATTTAATGGGCGAATATAACTTAAATGCGTAAACGTGTTTCGTAATTGAAAAAAAAAAACCTGATCAAGTTATGCCAATCTTTTATACGCTTGTATTGTCAATGGCGTTTTTGTACATATTTTTCAATTGTTTTTAAACTGGTCTTTAATACGGATTCGTTATATTTCGACATTTTTATTGCACAGTTTTTGAAACTTTTTTTGAAATTGGGAAAACAACGAATATGAAAAATATGTTTTTACATGTAGGTTTTCAAAGTATACATAACACACGATGAAAACTAAATTAAATTTGTAATTTTATTTGACTTTGTTCCAGTTACTATGACTTCAAAAATAAAGCGGCAATGTTTAGTAAAAGATTTATTTTAATAAGAAGTAAAAATCGAAAATTTATTAATATTCATCAGTTTGAAAAAATATTTTTCCTACAAGGTACAGGTGTCTGTTCGAAATAATTTGTTAGTACATCCCTTTATTAAAAAAACTAAAATTAACGTATTGTATTGAAAACTAAGTACTTTTCCCACTTGTGTGATTTTGAAATATTTTTCATCAATGTAGAAATAATAAAATAGAGACAAACAAAATTTACTTATAAACATTTTTTTTACAAAAATATGTCGCAATTCGAATATCGTTTAGCGTTCAATACATTTTATATTACTATTTAAATTACAAAAAGTAATAATAAAATTTTATTACTTCAATCATCCTATAATTTAAAATTTTTTTAAAAACTATTTCGAAAACATTATAAAATGCTGATGTGACATTCCTAAAAACTATAAATCAACCTTAAAGAAAATTCAAAACTGTTTTGTTTATCATTGAATGCAATATTACTAATAGAAACTGCGACAGCAAGATCACCGACAAAAACCAGCGACATGTACATGTCAAAAACGTTCCCTTTTCTTAGCACACATTTCTTAATAAATGAAGAAAAAAACGCTAATCATTTTGGGTGAACGTACGGAACCATCCGAATCATAATTACAATTTTGTCAGTTGATCTAATTCTCCTCATCCAAGAGGCACACTCACCCAGAATTCGTGTCATCGAACAAACCAATTAGCCCCTCTCATTTGCATTTTCTGGCCGCATATCGCAAGCGTGCCCTTCAAAGACCGAAAATACACACAAAAACTCCGTTCATCTCCTCTCGGAATTAATTAAGCATCGAACTGTTCGATCGTGTGGCCGATAATGACACGATCCCCCCTAGATAATTACAAGTTCTGATTATAAAAGCTCTGTAAGCGACTGCTGACCGAAGTGCGTGGAATCCCTAATCAGGAACTTAGCCGCGTACAACGAGGAAGTGGTATTCCAATAACCAAACGACACGCCCAGACAAATAGTTACCAAGTCAATAGATGGAAAACGTTTACCATTAAACCAGGATGCTACTTCTTGCAGCGGTCAGACGACTGTATGGAGATAATCCGATTGTTATATTATCCCTAAACTATCATAAATTCAGGGGAACGACAATTCCTTTTTGCTTTAAAAAAAATCTTTTTGAAATGCTGAACATTTGGGTGAAATTTTGCTCTGGATTTAGATCGAACATTTTTTTTTGGCTGTTCAAAGTTAGTTGATACATCATCTGATTCTTTTCAAGATAGAGGCGCGGTGTTGATTTGACACGTACTTGCCCTCGGCAAGCCCTGGCGGGTTGGTTAAAGACAATGATGGCAACGGCTGCTTCGATGTTTTCTTGGCTTTTTATTGGGAAAAATGAACAGCTTCCACACTGCGGGCATCGTAAATAAGTGACCTAATGTTTTCCTTGGCAGTGAACTTCTGTTGAAAGAGAAGCAATCGACCTTTTTAAGGGCAAAAAGAAGAAGAAGGAAGGAGAAAGAGAAAGGTTGTCAAGTAAAAGGATGTAAAATGTTTTTTATTTGCGAGGGTAAAATTGTTTTTTTATATAAGATTTTTTAATTCTTTTCTAATTGGGGTGATTTTGGTGCGTTGCTACAGATTTTATTGAGGCGGTGTTACATAAAGGACTTGATCGCAGATTCCGATAACAAATCACAAATTGCTTTAATGAGAGCACGTTTTTTTTAAGGACCATGACGGTAAGTGTGCTACATGCAATGACAAAACGAAACCACAAGTTTGAAGTAGGTAAAGCATTTCTAAAGACACGCGTTTTGTCTATAATAAGTGCGGATGTTTGCGAAAAAAAACTGAACACAATACAAGCAAAACGCAAGTTGATATTATCAGCTCTTCAAACAAGGCATTTTGTAACATTTGTTGTCCTTCCCCTTTTAGCGGAAATGGGGTGCACGTTATTTGGTGCGAATTTTCACAAGAATATGCGTGCAGCGTAACAAGTGAACAATTAGTGATTTGAAATCTGTTTAAGCTAAATGTGCATCATTTTGGTCACTAATGTTGGTTTAACTCATATAATTATGCATCGGTATTTAAAACGGGCCTTTAATGAGTGTTAATGTTTATGTACAGCCGCGGAAAAAAAAACGAACCACCGATGATTATTTCGTTAATTTTTATAGTAGAGCCAAACTTAATATACCATTTTGTAAGGAATAAAGTATACTACACATTGATATACAAAAAATTTGCATAGGGGACTATCTTCATATTAAAATCAGCACCAACTTTAAATTTTCCAATAGCAACACCCAATTTTGATTCAATATTTAGAATCTACGACAAAATTTATCGTTGAATATCAATTTGCAAGTCATTTGGTTAAGTAGTTTTTTAATTATGAATATCGAAAGTTTAGAACTCGTAATGTTAAATGAATTTCTTAAACTTTTAATCATATCTTTCGAAATAATATTTTTAGTAAGCTGATATTTTTATCTGTGTTACTTCTAAACATCCCAAATAAAATACACTAACTTTCATTACTTATATGTATATTTTTTAATTTTATTTAAATTAGGATATTAATATTCATAAAATTTATGAATAGCAACCATGCTATATTTTCATAGTGATGGATTCAGAAAAACGTTTTATATGCATATCTAAAATTTCATGATTTTCCTCTTTGTAGTTTTTCGGCTATATTAAAATGTGCCTCAAATGATCATTTAAGGGGTCATACACAATTTTAAAATCTGCAGAGCTTAACAGAAATCTACTAATTTTGAGAATTAAAAGCGTTGTGATCGCGTTATAATAAAATTTTAAATTCTTATATAAAGACGAGGGGTATACGGGAGTGGGGGAATGAATGACCAAGAGAAAATAAGAACCACGGCTAACGCCAAAACAATTTCTACCAGCGTACTTCATTTCGAAGTCTCACTAATACTTTGTCCAATGTGGAAGTAGCCCCTCAAATAAGATAGAAAACATATCGTCTAATATCTCTGCATATAAATGTAGGAAATTAACGAAAATTTATATTTAGATTATTTTGAGGGAGGGGAACATTTCTGCGCTATCAAAAGTAGGTGTTGCTATTGAAGATTTTAAAGTTGGTGCGGATTCGAGTATGAAGATAGTCCCCTATGCAAATTTTTTGTATATCAATGTATAGTAGACTTTATTCCCTACAAAATGGTATATTAAGTTTAGTTCTACTATAAAAACTAACGAAATAATCATCGGTGGTTCGTTTTTTTTTTCCGCGGCTGTACCTTGTTTTACGTGGAAACGTTATAACAAAACAATTCTGGTTTATGCATTTGAGACAATCTTGGCAAATATATAATTTCAGGTATAAAATACAACTAAATTGTTCATACGGTATATAAATGTCAATTGTCAACAAGTTTTGCTTTTATTTATATTTCTCTTGATGGCTAATTATTTATTGTTGGCATTTTTTTACTACTTTACTATATCTGAAGAATAAAACTGGTTACATGTGTGCATTATATTAGTTGGTTTGGTTAATTAACGTCGTCACACTAGACTTGCACATTAGGCTATTGGTGACGATTCGGGGCCTATCCCGGTGGAAAGAACTCGTATGTCTCGGTCACCCGACGTAACCTCAATAGGCGTCAGGACATTGGACCCCGATTACACATTCCAGTCTCGTACACAAGCCAGTATAATTTGTTGGATATTTTAGACGACTTCTTAGTATTTTGGTAGCGAAGCTGGCAACCGATCGCAAAAAAGTCCAACCGCAAGATCCCTACATTTTTACTTTTCTTTGCCAAGTCCATCAGTCTGGCTCGAACTCGCAATCATCTAATTACTAGCCGAATGTCTTTATCCACTGGGCAACTGGGGGACCCTGCATTATATTAGAAATAAATAAATAATCTTTCATTTTAATAATACAGACATTTGTATTGTAATATTATAGCTTATGAGGTAAACTTTTACTTTTGACTTTTCAAGTTGGCATATTGCAAGTTTCACATAACATGTAAAGCGCAACGCAAGAACAAAATCCACAACTGATCTTCAATCTGGGTGTTATTACGTTTGTTTTACTTCGCACTCATGCGAACAAACAAAAAGCACTTCTTCATCGAGCGTAACCAACGCTTCGAATTGACATTCTAAAGACACTGAATCAGTTACTGACCATCAGATATACAGTATCAAATATCAGCGTGGAACGGTATCACACAACCCTGTCAGCCCGAAGAGAGATGAATAAAACAATGATTGCCGGGGGTGTTCAATCACTGGAGATGAATATCACAACCGAATCATCTCCTGGTTGTTGTTGTTCGAAGTTAAGAGATTCCATGACATTTTCTTGAAGGATGATCGTTCGATTGCGTGAGGGGTCCGGAAAAATGTCAGGCATCGATCATCTGCGCCCAGTCATTGCATTTTAAGATGTCTTTGGTTGATTTCAAGTCCGTAATCAAGCAGGGTGGGGGGGGGGGGGGGTCACAATATGTATTTAAACTGCGAGTTAAATGATATCGAAGCTAACCTTTCCACAGAAACCCACCAACTCGTGAAGTACGGAAAGAGATGGAGTTGTTTTAGATTGGCAGCGTGATCGTTCAAGACAGTTGATGCATAGGGTATTGCTTCCAAGGATTGGTCTTGTTGGAAGTTGAAGCATCTTGCTCCTCAAGAATGGCCCTCGAAGTCTTGATCGCTTACCGTCTTGTTTGGTAAACAGGAAATTCAACTTTTCGCGTAACATGCATTTTAAATAGACTTGAGTGTTTTTATACAGCTACTATTTTTTTTATAATATACGTGTTAAGAAAATAAATCGCAAATGTTAAAATTTTATTTAATTGATAAATATTTCAAAGTTTGAATTGTTTGCAGAAGAAAATGTTAGAAACATTTTACCGCAAATAGAAATTGGCGTATATTCTTCCAGAAAAAAAAAAGTTTCCGTTTTTTTTTTTTTTTTTTGCTTTAGCAAACAATTTTTATGCCTTGAATGATATTATTACCTCACTAGAAAATAAATAAATTAAAATATTAAAAAAAACATTTTCCAGTTGGTGTTTATAATTCGTTCCTTAAGAGATTAAAAGAGTAGATGTGAGGTCTTTTACAGTACATATATCAAACTAAGAACATTTGTTGATTTGACTTTTTTAGAATATAGTAATTAAATTATAAGCATAAGTTGAAGACGTGCTTACCAGTGCACGCAACTGGTACGCACAAACATTATTTAAAAAATAATTAATTTAATTTTCTACTGACCATGTTAATCATCCAGAAAATTAAACATATTAACAAGGTTAGTTTTTAATGATGTATATTTGTAGTAAGAGTATAAGTAGCTGTTTGTCTTTAATTTTGTAATTGTAGGCTCATAATTATAAACTTATTTATTTTGTTATTTATATAGAAACGTAACAACTACTGATATTGGTTTGAAATAATAAATATTTTAAGCAAACAGAAAGATTGAAATACGTTGGTTTTTAACTAAAAAAATGTTTTGTGAGGTGTAATCAGGCATCGAAGTGGTTAATTTAACTATAATGTAATATTTAAAAAAAACTCGAATTGCATTTATATAGTTTGTGTAAATGTAATAAATTATAAGCGCAGCTATGGCATGAATACATTTAGCAAATAAATAGACACATTTTGTATTCATTAAAAAAATTACTTTTTGGCTTTTTTACGTCTTAGCTGATGATGCTAAAAAGGAAATAAATTGTTTATATTCCAGTTAAAGGTACAGGCAAGTGTATAAACAAAACCTTTAACAATATTTAAAATAATATAATGCGAGACGGTTTTCATTATTTAACCATACTCCTAATTTTTTACAATCAAAAGTTTACACAAAAAAGCATAAATAAAGGATTGCTGAAAAATACCCATATACGCTGTCAATGATTAATTAATAATATTTAAACGATTCGGTCAAAAGTTAAAAAGTAAAATTCATATATTTTCATATCACATATCATAACACAGAAAGTTTATTATATCTCATTAGTAAATATTTAAGTAAATATTTACATTAAGTTATTGGGTGTCTGAGCCTCGTATATTGTCATTGGCAGATCTCTAGTAATGTAGATAATTTTTTATTTATATAAATAAGCAATGTTGTAATTTTTTAAATTCTAATCCATTGTATCATAATTTAAATTCTATCTGAATAAAATAATTAAAATTTTCGTATATTATTTATTTTATACAAATATCATTTAAATTATGTCACAATGGATTAAAGCGGCGTGGATTGGAATTTTATTTAAATTTTGGGATGAAAAAAACATACAATTTAAAATCTTAATAATCTCTAGGATTGATATATAAAACGTAGATAACCATGAAGAGGACTTCAAAAGAAACGAATGTTTTGATGCGCAGCCACGTTTGATTTGATGCGTCGCTATGTTCTATATTTAAATAATTCTATGAGACGTGTAAAAAGAGTTCTTCGCACATATCAAATGAAAATAAAATAAAAGCACACAAAATACATGCACATAAAAGAAAATTAAAAAAAAAATAACTGTTTAAATTAATTAAAAAAAATATGTAGCGAATTAAACATGAATAAAAAATGTACAATAACTTTAAAAACATCACAAAAAATAATCTTTTAATAAAAAAAGTACGTTTCAAAGCTGAAACAGTTTGAAGTTTTTGTATAAAATGTTAATTAACCGACTTTAACTGCTAGTGTCGTTTATTCTGATGTTAGTGAAAATATTAATTCTGACAGTCATACGGACACCATCTTTCATGATTGTAAACAATTATTTTTAACGTTTTTCTATTCTTATTTAGTGTAATTTAATATAACACTATAATTTCATTATAAGCAAATTATTTTACACCTATGTACTCATTAATAGTACAATATAGCGTTATTATTAACATTATCTTTCGTCTCCACCCCTTGCCGTTGACACTAAAGTTTAATACAGCTACCTAATTTCGATAGAGCCCGCTATATTTCATCTCTTGCAGCCCCATCTCATTTGCATCTGATCTTCATTTTCACACAATGCGTGCCCATCAGGCGACCATCATCAAAACTTTCTTATTCCTTCCTCTTTTGAATGTTTATCTAATGAATATTCACGACCCCGTGAGCTCAATCTTCCTAAAAATAAAGTTATGTCACAATGTGCCCTTTTGGATTATATAAATATGCAAATGTATTGCCGGATGCCGAGCGGAAATGCAAGAGCATTATTTTCCCCTTTGTGCATGTGTAGCTTGAAATTGACGAAGAAGTAGTGGTCTACCCTAGACTTTAGTTGTGTCGAAGCGAATTTTGCTTTTTAGAAATTTCAAACTTGATTTTAAAGTTTAAAAATATTTCTTTATATGTCGTTGCTTATGTGTGTTAAAATAAATATTTGTTTGTCGTACAATATAGCTAAATTTTAAAGTTAAAGCTATATTCAAATGGGGAATTTTGCGTTATATTCTATTGTCCGCTAGTTAGGACTGATATCCTAAATGGGAAAATTACCGTATTATATAGTTGGATGATTTAATTTTAGATTTAAAATATAACACCAAAATAGAGGTTCTTTAAATCTAGTAATTGATTATTTATCTAGACAGTAATGCAATCTATGGGCTATTCAGAGAGAATTGTTATTAAAGTAAATTTTATTGAAGTAATTTCTTTATTTTAGATAATAGACAATCTATTATTTTTATTTCACAAACCTAATTGGTTAGAATGCAACACAATACTCCGGATTCCGAAAATAAATTTGTTGATTTTTATTTTACTCTAAAGAAAACCTTTAATTCCATAACAAATTTAAATGTATCAACTTTCCACAGCTAGCAATAGAATACGTGTTAAAGTAAGTTATATTTTGTTGTATTATCATGGAATATATTTATTGAATAAAGATTTTTTAATTATTGTAATTTAAGGAGAAAATCTCTTGGAAAAACATATATTATATCATTGTTTTCCATCTTCGTGGTTATGTAAATTTTAAAATGTTGTATACAAAAGATACATACAAAAACGTTTAATAAGACGTTTAATTTAATACACAAGACTATTTTGATTGATAATAAAACGAATTAATAGGTTTGAATATCTAAATTTATATTTATCATATTGAAACAGAATGGTTAACAAATTATACTAATATAAAATTGTAATAGTTTTATCTTATACAAAGCAGTGATAATTTAAATTGATGTAATTTATTTCAGCTATAATATTAGTACAGTCAATTAACTAAATCAAGGAATAACATTTCTTATAACAATAGTATATTTAAAAATAATTAATTAATATACGTGTTTACATTGTTAAAACAGCACATTGTTAAAAAAAAAGGTACTTAAAAATGAGTATCTACACATACTCGTTTTTCTTTAGGTATAATTGCATCGTACGCGGGCGTATGACATACTCAAATGCAAGTAACCGTACTTTCTCTAAAAAAGTAGCAATGCTATTTGATATTGCTAATATAAACTTCTGTTCAAGCGATCTTAAGGAAATATGACAAACTTAAAATAGTAGTTCAGAAGATGGTTTTTCATATAATTTGATATTGATTGCTTAAATAGGAACTGAGTTATCATAGCTTATTTATATTACTTTCTATTCTTTTGGCAGACCTTTTGGTTAACATTTCTTTTGTTTATAACTTCTTAATGTCGCCCTGGTAGTTTAACGGATAAGGCACTGGACTGCGGCGTTGAGGATCTGGGTTCGATTCCCGGTAATACTTGGTTGTAATTGTCGGTATTTATTGAAAGTGATTTATGAAGGCATCCTTTGTAGGAAAGCATATACTCATTTTTACTCAGTTTTGAGTACATGCCTTTTTCAAAATTGAAACTCATGTTTTCAGAGCCATGATAAGCATCGAATTTAATAAAAAATGAGTACACTTTACTTTTTTTTTTAAGTACCTATATTTTAACAGTGTAGTTTTTGGCCTTAAAATTGGGATACTAAATATCCTAAAATAGGATTTTTTTTAAAAATGTATCATAATATTGTTAATTCGATATTTTATCTGTAAAGCTGTCATCCCAGAGGACTCTTTCCTTAGCATTATCAGATCATTATCCTGATACTCCGAATTCGAAACTTGTCACTATCCACGCTTCCGATATAAAATGAAACCAATAATTATTTAAAAATATTATTTATAAATTATTGTAACTTAAAAACGTATTGCCAACGGTATTACGTAGCTTTATCAAATTTCAAGTTCATATATCATTTGGAAGAGAGTTAAAAATAAATTGATTTTTTTTATAATACAAGGATAGAAGTAAATTTCATAAAAGCGTTTAACAATACAAATATCTGCTTTCAATGAAATAACAGACATTCCAAGAGTTATATAGATTGACCCTAATACGGATATATGGCCATAAAATAAGTTTTCCTGTTTAGAGGATTTTGAAGTTAATACTACTGTACGGAATTACACCAAATTTCATATTAAGCATATTTAAAGCATATTAACTAATTTAACGCAAAGGAAATAATCATTTATTCGTCAGAATCAGGAAGCACAAGAAAATTCAGCACATTGAAAATAGTTTAAGTGGTTCTGACCCTAATTCTAATGAATGAAAGATTATGTCTCTTTGAGTTAATCTCTAAATTAATTTCTGTGTCTACCGCAGCTTTTTTGCATGCTATATTAAACCCGTTTTCCGTTCGGACAGCGCCAAAATCCCCTCTGTCCGTGATATTTGAAACTAAAATATTTTTTTAAAGAACTTTACTTATTTTATTGTCACCCCCTGTACATTCATTCCAGTCAACGTCGGGAGGTTTTCGCTAACAAAATAAATATCTCTTTCACAAAAGAGATCCGAAATATAGAAAAATATATAAACACATTTCGATTCTGAAACCAAAATTTTCTATTATATAAATATAAAAAAAACTTTTCTCCTTCAGGGCATTCTCCGGCCGAGATTCATGAGTGCTGCCGACTACGTGTTCTACCTCCGGCGCCACCTGGTGTCCGAAAGGCGCAGGAACGACCCGACTGTGGGTCACCCTGGGGACGAGGCTCTCTCCATAGGGATCCCGAGGCTATCTTTCCTGTTGAGAAGGCTGGAAGAAGACATTCAGTCCTCCTACCTCAGGTAAAAGCAAGGATAGTGAAGACCATATATATAAGGTGTGCTGGTGTTTCACTTTTTGAAAGGGGCAAGGAAAGAATTCTTTTGACGTCATTTTAGCTCCGCCTTACTATGAGTTTTTGATCATTCTCATTGGCTGTAGGTTTCTAGCATTGCTACTTAGGTTTTTGAAGGAAATTTTAACTGTTTTCTTTTAAATAAATTTATGATTAGTTAAAAACAAGAATTCTTGTTAAATTAAGTACTCCTTGACAATAGCGACAATTACTGTTAAAACGACTGTCGAGAGCATTAGACACGCCCACAGACGGTTGAAGGCGGAGGAAGGCGTCACTATGACGTCAAAAGAATCCTTTTCCCCGCCCTCCATCAGCAAGAGCGAGTACCAGCACACCTTTTATATATAGTCTCCACTATCCTTGAGGTAAAAGGACCATTGTCTACATTTGGATTCAGAGTTGACAAGAAGTTTCTGGGGCATATCGATAGTTAGGAATGTATTAGTTGAAGTTGGTTTTTTTCAGTTGTTTGGAAAAGTTTCGAAATAAATTTGAGTTGAATCTATTTCAGAGATTTTTTGTTAGTTGATTGGGCTAGTCCACTTTTTTTTTTATTTTGAGGTCGAAAAAATGGTAAATTTGAGGAGTGAATGTTCAAAACGTGTTTTGTCACATTGAGGAGATTCGTGGAAAAAAGGCAAATAACTTTTCTGAAATGCATTGACTCGTATACAGATTCCAATTTTTTTTAAAAAAAATATCTTTCAATGGTAAAAAATGTTTTTTGGACTAGCTTAGTTAGGGCATAGTTTGGTTCGATAGAAAATTTTGAGTACTCTTATTTATGAAAATTCTGCAATCATCGAGGCTACTTTTGCCACATTTGACAATCGTTCTGGCCTTGAATAACGACTTTTGATGAAACAAGAATCCTCAAATTTTTAGCGAAAGTAATATTTCAATCCCTTTTCGGGGGGGGGGGGGGGGGACGCCTGTCGTTAAAAAACGACAAAATGAATTTCCTCAGTTTAACTAAATATTTAATCGGAGCAATAACAGGCGTCTGTTCTGCCAAAAATGGCAAAATTTTCGTCAAATATGAATTTCCATTTTTAACCGTGAGGCTAATATAGCGATGTATAAATATCATTTTCTTATATTTTGGACGAAACACATTTCGAACGTTTGCTCCTTATTTATAAATTAATATTTGTGAGTGGGTTAAATTATTATTATGTTATTAAATTATTATGTGGGTTGAATTATTTTAAAATGGATAATTCAAAGACAATTTTCAATTAACTAAATGATACTAGCAAGTCCATGTGATAATTACCAATATATATATAAAAAAGTTTAACGATTATACTCATAGATGACAGCACACCAACAGCTTGTTTTTAAACGCATTTAAAAAAATAAATTAATGATCATGAAACAAAAGCGCACGATTAGTCACTGATCCGGGAAATTCTCTTTGTTTTGAGACCTCCCACGTTAAGATTCGTCGCATGTCAGATCCCCAAAAGGAATCTTTACTACTAAAATAACATATACAGTTTTTAAATTCAATAAAATTTTTAAAAAATTCAATTTAAAAGGGGTTAAAAGGTAAAATTTCAAATTAAATTTCCAACATAAATTATTAATAATTTTTAACTTAATTAAATGGTAATTTTTTTTAATTTAAATAAGAAGTGTTACAGGCAGTTTGAGGCATAGAAATTTCAAAAGCATTGTTTTAAAATATAATTTTTCTCGACGATTCAATGTCAATTTTCTTTCCCTATTTTTGATGCCAGCTTTCTGGAGGAGTTCGTGTCGGACATCCACGAGGGCATCAGCTGCCTCCTCAACATCCTGAGGACATGTCAGGAGAGACAGAAAGGGGCGGGGCTCTTCACCTACGCCACTTGCAGCAGGGCGAAACACTCGCTTATCAACAGGGGGACGGTGAGTTTCACTCTATTTATATACATAGGGACCTCCCTTTTATTGACAACAAATTTGGGGAATATATTAAAATTTTAATATTCGCCGTTCATGTGAATATTTTACAACTACTTAGGATATGGAACCTTTATAAACCCAACAATACCTAGTATTGTTTATTAGCACTCAATAATTCATCTCGGGTTTAAATAGATTTTAGTTGAATATGATGTTTAACAGAAGTGAGCAATTTCTCGTAGAAAGTCTGTTCTAATTTGCGTTTTCAATTGGTTAATTTTTTGTAGTTGTAAAGTCATATTTATAAAAAATTCTGAAGCTACATTTTCAACAAAAACACGCATTTGGGTATTATATATAGAAAAAAAGATTTTTAATTTAGTTTCGTTTATTTTCCACTTCTGAACTTAACCCTTTGCACTCCGATGTCGCCTCTCAGGCGCCAACATAACGACCAGTTCTTTTGTTTCCCTGTTCTTTAAAATAAACGAGAACTTCATGGTCTTGTGTTTAGAACATCAATCTTTTTTGCAACTTGTTCTCTTGCAAATACAAAACAGATTAGGATTTTTTCCCTTTATGAGTATAAAAATTCTGTGGGAAAGAACGTAAAGAGAGGAATAACTGTTCCATAGAAAGAACACAAATCGCAAAGAGTTAATAACATCATAGTCTGTACAAAAAAAAAAGTTTAATACATATGATTTTTCCAATGCTCATCATAAAAGATTGAATTATTAAAAGTTGTTTTTAGTTATTAGTTAACACTGTTTTTAGTAAGAAATAAGTTTAGATTTTTTTTTTAATATTTCAGAAAAGAACATATCTATTACTTATCGGTTATCCTTGATTTTTATTAATAATCTAGATTTCATGCTTTGCAGAGAAGAAAGCAATATAGCCGTAATTAAAAAAAAATTCAATACGCAAATTCTATAGATAAATAACTGGAAAATATCCTTGAACTTGCCTTCTAAGAATTATAGATTTGGGGTCTTTTATATTTGGAAATCTTCTAAAGAACAGCCAATTCGTGAAGTAACATGCACTTAGATTCTATAGCAATGCAGTATGTGGCGTGATCAGTTCAGCCTCTCGTTACTGTTCAAGATTAGTCTCTTTGTATTTCCAAATACGTTTCCATACAACATAATTATAGGTCGGATTTTTTTTGGTTGAATCTTAGTGAAGCTTGTTCGTTTTTGCTCATTTTTTAGACATCAAAAGAATTTTTATGCAATAATTATAGAGTTTTAAGTTTTGGCATGAAATATTTTCCCAGAGAAGCACACGATAGTTTTGCAACAGTTGCAAATTGATCATAGGCGTCGGTTGGTTTGGTTTGGTTAATTTACGTCGCACTAGAGCTACACAGTGGGCTATTGGCGATGGTTCGGGGCCAATCTCGAAGGAAAGACCCGGGAACACATACATTCACACACACATTCATACACACATTCATACATGCACCTCGTTATTTTAGAAACATGGTCAGATGATGAGGAAACACCTGAACTGGCACCCAACGCCTTCAATAGGCGTCGGGACATTGGACCCCGATCAGATTTATCGTGAACCAGTCCCGTATACACGCCAGTATAATTTGTTGGATATTCTGGACGACTTTCTAGTATTTTTGTAGCGAAGCTGGCAACCCTCCGATCGCAAGATCATTACTTTTGTACTTTTCTATGTCAAGTCCGTTGCCCGGATTCGAACCACCAATCCTCTGATTAGTAGCTGAACGCCTTACCAACTGAGCAACTGGGGCTCCATAGGCGTCGGAATTAGGTAATGTCATAATTCCACTGATAAGTAACGTTGAAAAATAGGGAGGAGTTTAGAAACTTTTTAATATATCATTATAAAATAGAGACTGCGATTGCCTCTACCTTTCAGAAAACGCAATTTAAAGTTTTATTTTTATTATAGAGTATATTACTCTTCGAAAGCAAAAGCAAAATATCTTTCAATAATATTGTGGTAAAAAATAGAATTACAAAAATTCTTCCCCTCATCACGATGAACATTATGTTGAAAAAATCCAACGATATCTCTTTTAGTCAGTCAAGTCTCTTTGTCATATGAGTGACTAAATATGCAGGGAAACTAAGTAACGTAATTGAATTGGGTAATAACCCACAATATTAGTGTAGCAGAATACTAAAGAGATTTAAACTATGAAAGAGAATTAATGAGTGAACTATATTCGTTTTCTTCGGAACTTGAGTGTTTTAAGTAAAACAAGGATACTAATGGTTAAGGATGATATTAATTTAATATTTTATATCGATTTTCTCATTCCAGATAAAACTTTTCATACTGAGTAATATATTTAGCCTATACATTTTTTAAAAAATTATACCTTTCATTTCTTTGCTTTCAAAAACTTTTACAATACTAAAATTTTATGGTTAATATTCTCAAAGATTTTATCTTGTAGTGGTAGTTTGTGTTTTTGAGTATTAGCGGCTCACTAAGTTATTTTTCGACTGATACGTTACATTTTTTTATTTACATAAGAAATGTATAAAATGATGTTCTATGCAAAAACATAATTGTCGAAACATTAAACCCGTGACCAATAATTTTGTGAGAGCAAAGTAATTGTTATTGTTACCTCAAATTCACATAATGGTCTTCAGACATGCACAAATTAGCCCCCTCACTGTGCAGCAAGCAAAAATACTCCGCATAAAAATGCCAAAATGATGAATGCCTTAAACTACGAAGAATCCACTGCACTCGCATAAAAAAAGCATCGCATACAAAATAATATCACAATTATTATGAAACGATATTCGAATACAAAGCCCATCACACTCCCGAGCCTGAAAAATGTTCTCATTTCCGATAGGTACAGAAAAAAAAAGTGATAAATATTCAAAATATAACTCTTCATCACACGCAAAAAAAATTAACTCAACCGAAGCACACACACACATCAAATACGCAAAAGAAAATCGCAAGTTAAAAACTCCATCCACACACCATTTCTTCGAACTTCCCCCGAATAATTTTCACTCTCCGCGAATTATCGAAATTACAATCTCCGGGCAATTTCTCTCTCCCCCCATCTTTCCTATAATTTTGATCTTCTTAATAATATCGTTGTCGTCGAGTCATGTTACTTTGAATCGCGGGGGGTGATCTTTGCATGATTTATTCCGTTTGCAATAGGGGGTAGGAGCAGTTCGCACGATTTCCGTAAGTGGCATGAATCAAAGTGCCACTTTGGGCTTCAAGACAAATAGTGCCGCCGACACTGTAAATATGCCCTGTGAGACATCACCAGGAGGGGGGATCTTTGGCATCGACACGATTCTCTTATTAATGCATTTTGGGGGAAGAATCAGAGATTTTGTTGTAATGCTACTCCGGCTACTGTTCGCGGATGTGACCACATCACATTGAGATACTCGTCATGATGTTGTATTTTGTTATTATTCGTCTCTACTTCTGAGATTGATTCACTGAGCTCTAACCGTAACTTCTGAAAGGCTCAAATCTTTTTTCCTC
This sequence comes from Troglohyphantes excavatus, assembly GCA_963932185.1. Classification (NCBI taxonomy): domain Eukaryota; kingdom Metazoa; phylum Arthropoda; class Arachnida; order Araneae; family Linyphiidae; genus Troglohyphantes; species Troglohyphantes excavatus. Next base: position 39,472,360 of record OZ010667.1, read on the forward strand.
TATGGGCGCGTTGAAGCTAATGTGGAAGCAGCCATACTGTACCACCAAAAAATTTTGTAAGTGATTTAGTGGTGTATTTTAATACCAAATCGTTATAGAAATGTTAAAGGTATATAAATATAATATTGTCTTCGTATATAATTAATTTTTATATTACCACACAAATAGAGTTTGCTCTTGCCTTTTAACCACTTTGACTTGCAAATGACTTTCTATATTAATAGAAGATTGATTTTGAAATGGGTTTCAAAAGAAAATAGAAAAAAAACCTCAGCAAAGCAATACATGTTGTATTTTGCAGTACTGCCTCGTATTTTCGAACCATGGTCAGATGACGAGTTCAGAACATCTGAGCTGTCACCCAAAGCAACCTCAAAAGGCGTTAATATATTAAACGGCAGAGATTTAACGTCCATCGGATTTAACATGCACCAGTCTCATATACATAGTGGATGTTTTTTGGTCGCGAAAGAAACGAATTTAACAACCCTCTTATTATCAAATCACAGGGATTTGAAATTAATGTAGTTTCAATTACTTTAAAGTCGTAATAGTCTAGTGGTGGTTCGACAATGGGCTTAGGTTTAGGTTTGAAAGGTTTCGTGTTCGATTTTGAATAATGTTATTCGCAGTCTCAAAACGCATTGGTGAATGGTGTAGGTTAGATCTGTCGTGGCTCAAATGTCTTCACCTCGTTAGTGATTTGGAATTTGGGATAGTGAGGTGCCAGTTAAGGTTTTGTAATCTCTTTGTAACTAACTTTCCCTTATAGCTTGATAAAATCTTGTGTAGATAATCGATTTGTTAAGTTTTCGATTCAGTATTTTAATATATTTTAATATGTTTGACAAAGTTCCCATTTGAGTTTGAAACTAATATGTTATGTTATTACTCTTTTCTTAGTTGTTTTATTGAATCCATAGATTAAAGTTGTTTAGGCCTATCACGCAATTCGTACGGATTATTAAAATTTATAAAGAGTAACTGAAAAATTCAAATGTTTCCATCGGTATCATGAAAATCTGGTTTCTCCAATCCATTTGTTAGTGTTCAATTTCGTTTAGAATATCTTAATACAGGTGAAAACGCACACAGCCAAAAAGAAAAATTATTAATGAAGTATGTAAAATAATTTTAGAAAAAGATCCTGTATATATTGAAATATATTAATACAAAAAGAAACCTTAACATACTTTATATTAATACAATTCGAACGTTTATTGCAGGTAATCGAAATCACATTTCGAATTGACAAATTATTAGATCATTCCCGACGTTATCTCGTCATTTGAAAGTAAAATCACGTGCTTGAATTGGAAGCGGAATAATAAAAGGAAATTAATTATGCAATTATTGCCCGATCCCTCATTCCCCATAGGATTACCAGTAATAGAGCACGCAAATAAGCGATCTGTCAAACACCCCGTTGAAGTCTCCCTAATACCCTTTGGAATGTTCGAAGACGTCCCAATGGATATCATCCCTCGAACAAATGAAGTGGGACTAACGATATTCTGAGCACCGTTTAAGAGCGACTGTCTGACAGGCGGGCTTTTTGGCTTTTGTTTGACTCTCTGCACAATGATCGCACTTAACAGGAGGGATTATCACTTTCGAAATGTGCGCTTGCGGTTGTCGGTGAAAGTGATGACAGTCGGCACGAGTGAAAGTTTTAATCTGGAGGAAGAGCGAGGTTCGTGCTGGAGAAGAGGGAAGTAATCATTGTTCTTTTAATGACAGTTGCGACTATGAAGATGTTCGTTTTCAATTGTACGTGTTCATGTCCGTTCTTGTGATTAAGGTTCTTGAACATCAATAGGTTATGCACAAACCAGAACAGATGTTGTTGAACATCAATAGGTTATGCACAAAGCAGAACAGATGAAGGTTTCTCCAATATAATTAAATTCTAATCGAAAGCACGGGGTTGTTAAATGAATAAGAATGCAATTAAGGTCAAATATATATTTCTACTTCGTTATAAAGATGATTATAACATTTTAAAAACATACTTATTTTTCAAAAAAAGTAACTTATGGGGTTTCTCAAATAACCCTAGTGGTTCCTAAAAGTTACTTATGGGGTTTCTCAAATAACCCTAGTGATTCCAAAAAGTTACTTATGGATTTCTCAAATAACCCTAGTGAATCCTAAAATTTACTTATGGGGTTTCTCAAATAACCCTAGTGGTTCCTAAAAGTTACTTATGGGGTTTCTCAAATAACCCTAGTGATTCCTAAAATTTACTTATGGTTTTCTCAAATAACCCTAGTGGTTCCTAAAAGTTACTCATGGGGGTTTCTCAAATAACCCTAGTGATTCCTAAAAGTTACTTATGATTTTCTCAAATAATCCTAGTGATTCCTAAAAGTTACTTATGGGTGTTTCTCAAATAACCCTAGTGATTCTTAAAAGTTACTTATGGGAGTTTCTCAAATAACCCTAGTGATTCCTAAAAGTTACTTATAGGGGTTTCTCAAATAACCCGAGTGGTTCCTAAAAGGTGACCCCTTTGGTCCACGGGTCCATGTTAGAGGAACCTAGGGTTGGTGTTAGTAGAGTCACAAAGTTATATTTTCTGTGTTTTTTTTGGGTAAATTTGTGTTCTTATTTTTAGTAAAAGTTGTGTAAAATCCAAAGAAATTATCAAATTAAGTTCAGAATTGCTTTGCCCTCTTATTTTTCATTTCAAATAAAATTTAAACGCATACATGCCTAGAAAGCGCGAGACTTACATGAGCATATATGAAAAAAGAGGTCCCGTCCTATTTTAATTTTAACATGGGATTTGTGACTTAATGTTAATTGGGTTGTATTCTTGTAAATTGCCAAGTCTTTTCAAAAGTAATTATAAAATTGTGAAGTTTTATTAACCGCTTAACTGACTAACCCGAGATAACTGGTGCTGGTGTCTATGGCAAATATATGTTATCCGAAGTTAATTGTAGCGGTTAATTGCATGGCGTTATGCAGTGCGTGAAATATGTAGATTGGAATGAACATATACTATGAGTGGCGTCAAAATATTATGATCACCTGACGTTTCGATGGCCTTAAACTCTTATGTAATAAAACTGATGGGTAATATGAAAAATTTTTGATGAATACCATGTTACATTTTTATGAAAAAACTATCTGAAATAAAAAATAAGTAGAGTTAGTTTCGTTAAATCTATTAAAATTAAAGAGATAGGATTAACCAAATGATATTTTAAATTTTTTAAATGTAATGATATATTAATGTGATTGCTTTAATTTTTTTACAAGCTGTGTTCAGAAGAAGACATATTTCTTGGAGGTTTCTAGTTGTTTTTAATTGAATCGGTTATTTGAAAACACCTCAAAGTCTACTTATGTCAACAATTTGGAAATAAAAAATCTGATTTATTGAAAGTTAAAAGTTTAATTTTGCTTTTTTCATTTAATAACGATTTTTTTAGGTTAAAAAACTTGTTTTGGTTTGTAGTCGACTTCAGAATTATATCGCCTATTTTGAGTAATTTTTGAAGTGAGAAAACTTATAGGGTTTCTCAAATATATTTAAATTCTATTCGAAATCAAGGGCTACTGAATAAAAAAAATTACGATTAAAGTCAAATATATATTTGTAGTTCGTTATAAAGATGATTAGAACATTTTAAAAACATTCTTATCTCGTCAAAAAAGTGACTTATAGGGTTTCTCAAATAACCGATTCAATTATAAGCATTAGAAATACGTTTCACTGGAAGAAAAATTGATAATGATAAGCGACAAGAAAAATACAATAACAAACAATCATTATTTTTGTCCCAACTACAACACGAAAACAGCAAGGAACCCATTAAACTTTTTTAATGGTTCCATCGGACCAGCATTCCAAAGCGACCGGTAACAATTCCAATGTTGAAGAAAAGAAAACGAAACCAGATCTGTTGCGAAGTTTGCTCCCCCCCTAATTGGCAAGAAGAAATTAACCGTTGAGAGATGACACCGGAAAAACTTCCACCCTGTCTACAACTCCCATGAATAAGGGGAGAGAATGTAGAGCACACTTTGCGCTAATGATTTTAAAACAATCGTTTACATCTCTCCGCGATAGCTGACCTTTTTTCTTTCAACAAGCAAGCAAGCAACCGGTGTCTTTGGTTGAGCTGATTTTCACTCTGCGTTCCACTCTCTCTTCCAAGAAAAGTAATTAAATCACTTCTATTGTTTCTGAGAAAAGGGTGCAATGTTCAAATCGCGTGAGACTGGTAGTTAATTGCATTTCAGAGGTCTTATAGCAGTGATATGACTGCCTAACGAAAGACCCTTGCAATGGTCATTAGCTGAAGAAGTAGCTTGAGTGGTCACTGTTTAAGTGGGTGACATTTATGTGTGAAGTCATTTTTCTGCTTAATAAATTACATTGATTAGTTTCTAGGAAATATTTATTTCTTTGGGTTTGCAAATAAGGGATAATTAAATAAATTTCTTTGTGAAGGCATTTGCTATCATCGGAAATATGTGTGTGCAGCCCGTGGTTGTCTTTAGGGCATTAATATCAAAAGATTAGGCGCTTGATGCAAAAAGTAACCTAGTTAAATGTATGTTGTGAATTATTGGAATGAAAAGGATCTTATCACATGAAGTATTTGGGGATGTTTGATTTACTACAATATTTTAAATATTAATAAATTATATTGAAGTACTCTCGAATCAAAATGTGTTTAATAATTTGAGCTGTAGTTTATTAATGATCCAAAAGAAAAATAATTATTTCGTCTTGTAATACGAAGATAAAAATTATTGTTGTAATGGCAGAAAATGATGACATTTTCATATTCCGGTGAATAACAAAAATCTTAAGATTTAAGTACATATTTTTGTAATTGTGTGGTTAAATAATTAAAAAAACACTGAATAAAAAATATCTCGGGATTGAAAAAATTTTACTCATAAATAAAATATAGTTCGTGATTGAAGCTGGAATTAGAATATTTTAGCAATTTGAGTAACTTTCTTTTCATTATACTAATTTAGAAGCATCTAAAATAATGCATACATATTTAATCATTGTCCTAGAGAAAATTTCCCATATGCAGTCCCATTAGTTGATTAAAGTGTAAGTAGTAAGCTTTATTAACTTTAAAACAAAAATTATTTTGTAACTTCGATATTCATTTAATATTTTATATAATGCGATCAATTTGTAATACATTTATTATCAAAACACAATTTTGTTATGAACATGTTTTATTATTTTCATGAACAAATGACAAAACTTGTGAAACAAAAACTTCCTAATATATTACAACTTAATAAAAAAAATCGAATGTTTTCATAATTTGAAGGATTTAATATTTAAAAATACAACTACATACCATCTCCTTTCATAAGTTACATAAGCATATATTTCTATCATGAAAATACGAAAGTATCACACGATATTCGTGGGGGGGGGGGGAAAAACCTCTCGTATGTAGAACATTAGTGGCGAAAGCCGATCTGACAGGAGATTTATCAAAATGGCGGCGTTAGGGATTGCTCTTTTAGCCCCACACTTCCGATGCTATCTTTCAGGAAAGATTTCCCCCAGATTGGTGCTAGCGCCTGACCCCTTCAAACTCACTTAAGTGCCACAAAAGGTTAAGCACAACTCTCAACAACTCAACTCAACTCCATCAAGATATTGGCGTCCACAGGATGATGCATCGAAAAGCAGTTCCGGCATTTTCAAGAACACCTTCTCGAACAAAGCCGATCGACTGTTACTCATTAAGGGATTAAACTAACCACCAACAAACCCCGTCTTAAAAGAGTTTCTCTAAATATTTTCTCACAGGGGGGCGCCGTTCTAAGCCAATCTTTTTTTTTAAATTCCCGATGGCCCAGACTAACTAACTCCCTCGAGCGCAGTAGAAAAGAAATCGGATCCGACAAATGACTTAAACCTATGTGGGGTGTTTGGAAAGAATTAAATAACATCTTAACTAAGCTTTTGCCCTCTCAGGAGAAACATTTATTCTTCGGGAACGTGTTACACATACCGCACCATAAGAGGAAGAATTCGAACTGATTCAGTAATTCGCAATGGGGGTTAATCGAGTTCAAAGTTAAGTAGTGGAGAATGCGCATCGAATCTTGATCCTATTTTTTTCTTTAGGTGAGACTATATATTGGACAGTAAGTATTCAAGGTCATCATGTAACACCCACTAAGTATATTATTGAATTATATCATCGCTTTAGCCTAAATTTTTTATTAACGTTTTGACCCATTTCCTCAATTTTAATATTTTCGGTATTGTGTAGGCGATTTAGAGGTGATGGGTCAGTTTAAAATGTGTAGGTTATTGATTAGGGGTCAAGGGCAGTTTGAATTTGGTAGTTTATTGATTACGCAGCGTTGGGTAATTAAGGGCTTGACTTCATTGTTGTTATAATGGATGTCACGAGTGTTGGATATAGGATAAGGAAGTTATAATAAATTGTTATGTATTTAAAGGACTTACTAGAATAATAATAAGCGCAAATTAATTCGGGTTAACATCAAGTAGGGAATATTAAATGAAATTATTATATACATTGTGTCTTATAGAAAATTATAAATATGTTAGAAAAAGTTTGAGTTTTTTTTGCTTTAAGAACGTTAAAGATAAATGCTTTAAAGTACTATAGACTTGTTTCATTTAAAATATTTTAAGGCAGTTTAAGTAATAATATAATGCCCATATTAAAGAATAATATATTTAGGAATGCATTGCAAAACATTTGTAGTTTATATAGTATTTTTTATGTACAGTGCCATAGCAGTGATATCTTTCGCATAACTCACATAATAAGATACACTATGCTTCCAATAAGTTTTTAACTACAATACGTTTTAATTTGCTTACCTGCAGAAATATCTTTTGTAGCATGTATAAACACATAGTTTTAAACAGAGGAAAACGTTTTAGTACATAGAAATAAGGTTACCAGTGAATGAAATAAATCTATTTTTTAAAGCGTAATTTATTACAAAAGTATTTAAATGCATTAATAGGATTTATGGTAAACACTGATAGTCACTAATATTATTGAACTAATGAGAGTCACTAATGTCAATAAGTCAAACAGTAAAAACAAAATTAACCACATAACAGTAAGCAATTCGAAAGTCGGAATATTTGTTCAACTTCAATAGAAAATGGTGAGCAGACAATGAGCCTTTAATATCGCATATTAAAATATTTAAGTTTTTATAATTTTTTGGGGTTGAAATTTTTATATAAATATCACAGTATTTCTTAAATTTTAATTTAGATTTTTGTACTTTACATATACAATTTGTTTTCAATTTTACATGTCATGTTTAAAGACTAACTGTGATCAAAGTATTTTTACTTTCGTTTATAGCCCGCGCTAACTTCTGAAACGTCCTCCAAAAAGATAATAAACAACAATATGACAAACTAAAAATGAAATTTAATGGCAAGAAAAAACGGATAAGAAGTAAAAAGGTTTCAAATCCAAGACAGTAGCTTTGATCATTTCGGATTTGTGTTATTGTTCGTAAAATGTGACACATAAAGCTTAATTGAACGTGTAGTCTCCTTTCATTCTAGGAAAAAATCCATAACATTTCTCAAACTGCTTTTTATGGAAGAATTTGTTTTAGAGCACTTTAGTGATAGCGACAATGTAAAATTTATTTCTCTTTCCTTTTACATTTATTTTTCCCTTATCTCACAGTTGATTGGTTTTACTGAGATATTATTTTTTATTATACCTTAAGGTATAATTTCTACTTTTGAGTTTTATGATGTATCATAAATGTTTTTAAATATAACTGCAGAAAATCTAATTCAAAAGAGAAAAGTTTAACGCCATATATGATACACATTTCACATTTCTAGTCTTTCTAAATCCACACAATGCTATCAATGAATTATTAACAATATTTTTGTTTATCATAAACTTATATTTAATATAAACATCCAAACACTCAATTTTATATTGTTTAATATACCATTCAGAACTATCTAGTAAATGAACAAAAGCACACTTCAACAATTTGAAGTTTAAAACCCAAATTTTGAACTGATTTTTTGTGTGTGTGTGGGGGGGGGGGGGGGGGGGATATTGCATGGCTTTTTTTAAATCGTTTTTAAAATTATTCAACCCCTACTTTAGTTTGTTTTTGTCTCGAATTTACATTCATTTTCAAGAATACAAAAAATTACTTTTTTTGTATGTTTTATCCTGAATTCTAATTGTCTAGACTTAGATCTTTATTTTATCCTACTAATTATCCGTTGTCTGACCCGTCTTCCAAAGATTATACGGGCCAAGACAATGCTGGACGCATGACATTGTGATGCCGACGAATGCGAATCGTTTCCATCGTTAATGTACAAATTTCAAAACAAAAAAATGTTGGATTGGAGTAAAGTTTTATTTATATATGAAGTATTAAGTTTCAATATTTTTCTGTTTACCGTACCTTTCATACCGTAACGAAAGAAACATATTTTATAATAATATATATATATAAAATATAATTCAATATATTTTATAATAATTCAATATAATAACTCGTATCTGTATAAGATAAATTTCCAAATTATTTTGGGTTCAGTTTTCACATCATATGAATAATTTATCGATTTCAATGAATAATCATGGCAATATTTTTGCGATAGTATTTAATAAAAAGTAAACACTTATAGCTAAAATATACTATTCCACTCAATTGACAATATTGTTTCTATTTTAATAACATGTACATTCAATTAATTTTTCAATTTTTAGATAGACGAGTTTTATTGTTTACTCTGTTTAAAAGCCTGCTCCAAGAGTTCGGTACGTATGATTGAATTCATTTTATAACAAACTTTCAAAACACACTAATACATAATTATAATAGTGTAGTTACAAACATTTTTTAATCTATAATTTTAATCACAGCATATTTAAAACCACTTTCTGATAATAAACATTACACAATAAAACAAGAATATAATGTGATTTATAACCACACATAAACCTTAATAATTTAAAATAAACATACAACATACATTAAAATATAAATGATTTATAAATTATGAATTTAGTATATATTAGGTAACTAACTATGCATATCATGACTAATATAATAAATAATGTATGAAATATTCCCATTGAAGCTCCGATAAGTAAATATAAATATTTATAACTAGGATTTATTCTTTTAGGTTGCAGTGGAAATGATTTCTGTTCATAAAACAGGACTATCGACCATAGCTTCATGCATCACAAGTTCCCATATGAAATCTCGGATAGTTGCCATTGAGGTGGGTTTTTCTCTATTCACATTAATAAAGTAAAAGCGATCATATATTCCCACACGGATTTCTATATATAAAGGAAAAATTTAAAGACCTTACTACAAATGATTAATAATTTGAAGTAAGGTATGTTCGAAGAAATGATATATTTTAAGTCGTATTTTTCTTTATTTACTAGCAATATAGACTACATTTAACGTAAGGTAAAAAAAAGTTATTTTTTTCATTAGTAAAGTACACTGTTAAAATGTTTAAATGGAAAGCAAGTAAAATTTACTCATTTTTGATTATATTCCATGCTTATCGTGGCTCTGAATACATAAATTTAAATTAAAAAAAGACATGTCCTCAAAAACGAATAAATGTTTGCCGACATAGAGCAATCCGTGCTAAGCAATTTATTACAAATATTATAGCAAAAACAAAATTATGTTTTTTCTTATATTTTATGTTTAACCAATATTTTTATGCACTAAAATCTGAGTTGCTTGTCAAATCTTTGATATTCATCAATAGTATAATTTTTTTTCTAAAATGTCACGTGCACATATCAAGGTATACTGTGGATATTGTGATTTGCTGCAGAGCGCCGTGCCTTATATTTCCTTAAATAGTACACATTAATTATGACCTTTCATCCACATTTGCTGATTTGATGTAAAGTAATTTGGCAATTTCAGCCCATGTGAAGACTTCACACACATGATATCCGGAACAGCATATAAGTACCAATTTAGATGCACAAATTTTGGCGAAAAATCAGATTGGTGGTCATAAGATTTATAATTATCATTGGTATTTAATTGTCCATGTATTTCTCATAAAAATATTTTTTGTGGTTCTTAATTGAATCTATATTCCTTATAGTTGCTATTAAACTTAATCTACGTTAAATCTTTTTCGATTGTGGGACCTGGTTAAGAGTTATACTAATAATAAACAAATATTTTTCGAAAGGACATTTTCCTGTTAATTTTAGAAAATTAGAATTTATTACAGTTAAATCTTTCAAGTAACCTTATATATTTCTTTATAATATCTGCAATATATAACCTATATAAATATGAGTTTTCTATATTTAGGTATTTAAAACTAGGATTTTAAAATGTCTTCTTTTCTAGTCGTATTGTTGGAAGAGTGTTTTATATTTATTCGTTAAATGAAGAATATTGCAAAATATATATACATATTTAAGCATTTGGTATCTTCAAACCATTTGGATTAGCAAGTTATTTTAGTGGAAATTATATTTTTATAACTGAAAAGAATGTAAAATTTGGTTCTTATTTAACAAAATGAAATAAATTATTTAAGAGTTACATTACATAAAGAAAAAACATTTTTGCATCAAATAATCCAAACTGTTTATTTTGTGCCCTATTTTCTATAAATATTTATTGCTTTTCCCTAGCTCTTGACGATTGTGAGCCGAGCTCCAGATTTAGGGAACAATCGTGTACTAGAAGCGATGACAACAATCCGAATACTGTTTGGGGAATCCGTACGTTTTAAATTCCTAGTATCAGTGCTCAACAGCAATCTAGAAAGTTCTTCAGGACTAGAAGTAAGATTCATAATTTAGAACTTTAATAACTTATACTATAGTTGTCATTTAAAATATAATGGAAAGCTTAGATTTGTGTTCCGAAATTCTCGATATACATTTAACAATGGATCTTAATAACGATGTTATGAACTTTTGTGATAAAATATTTCAGATTGCTGTTTTTAGTTATGTTTAGCAATAAATATTTCTGAAATATATTACAATAAATTATTCCTCATTTCTTTATATAGTAATTAATTTGGAGACACTTTGTATATTTAGACTTCATTAAGTTCAACAACGTTTCTATTAATTAGTAAGGTGATAATTTCTAATCTTTTGCCTGAGAAATAACTTTTATTACCTGGGCATCTATTGTATTTATCATCTCATAATTGTTTCATATAAAATGCTTCATAAAATAATTTGCATAAAAGTGATTAAAGATGATAAATATTGTAGAGGCTTGTTAATCTAACTGTTGCGTCTACTAAATATTTACTTAGGGTTACGTATGCGTAAGATATTTTTTGGATTAATACTATGCAATAACAGAACATTTTCTTTCGGTTCTTTAATTTTTTCAGTACTTATTTAGTTGAGATACGATGTTTATATCTCAGAAGAACCACTTTTTGATAACAGATGGACAGTTTTAGCAATGAAGAATTTTCAATTGTATTATGATTTACTCAAATATTTACAATGTTTTAAAACTTCGAGTTATCCATCATGGATGCGATGTCACATCTCTGGATCTTCATATTTTTGAACAATGCAAGCAATTTTTCAATACTTTAAAATAGTTCATTAATTTTTAAATCTATTGATTTGAGGTACACTGTGCAAGCCATATCTTTACAATTAATTATTTAATAAAATAGATAAATAAGCACATAAACAGGAAAAAATATTTAAATATCCTAGCCGGGAAAAAAACTTTACGATTACAAAAATAGCATAGACGTTAGTTGGTGGTTACATTTTGCAAAATCATGAAAAACAATCAATTCGATTTTTTTAAGCGTTTAGATTTATCAAATAAAAAAAAAAGATAATTTAAAAAAAATCGCTATTGTTATTTCAATCAATCGATTACAATTAACCCAAAAACAGGGAACAACTCTGAATAATCACATCCCAATCCCGTTTAAGCCCCGGCTCATTTCCCGAAACTACTGCGAGCTCGCATCCCATCCATTTGTTAATGAACCGATTTGACGAGACATTGACTTCGAAGATGATGGCTGCGATGGGGCAATCAGGGTCCTCAACACTTTCCTTCATTAACCTGCTTCAATCAGCGCAACAACACGGGCGGAATATGCAGTCTCTGTCTCTCTCAAGGGAACACTTTACAGAGCCCATTATCATTCGGTGGCGTGATTCTAAGACGAGGCAGTTTAAATAGTTTATGGCTGCCCTTGTTTATTGCTCTTCTAATTTAACCTTAATCTTTTTGGGGGCTGAAGGTTTAGTCCGGGAATTTAAATGTTGGGGTGTGTTTGGCGGTATTGTTTGTATTTTTAGAGATTTAAAACTGATTTAAACACGTTTTGCTATGTAAATGAGGAGAGTAGCTTTAAAACATGCCTTAGTCAAAATAATTATATTTTGGGAAAACATACTTTTCATATACATTTACAAGAGGGAGTTCAGATTCGTTAAATAAGGTAATAAATAACTCATTGTATTCTATTCAAAGTGATTTTTTATTGGGCGTTCTAAATCCTGTCTTATTCAAAAGTATTACTTTTCCCAATCTCTGCTATGTTATAAAGATGGCAACATAGCCTGGAAAATATGGAAATCAGGGAATTATCATGGAAATTTTAAATTCTGGAAATATCAGGGAAATTTTCAAAAAATCAGGGAAATTTTCAACTTTCGATTATTAAAATGGCAATTATCGTCATTTTGCCTCTATTCTGGGTAATTTAGTTGTCAATATTTCCTTTTAGTTCTGAAAAAGAATTTAAAAAAAAAAGCATTTTTATGTATTCAGTTTTTTTTTTTTTTGAAACGTGAACCACTGCTGGAAGCAAAAGCAAAGTGCATTGGACCTTGAATGGTAAGCAACATGTGTGGCACTAATGAATAATTGATTTATTGAAGATTGGAATAGGAAATAGGAAGCATATAAAACATTTAAAATTGTCTACAAAAGAAATAATTTGAAAAAACTTGCTTTTTCTGCATTATCTGCTTCTAGAGAACATGTTTAATTACTATTATGCCTGTAGCAATTGTATAATTTGTGTTGTATCCATAAATTATTCTTTTTACTGTCAATAAGTATTGCTTAACATTTTTCATTTATAATGCAGTATATTTATTAGATCATTGTAGCTTTGTTTCTATACAAAGCGTGTATTGAACCATTTCTTAATGAAATTGTAAAATCAGGGAAATTTTTGTGGCACCATCAGGGAAATATCAGGGAATTTTTTTTCCAGAATGCTGTTGTCATCCTGTTATTAATAGTTGCCCAATTCGATATAATACCATTATATAGAATTGTGTTTTAATACTAATTTTGTTAACAATTAAACTTAAATTGATTTTGTCAACTCCAATAAAGTATACTATTGTAGAAAATGAAGAGGACAGTTGCGAAACTCGTCTTATTAAAAATGACGATAACCCTATTGAAATCTAGAAAATAGTTTATATAGACAAGGCAAGTATTGGGATTGTACTCCCCATATATTTAAAGGGTACAGAATAATAAAGATGATGGTCCATCGTGAGGAATTAATCCGAAATGAAAAACGTGTTTTAAAGCTTATGTCCAGTATTCAAATGTTTTGACTTTTTTTGATGAACTATCATCGTTCTTCCATTTTCACAACTTTATACAATAAAAGAGCTAACATCCGACCTTAAAACATCAATTTTCAATAAAAAATGGACCCTCATCGTTTTCTCCGTGTATTCTACCTTTATTTATAAATGAAATTTTGTCGTTTATACGCCTGTTGGTCATTACTCATGTAACATAAAAAGCGCAAGTAAATGATATTGCTTATTTGATTGGACTAGAATTTACTAAACTAAGTTCAAAATAACTTGTTGGCTGACTAAAATTGTCTCTGTCTTTTACTAGGCTTTCACAAAAGATAGTTATACGATTCCTTTTGAGTAAATTTGATTCTTATCATAACTCCTAATACATAAATATAATTTTTGAAAAAGACATGTACTCAAAAATGTGTAAAAATGAATAAAAAGAGCAGTTGCTGGCGTACATAGACTGTATTCATAAATCAATTTTAATAAATATCAACATTACAACCAAGACTTACCGAGAATCGAACACAGATTCTCAGGCATCGTATCGCAGTGCCTTATCCGTTGTACCACCAGAGAGTTGTAATATTAAATAGAGAGCGCCTTCAATGCCAGGCTTTCATAAGGCCGCGGTGTCAACATTGAAAAAGAAAACCAACATCACGTGGTTTTAGCGCTGCCACATTTGGCGTTCAGACATCTGCAGGAGTTCCAAATTTGGTGCACTTTCTTCTTTTTGGTGATAAGGCGTTCTGTCCGTATTCAACTTCTTAACATATATGTAGGTATTTACTTATTTTCAAACAATTTGCGCTAAATATTTCCTCTTCATTAATGAAACGAAAATATAATTTTCTTTGTGTTCAATACTCGAAAAAACGAAACTCTTTATATTTCTCCGGTTTTATTGTTCATATTTTCTTATTGAACTATACAAAATAACAATTGAAAGAACTTCGCTTATGGTAAATTTTTTACATAAAAACGTAACGCAATTATTTCAAAAGTACAAAGTTTCGATCTCGCTTAGTTCTTAAAGTCGCCAAGGCCTGCCAAGTAATATTGGCGCATAAGTTGGCATTTCCACCTATCACGTGGTTTCAATGAAGCACACACGGAAATCAGCATTTTTATTCCTCTATTTGTATCATTACCCTATGTGTACCACCACGACGACGTGAAGAAGTTATAAACAGAAGAAATGTTAAAAAGGTGTGCCAAAAGAATGGGAAGTAAGATAATTGAGTTGTAATAATTTAGTTTCCATTTAAGCAATCGACATCAAATAACCGTCTTCTGAACAACTATTTTAAGTTTTGTGATCGCTTTGTTAAGATGGCTTGAACAAAAGCTGAGATGAGCAATATTAAATCACACTGCTCATTTTGAGAAAGTACGATTACTTAAATTTGAGTACGTCATCGCTCATTTACGATGTAATTGTAATTAAAGAAAATCGAGTACGTTCAGTTACTCACTTTTAAGTACCTTTTTTTTTAAA
This sequence comes from Troglohyphantes excavatus, assembly GCA_963932185.1. NCBI lineage: Eukaryota > Metazoa > Arthropoda > Arachnida > Araneae > Linyphiidae > Troglohyphantes > Troglohyphantes excavatus. Next base: position 39,487,468 of record OZ010667.1, read on the forward strand.
GTGTAGATACATTTTAGGAGTTTTTTTACTTGCAAATTTGGTAAGAAATGTGCCATGTATATTCTTAAAAGTTTATTTTTGGTTTAGAAATTATTTGGATTATAATAAGTAGTAAAAAAAGTATGCGAGAATGATGATGATAACGAATCTTTAAAATTAAAATTAAATCTCTCCTGCTTTTTATAAAAATGCATACGCTGACATAACAATTATATTTATCTGTTTCACACACAAAATACTTAAGATCTAAAAAACTTGCTAATGATTTATTTGGTATAATATATATTCCAGTTTTATATTAATAACATTTTTAATTCGAGATAGCAATAAAAGGGGAGTAATATCAGTAAAGAATGACATCAAAAATATATTCTTAAACCCTATAAATAAATTTAACTTAGATGTAAATTTAAGATTCCATGTAAAGAAAAATCTATAGAAATCAAGTTAAAAAATCTTTTTCGTAGTAATATTCTGTCGATATAAATAAAATATCTTCATAAAAACCACACATTTTCCCCATTTTTGAAGCGATGTGGCAAAAAATCTGACAGAAAGCACATATTCTTTTCAAAATTCTTACGTTTTTTATTTAAATCGCGGAAAGAATAAAAAATATCGATCGCGTTTAAAAACAACACCTTATTTATAATTCAAGACCATATTTATTTTACTCCAAGCACAGATATTACCAGGTAAAAATCTCCGATTTTGAGCAAGAGAAAATATTCTGTACTTTCTCCTGTCTTTTATTTTATCCGATATTATCTGCAGACACATAAAAATCATTATCAGATTTACAGTCAGCAGATCATTGGGCTATTGTTGCTTTTGTTGCCATGCATCCCCCCCGTTAACGCCATTTATTGTCAATAGATGGCGCAATCACTGCCCTGTGATTTTTCTATGGCAATATTGATATTCAACACCACATATGCTGGGAAAAATGGAAGTTTTCCCCGTACGCTTCTCAGTTATTAAATGAAAATTCTTATTGTTAGGTCTCATTTGTGAAATAAGGGCAGCTAACTTTATTTTTTTTTATCTCTTCCTATTTTAATAAAAATAAATCCAGATTCTGCGATTCTGCGATGCAATAAAATAATTGTTCCGGGGACATTGTTAGCATCCTTCTTCGTGTTTTAGTCACGTTCGGAAATATATTTCTTCCTCAAAATACGATGGAGATAGTCGAGTCGATAAATGGTATATTACCGGAGGAATATTTTGTGAGTAGAGTTTTATATCTGTGAAACCACTGATAAGAACGCCATCAGAGTTTGTGAATGAATAAATCACTGAGACTAAGTTGAACGTTAATTTGTAATTTGAAATATGGTTTATTATTTTTCTCAAATTTCAAAACACATAGACAGAAATAATTAAATAGTAAAATAATACACTTTGAAATTTGCTAAACAGGAAATAATTTAATAAATTGTGATTGGGAAAAATAACCATTCAACTAGTTATAAACTTTGTAATCTGCAAGTTTGAAATTGACTTAAAATGTTATTATGCGGCTTAAAATAAGATTTAATATGCAATATTGTACAAGTTGAATGCTTGTTTTGTTACATAAGGTGATATTTGGGAAAATGCAAACTTTTACTAAATGAAAGGACAGATATACTGAATACAATCTTTGCGAATTAATTTCAAAGAGCAAAGCGTATTTTGAACCAGAAAAAAGTAGTTAATTTTAATGTGAAATCTGGAGGTAAATTGGTAGATGTAAGAACCAGGCAGCTCCAGTTTTCAAAATTGTTAAGGACGGACGAAAAATTCTGTGCGTTTCTTGCATCGTATAATACAAAAACGCAGCTCCTTTTCCTTTATATATCTATAGACATTGCTTAGAGCTGACCGGTTCTTGCACTAATTGATAGAGGAATGTTCTTTTATAGAAATAACGGAAAAAATGCACTCAGAAAAAAAAATGGAGCTGTCTGGTTAATGCACCATAGTCTTCAATTAAAATTTTTAGTAACCTAACTTTATAAACATTTTGAGCGTTTGGTTCTTACATATAAGTATATTTAAATATGTATGTATATGAAATTTGAGACATAAAGTACGTTTGCATAGAATATTAAAATGTTAATGCATATGCATTTCTCTTTCAGACTGTGACGCTCATCTTTCTAAACACGATTTTAGACCAATGTTTGAAGTTGTCAGACAGAGTGCGGGTTCAAAGTGAGCTAGAAGAAGCTGGGTTGGACGTAGATTACATAGAAAAGGTAAAACCCAATCTACGAATAATAGAATAAATTTAAAGTGACGAAATCCATGTACATGTATTTAATAAAATCAAGAATTGATTTATACTTAATTAAAAAGAAAAAAGAAGCTCGCCGAAAATGCTTTGTTGAACACCTTTTGTTAAAAATCTGCATTTGACAGGTTCATAAACAAGAAAAACGAAATTAACTTGTTCTACACAACAGGCAAAGTTTTTATGAAGACTGTATTTTTTTTTTCATTTGTTCTTATAATACGTTATAGTTATACTTGTAAATTATGTTGTTATACTTTTTATTACTAAAAAAAACTCTTTTAATAAAAATTAAATTTAAGAAGCTACAAAAATTCAGTTGGCATTATATTAAAATAACTGTATCACGTTTCTTATAAAATTCTTCTTTGTTGCATGTCTTATCTACAATCATGTTGAACATAAATTGGCGAAGCTTTGTTTCAAAAATGAAATAAATCTTTTAAAACTACGTGCAGCAGAAGAAAACACTTGAATAAAAATGATCGCGCTATTAAGATAGTGGTACCACCAGCGTTTCACTTAATCTTTTTAAAGAAAATTCCATATATATGACTGTATAAAATTGTGTATATTTTAATACAGTTATCTCACTATTCGGCGCCAGACAGTTATTTAAAAGAGTTTTGAAAACACTATTGAAAGCAGCTTTTAAATTCAAGAGATTAATTATTTTTTATTAAAGTGGAGAACTTTCAACTTTTTATCTACATCAACATCGCTTGGAAACTAGTTTTTGCAGATGTGACAAAAATATTACAAGAAAAAAAATTAGTCTTAAAGATAATTAAATTACTCCAAAGCTCTCTGAAATATCTATCTGACATGATTTCAGATGGCTATCTAAATAAAAATGATACACTTAAACATTCCAAAAGCTAGTGGTGTGAAAGGTTGTTTCTAAGTAAGGTTGTTTAAGTTATTAGTTTTTCGTTGATTAATTGTTTTCAACCTTATCAACTCAGGGAGGTTGATAAACTTTTATTTTATTGGATTAATATTCTATAATTATTTAATCATTTAGGAAAAATTGGAATTACAGACGACTCATAATTTGAATCATATATTCATATATCAGTCGCAATATTAAAAAGGATATTAATTAATTTCCTTTTAAGATGGTGGATCACGAATAGCATGGTGGTCATGGCAACATATTCGTGATTGGATAGACGGAAATTCAATTCGGACAACCGAAAATTCACAGTGGGAGTTGGTGCACTTTAAATCTGTAGTGGGATGCAATGTTTTCACATTTCTACTTTTCTCGTAGTGTGGAAGTTTGGATAGAGGGGTACCAGCTCAGGTTTAAAATCGCAAGACAAAGTTTCTTAGTCTTTCTCATGGGATATAATCCACATCAACGACAGAATATCCCATTATTTAGCTTTGATATTTGCTTGTTTTTATTTATTTGCTTGTTTTTTTGCTTATTTGCTTTTTTTTGCTTGTTATTTGCTTGTTTTTTGAAAAACAGCAACTGCACTTTATTTACTTCTATAATTTAGAATTAACTCTTTACAAATGGAATTCGTAAGACACTGTATAACGCATCTTTTTGATATGGAGTTATAGTGTCGTAATGAATCACATTAAGAAGCTTAACATAGTGTTTCCGACTTTCATATGTAGCTGATTTTAAAGACTTTTCACTTTACAAAAGTATGTAAACAAAAGCGTTTAAAAAGTTTTGCCAGGTTTTAATTAACGTGTCACTGTAGCTAAAACCTGGCAAAACTTTTTAAACGCTTTTGTTTACACACTTTTGTAAAGTGAAAAGTCTTTAAAATCAGCTACATATGAAAGTCGGAAACACTATGTTAGGCTTCTTTATGTGATTCATTAGGACACTATAACTCCGTATCAAAAAGATGCGATATACAGTATTTTACGAACTTCATATGTAAAGAGTTAATTCTAAATTATAGTAGTAAATAAAGTTCAGTTGTTGTTTTTCAAAAATTTGAGAGGAGAAAGTGACAGATGCAGAATAAATAACTGATAGTTTGAGGTATATATTTTTATAGTAATTGTCTATTTTTATTTTATTTTATTAAAAAAGCATTTTCTTAAATATGTTGCAAATCACATTGCAACATAAGAATGGCCCATATATTCAATATAGAATACAAGCATCACCTATTCCACGGCATTTGTCCCCTCCGAATTTTTTTTGTTATTATTTGAGAATATGTTAATTAATGTAAAATAAACCCCATCATTTGTTTAGTGGGAGTTAGTTACTTTTAAAAAACAAGGATTTATTTTACGTTACTTAACCTATTATAAAATAATAAAAAAAGTAGCGAAGGGGGACAGATACCGTGGGATACGTCGGAAATGGGACACCAATAAAATCTTGAAATAATAATAAAAAACATTCAATTAATTATTTTTTCGCTTTTGGCGAGGTTTTTTTTTTATGGAAGCCATTTCTAATTTATATAATCTACTTAACTGATATTACAAGTAAAACCTTTCTGTCCGTGCTCCGACATAGACATACTCGATTGTTGTTTTAAATATAAAATGTATGTCTACCTGTAGCTTTTCAATCTCTTTTCAACTAGCAACTCCGTGTGAGGTTCGGCAACAGCACTCACCGCATCTGGAGCGAGATCGAGAAGTGGCGGGAGCTCCAGATCGACATGCAGGACTCCCTGCAGAAACACCACGAAAACGCCAAACTCAGGAAAGAGGTGAGAACTCGGAAATTTATCGATTTCTAACCTCGTGTGTATTAAATACACAATTTATGCAAATTGAGGTTTGTGGTAAATTTTGTATGTGTAAATTAGAAATTCAAAATAAAATGTTATAACTAGAAAAATAAATAAATACTAGTTATATTTTGGTTGAAACAAAATACAAACAGGACTTTTGACAAGTACGAACGTGTTGTAAATTTTGTATGTGTTTATTAGATATTCAAAATGAAATGTCATAACTAGAAAAATAAATAAATACTAGTTATATTTTGGTTAAATCAAAATACAAAAAAGGACTTTTGACAAGTACGAACGTGTGGTAAATTTTGTATATGTAAATTAGATATTCAAAATATGTCATAACTAGAAAAATAAATAAATACTAGTTATAGTTTGGTTGAATCAAAATACAAACAGGATTTTTAACAAGTACGAACATGTGGTAAATTTTGTATATGTAAATTAGATATTCAAAATAAAATGTCATAACTAGAAAAATAAATAAATACTAGTTATATTTTGGTTGAATCAAAATACAAACAGGACTTTTGACAAGTACGAACGTGTGGTAAATTTTGTATGTGTTTATTAGATATTCAAAATGAAATGTCATAACTAGAAAAATAAATAAATACTAGTTATATTTTGGTTGAATCAAAATACAAACAGGACTTTTGACAAGTACGAACGTGTGGTAAATTTTGTATGTGTTTATTAGATATTCAAAATGAAATGTCATAACTAGAAAAATAAATAAATACTAGTTATATTTTGGTTGAAACAAAATACAAACAGGACTTTTGACAAGTACGAACGTGTGGTAAATTTTGTATGTGTTTATTAGATATTCAAAATGAAATGTCATAACTAGAAAAATAAATAAATACTAGTTATAGTTTGGTTGAATCAAAATACAAACATGACTTTTGACAAACACGAACGTGTGGTAAATTTTGTATGTGTAAATTAGATATTCAAAATATGTCATAACTAGAAAAATAAATAAATACTAGTTATATTTTGGTTAAATCAAAATACAAAAAAGGACTTTTGACAAGTACGAACGTGTGGTAAATTTTGTATGTGTAAATTAGATATTCAAAATATGTCATAACTAGAAAAATAAATAAATACTAGTTATAGTTTGGTTGAATCAAAATACAAACAGGATTTTTAACAAGTACGAACGTGTGGTAAATTTTGTATATGTAAATTAGATATTCAAAATAAAATGTCATAACTAGAAAAATAAATAAATACTAGTTATATTTTGGTTGAATCAAAATACAAACAGGACTTTTGACAAGTACGAACGTGTGGTAAATTTTGTATGTGTATATTAGATATTCAAAATATGTCATAACTAGAAAAATAAATAAATACTAGTTATAGTTTGGTTGAATCAAAATACAAACAGGATTTTTAACAAGTACGAACGTGTGGTAAATTTTGTATGTGTTTATTAGATATTCAAAATGAAATGTCATAACTAGAAAAATAAATAAATACTAGTTATATTTTGGTTGAATCAAAATACAAACAGGACTTTTGACAAGTACGAACGTGTGGTAAATTTTGTATGTGTTTATTAGATATTCAAAATGAAATGTCATAACTAGAAAAATAAATAAATACTAGTTATATTTTGGTTGAATCAAAATACAAACAGGGCTTTTGACAAGTACGAACGTGTGGTAAATTTTGTATGTGTAAATTAGATATTCAAAATATGTCATAACTAGAAAAATAAATAAATACTAGTTATATTTTGGTTAAATCAAAATACAAAAAAGGACTTTTGACAAGTACGAACGTGTGGTAAATTTTGTATGTGTAAATTAGATATTCAAAATATGTCATAACTAGAAAAATAAATAAATACTAGTTATATTTTGGTTAAATCAAAATACAAAAAAGGACTTTTGACAAGTACGAACGTGTGGTAAATTTTGTATGTGTAAATTAGATATTCAAAATATGTCATAACTAGAAAAATAAATAAATACTAGTTATATTTTGGTTAAATCAAAATACAAAAAAGGACTTTTGACAAGTACGAACGTGTGGTAAATTTTGTATGTGTAAATTAGATATTCAAAATATGTCATAACTAGAAAAATAAATAAATACTAGTTATAGTTTGGTTGAATCAAAATACAAACAGGATTTTTAACAAGTACGAACGTGTGGTAAATTTTGTATATGTAAATTAGATATTCAAAATAAAATGCCATAACTAGAAAAATAAATAAATACTAGTTATATTTTGGTTGAATCAAAATACAAACAGGATTTTTGACAAGTACGAATGTGTGGTAAATTTTGTATGTGTAAATTAGATATTCAAAATAAAATGCCATAACTAGATAAATAAATAAATATTAGTTATAGTTTGGTTGAATCAAAATACAAAAGGACGTTTGTACGAATGTAACTGGGTAATAAAGGCAAAAATAACTTTTCGAAATTTATCTTGCTTTTAAAATTATCGAAATATTTTTTAAATGCTCATGCAAAGCATAGACATATATAAATAAGCATATTATAAAATATCACATTTTTGTTATTATAACGCACAATAGTTTTTCGGTGGAAAAAATAAATTAAAGAAATAAGTTTTCTTGGAAATATCATAACTGACTAAATAGTAGAGTAGTTGTTATTCTAACGCACAACTGTTTTTCGGAATAAAAAAAAAACTTACCATAAATTAGTTTTCTTGGAAATTTCATAACTAACTAATTAGTAGAGTAGTCTTACTATATTATCAATTATAAAATTGACAAAATATTGACGAATATATCAACTTTGTAAACTTTTGGGTATTTAATTTTTTAATATAAAATTCAATAAAAGCTCACAACAAGTAAAATTTCATTTATTGACCAAATCATTAATGAAAATTTAAATAAAAAGTATAAAATTTTCACTACAGTTAAAACAATTTTTTTAAATCAATCTAGAAAGAAAAATAAAATATATAAAAATAACTTGTGAAAATTTTATTTCTATTAAAATTTGTAAATTTGCATTTACTAATTTAGTTTTGAATAGAAATGCTCACTGCATCAGTTATTACAAATTACCAAATAACGCATATCTTTTGGTATGTAAAACACATTCTTAACCAATTAGAATCATTGTCATGAAAAGGACTTAACGCTTGCTTTCCCAGAGAAAAAGACCCTTAAACATATTGTATTTTAAAAACATTCTTTCGCGAATAACTTCTAATTTACTTCCGTTCAATTCTCTTTTCAAATTAGAACAATCATTGTTTTGCATATTACATTCCCATTCAAGATGGAAGGAACATTTTTTTGTCGTCGCCCGAAACCAAGCAGCCATTCACACGAACTTTGAGTGGAAGTACGGCGTGTGAAACAATGCTATCTCCCTCTCGAATAAATAGTGTAAAGAGAATGTGGTTCTCCTGTTACCTGTTTTTTTATTATAAATAGTACACGGAATCGCAAACAAACAATGGTTTCCATTTGATATCGATCATATGGTTTGGACAGAAATGGGAAATTCTTGGTTTCCTCAGCGGACGGATGATCGGTTTTTACGTACTACCGTCGATTAAGATAATAACATTTTAGCGATGGGATTAGTGCGTACAAAGTATAAAAATATAAAATGTTACTGTGTTGCATTTTATAGAATTCGCTTGTTGTGTTTATTGTTATTTTTATGTAATTATTAACTCGAGGTCACTACTCGGAAGAGAGTGTTTTACACCCCACGGAAAGTGATTGCCAATTTTTTCTAATTTTCTTTATATCAAAATGGGTCAAACCCGGTGTAGTTGCTTTCAAGGTCACTTTCTAATGAGAGAAACGGATTTTGTAATTTTCCGTCGCAGCTCATTAGAATCTAAGCCCGGGTGTTAATCTAAATTTTGGGGCTAAATTTATTTCCTTATTTCAAAATGGGTCAAACCCGGGGTAGTTGCTTCCAAGGTCCCTTTCTAATGGGAGAAACGATTATTTTGTCATTTTTTTTAGATGTTCATTAGGATCTAAGAACTGGGGTGTAAATTTAAGCTCTGGGGTTAAATGATATGTTTTGCGTAAGAAGTATGCATATTTTAATTATAACTATGGTGTATGGTTATGGCATAAGAAAGTGGCAAGTAAGAAATGAATCCGAGTTAACAAATATAAATAAATAATTATTAAGTGAATGTAACCGAGTTTTCGAGAAATATTACGCAATTTTCTCTTGCATATAAAGTTATTTTTATTTATTTTAGAAATAATTTTTTTTTGTTATTAAAAAAATTATATTGACGCATTTAGAATAAGAATTTTATTTTAGAAATCTTAAACCCATACGATGTTTCAGTTTACTCTGAGGGACATCCATAAACAATCAAATTGAGATTTCATCCTATCGATATACCTACTAGAGGATGATATCTCTGTCTTGTTAAAATTTTAGAAACGAACTATACTATCGTTTATAATTATTTAAAGTTGAAATGAAAATCAGTTCAATAAAAATGTGTAACTCAAAACTGGTTATGATTCACATTGAAAGCGAGTGCCTCATAAACCAATTGATATCTTTTTATTCGTATATTTAATTAGTTTATCATACGATTTATGATGTTAACTATAATTTTAATATACTCGCACGGTGGCTACTATTAATGTAATAGTTTAAGAAGTTTAAATTTATTCTATTTCTATAGTATTTAACTTTTGATTAATACTGGCATAATTTTTTATATTTTTAATTATAATCTTTACATGATTATGATTATTTTCCGTTAAATAATTTTATGCAAAATACACATTTTCTGTAAAAAAAGAGTCTTTTTGAATTTGTACTTAAAGTTACATAATAACGTATGAAATCTAATAACTATTTAACAGAAATATGTTAGATGTTGCATTCTATTTGCCATCGGGTCACAATTTAATCTTGAGCAGCGCTGAAACATATTATGTACAGCCGCGGAAAAAAAAAAACGAACCACCGATGATTATTTCGTTAGTATTTATAGTAGAGCTAAACTTGATATACCATTTTGTAGGGAATAAAGTCTACTACACATTGATATACAAAACATTTGCATAGGGGACTATCCTCATATTAAAATCCGCACCAACTTTAAAATTTCCAATAGCAACACCCAATTTTGATTCAATATTTAAAATCTACGACAAAATTTATCGTTGAATATCAATTTGCAAGTCATTTGGTTAAGTAGTTTTTTAATTATGAATATCGAAAGTTTAGAACTCGTAATGTTAAATGAATTTCTTAAACTTTTAATCATATCTTTCGAAATAATAATTTTATTAAGCTGAATTTTTTATGCGTGTTACTTCTAAACGACCCAAATAAAATACACTAACTTTCATTACTTATATGTATATTTTTTAATTTTATTTAAATTAGGATATTAATATTCATAAAATTTATGAATAGCAACCATGCTATATTTTGATAGTGATGAATTCAGAAAAACGTTTTATATGCAAATCTAAAATTTCATGATTTTCCTCTTTGTAGTTTTTTGGCAATATTATAATGTGCATCAAATGATCATTTAAGGGGTCATACACAAATTTAAAATCTGCAGAACTTAACAGAAATCTACGAATTTTGAGAATTAAAAGCGCTGTGATCGGGTTGGTATAAAATTATAAATTCTTATATAGAGGCGAAGGGTATACAGGAGTGAGGGAATGAATGACCACGGAAAAATAAGAACCACGGCTAACGCCAAAACATTTTCTACCAGCGTACTTAATTTCGAAGTCTCACTAATACTTTGTTCACTGTGGAAGTAGCCCCTCAAATAAGATCGATACATATTGTCTAATATCTCTGCATATAAATGTAGGAAATTAACGAAAATTTGTATTTAGATTATTTTGAGGGCGGGGAACATTTCTGCGCTATCAAAAGCAGGTGTTGCTATTGAAAATTTTAAAGTTGGTGCGGATTCGAGTATGAAGATAGTCCCCTATGCAAATTTTTTGTATATCAATGTATAGTAGACTTTATTTCCTACAAAATGGTATATTAAGTTAAGCTCTATTATCAAAACTAACGAAATAATCATCGGTGGTTCGTTTTTTTTTTCCGCGGCTGTACCTTGGAGACTGACCATAACATAAATAAATTTATGACAGACAACATAACTAAACCCTTACGTACGTTTACTTAGAAATAAACAGTAACTAGATTTTTTTTTCTATTTAAAAACTTATATCAGCAAATAATTAAATTAGTTAAAAAACGTTATCCAAATTCAGGAATAACAAAAGCAACTGAAAACTTGATATTATATAGAAACTTTGATATTATATAGAAACTTTGATATTATATAGAAACTTTGATATTATATAAAAAATTTGATATTATATAGAAACTTTGATATTATATAGAAACTTTGATATTATAAATATCTATTTAAGAATAATTTTTATATAATTGTTGCTTTTAAAATATTTGTAGTAGCCCGACATTAAAACCGGGCACAAAACCAAATTCAAAATAGAGACATTCAAAATAAACATAATTTAATTCACTAACCCAACTGCATTCATTCGCTGTGGACAAAATACGCCTGTGTTAGTCAGAGATAAATTTTAACTCTACCTTAGAGTAATAATTAGTCAGGGTTTTCTGAAATGACATCAACAGAGACCAAAAATAGTCCTCCGTACGTGCATTAAATAATTACGTCGTCGTTCGCAGAATGCCAAAAATGTTTCCAATGATGACGTTGCAACTAATGTATTCTCCAGATTTTATGGTCCTACATGAGTATAAATATGTAAATCAAGTTATTATGTATTCTGACAGGTAGAAAATCTCGTTGCCCACCATAAATAATTTAATTAACGCGTCAAAATGATTTTGATCCCTAGGTACTTTAAAGCAGAAATTGTCGCGCAGGGTTTTTGGAATGTGCCGATTCAAGGGGCTATATCAGTTTCTTTAATATGCAGTGGATGTGTTTTGTTTAAATTTAAATATATTATAAAAATAATAAGGACCCAGTTGATATAAAATTAAAAAATATAAAAGTAAATGGGGCTTGGGGTAGGATATTTTCGCTGGAAAAGAAACAATATGTTTATAATATATTGTATATAATATATTATAATCAGTGAGTCGGACAGGGGAACGAATGAAGAGCACCCGCGAAGCGTTTCACGTGGGTGAAAACAAGCAAGTTTCTAAAAATGATGAGTTGAAGCTGTGTTCAGGTCGGGTCACCAATGTAGCGCAGTGCTTTTGGCTGTCACCCGAAATTGGACCTGAGCGTAAATAAGTAATTACTCGGGCCCATGTGGGTGTATACGGTATATGAAATTGGTATACGGTATATGAAATTGGTATACGGTATATGAAATTGGTATACGGTATATGAAATTGGTATACGGTATATGAAATTGGTATACGTTATATGAAATTGGTATGCGGTATATGAAATTGATATACGGTATATGAAATTGGTATATGGTATATGAAATTGGTATACGGTATATGAAATTGGTATACGGTATATGAATTTAGATAATAAACGCTTGGTCATTGTGTTGTAAAAATCCTTTTTCAGTCAACGTATTTAATCTGAGTGAGTTTTTAAAAATATATATATTTACAAGAATTTAGACAACTATGTATTGGACTATTAACATAAATTTTATAAAGTTGTCAAAAAAACTTTAACAAAATCAGCAGACTAGATAACGTATATTTTTTTTACAATAAAGTGTACTTAGAAAACTTGATTTTTATAAACGAGTATAACAATACGTAAAATCCCGCTTGAATGCACATCCTGGAGCTTTTTTACACGCAAGATCTTATCAGAGTTCAATAGATCCCAAAGAATTTCGACTCGTAATTTACTGAAAGTACCATTTACGAAAACTATGTGTTTGGAATAGTGCACCTAAAGGTGTATTAAATCATTTTCTAGCTCGTTAGAAAACACGATGTCAGTACGCTACCTGAAAGTCAATGACTTTCTTTTCTTTTTAAGTGTAAGAAGATATCTTTGTCATGTAAGCGGAAAATTATATTTTTGCATATAAATTTATATAAAAATGTCTTATCTAACGTTATAAAGTCTCCAGAAAATAATTTAAAACAGGTAAAACATTTAATTTGTAGTTGACGTATAAATCGTATAGATTAATATATCTTTATATTACAGTAAAGCTAGTGGTTATGTTAAAATGCCAAAAAATCATGCATCACACTATATATTAAGGCATGTTTTACAAATACTTCAGATGTATCTTTAGAATGAATCGGCGGATTTTTTATTATTAACGATTATTAATGACCTTTTACTATTAATAAAAGGGTTTGTATCCTAAAATAGTACCTAAGAAATAAATAATAATATACGTTTACTTAAATGACTTCAGGGAACATTCATGGCAAATTTGAAGAAAATCATACAACGCGTGTGGTCGTAACTGCTTAACAAACATGTGCCGAAAGGTCGAGTTCAAACAGAGACCTGTCGCTCAGTCAATTATGACCGGACTTTAAAAATAATATTAGTAAAAACAAGTGTTTTTCTTAAAAACCCGTCGAATTCTAAACATTTTATAAATAAAACGTTTTTATCCGATGTAGAGAGTTTATATAAAAGGTCATATCAATATATAAATAGAAAATTATAAAAAGTTTAATCCAAACTTTTTATATGTAAAACTAACAATTTGTAAAAAAAAAATCGTTGGGTGGGGCCAGAAGATTTTTTTATACGAAACGTCAATTCAGTAGGTTATAAAAATAGGTATCGGTCACCAACACAAAACATTTCCGGCAAAATGAAGACGAACAAGCTGTTTCTTCTGACACCTTGAGCCTTTATCCACGCTCTGTTCATGCTTTAGTAGTATACACCGGTATATGAACCATACAATAAAAGTGGCCACGCTCATTTAAAATGAACTCTATCCCCCAAATTCGACCCTTCCTGAAAAACACCACACCAAAAACAACTCAACACTCCACACATAACCCTCCTCTACGAGTTCATGTCCAAAAATCCCCCCCCCCCCGTCTAGGGGTGCAACCCATCCATCACTTTCTTTTGATAGGAGGGCACACACACTTCTATTGTATGGTCCAGGTACCGGTGTATACTACGGTTTTCCATTACTATCGAAAGAGACGAAATTTATGTCAATCGTCGTATTTACCAATGAGTGGTAGTGTCAGAATGGTTTACTAATAATAGTTTCTAAAACCATGTTATTTCTATCCTTTTACCCTTTCAGTTCATTTTAAAAACTCTATTCGCGTCAAAATAAAAATAAATGCAAAAGCATAAAAATCGAAATTGTGATTAAAATATATTTACATACTTCAGCTCTAATCCAAGTTTGTGTCTGTCTGATAATAAATGACACCGAAAATTTAAATACGTAGAAATATTTCTGTTACATATTACTAAAGATTTAAGAAATTAATGTGATTACAATATAGAGGGATATATTTTCATTATAAAAATATTTGTTCTGTTCTTTTCACAGGTTCAATTATTGCGAGATGCCCTAAAGGTGAGTTTTCATTAAAATATAATTTAATATTGCTAGCTTTACCTAAATAATATTTAATTTTCCCGTTTTAAATTAAAAACTGGAGATTATTATACTGTGTGATGTTCAAAACGCAGATATTTTTTTTAATGTATTTAATTCCCAATTCATCACTCAGTTTTATTAATATAATTACCAATTTGAAAGTGGATGATTAAAAGGAAAACTTTTATTTACTTAATATGCACACTTTCTGAAGATTACCATAATAAATGTTAATTGCTACATTAAATAAGATTTAAATAAATTTCCTTAGAGTATATTCTAAAACAGTTATTTTTTATGTTCGAAATATTAAACTAGTTGAAGATTCTTGCAGTAATATTTATTTAATCAAAATCGGAGAAGTCTTGATTTATGTTTGACATTTAATAAAAAATGATTTCTTGGCGTTAGAATAAAGCATGTATTTTAAGAATAAAAAATATAGGTTTAAAGAGATTTACGTTTTTGATCATAATCCGAGAATTTCTAGAGGGTCATTTAAAGTTTAATCGTTACAAATGTTTTTGATGTTTAAGGGTACACTGGACCAGGAAATACTTTTGTTTTTTAGTTTTCAAGCTAACACTCTGAAATTTTTACTATGCATTTATAATGCTCATTAACACAGGACAAAGTTATGGTTTGAAAATAATAAAACTTTTTTAATTAAATTAGAAAAAATCATATAATAAATAACAAAAAATTTAAATGTTTTTTTTGCGAATATTTTTAGTGTAACATTTTTGACACCGCATTACATACCTAATTTGTTTCATTCGTAAAGCAATTAAAAAATATTTATTTAATTTTTTAAAATTATTTATATTTCTGTTACAGATATTTCTAAGCAATATTCATTGCATAAAAATTATTATTCAACTTTCATTCAAGAAACATGCAACAATCATTTTCTTTAAGTATATAAAACATTTAAAAAAAAGTTTCAAGATTCTAACCAAAAAAACTAATGCGCGGGGAACATTTCGAAATATGACCTGCAATCAAATTTAACTAGATGAGAAAAACGCATTTTTGTGAAAGTTGTTTTTAATTAAATTTTTTTGCAAAACTTATGGGTTGTATACACATTAGATGTGACATTTATATAGTTGTTCTTATAAATATAAACAACAGCGTTATTTAAAACAAAAAATAAAATCATAATTACTTCAATAAGCATTCCTCTTCTTGCTTTGTACGTTTTTTAAGTGACGGATTTTTGCTATTTTGTAATGAAAGGAATTGTACCAATTCGCTGTACCAATGTACTGAATGAAAGGAACTCTAGTCACTAACACTAGCGTTTAAATATTAAATCGAAAATTTATTTGAATTTTAACTAAACATCTCTGATATAAGAGGACATACACTATATTCTCAGTCATAAAATGTGTTACCAAATGACTCAGATTATTGTTTAACTTTTAAAAGGCAAATGTTTACACATCACGTTTAAATAAGAATATCCGTTTTACATATATTCCAATATACGTACTAAATATTCAAATATATTTACGTACTAAATATATTTACCTGATAGAAAAGTTGTCATTGTTTATAGTTAAGACTATGATTTTATATGGTTATTACTTAAAATTCCCAAATTGCCGTAAAAAGTTATTCAGTTTTTTGAGTGAATTTTAAAGTGATTAGTACTTAGAAAATCAAATTATAAGGAATACGCTTGACAACGCGTGGCTCCATCTACGTAAAAGTACTTTAACTAATTCCATCCCCCACCACTCTATTATTTACTTCAACAAACATGCCTCTTCCTGCGTCATACATGTCTTGGGTGCTATTTCATCATCTTCCCTGAGTTATTTTCTATTAGTTATCCATATGGGAGATCAGAACAAAAAAAAAGAATTTACAGTGTGTTTTTTGCAATTATCAATAAAACAAATCAAGTATGTTATCAGTAATTAAAATTAAGTCCGAATGGAATGCCAGTGTCGAAGAATGTGTGATGTTAATAAGAACATTTCACTGTGGATTGTTAAAAAAAGGAGTGAATATTGAATTAGTACAAAGCAATAGCCTATAAACTAGCAATTATTGGATCTTTTGGTTCCTAAGTATCTTCAATAGTTATAAAACTATTTAATAACTGTTAAATTCTGTATTATAACTGATAAATATCTTTAATTTGTAGAGGCTTCGTGATGAAAGGAAAGGAATTCTCTGTATACATAAACAGGTAAATTTTAAATGTATTTCCGCAATGTATATTTACTCATTAGTTTCATAAGTTAATTAATATGCAAAGTCAGGTTTGAATTATGTTGCATTTTTAACATAATTGTAATTTTTCTTGTCATTCAGCTCAAAGGTCAATGGAATAACATGGAACAAAGACTTCAAGATCTGGCTTTAAAGGTAAATTTTTGATTATTGAACTACAGAAAATGAGTATAGATCAAATTTCGTGTTTCAATGACTTGTACTTGTGTGATAGTAGTTAATGTTAATATTTTAGTTCTTAATTATTATAATTTTGACACTTGGTATTTTATTTTTATTAAATGTTATCAAAAATACTAATTCTTAAGAAAAACAAATATGAAAACAGTTGCCTAGAATTTTTTTATAATTGAACAAACATAAGTAATGGGTGCCTATGAATGGGAAGTAGGAGAAATTAGTTGTAATAACTCAGTTCCTTTTCAACAAATCGACACAAAATAAATTAGAAAGCTTTTTGAATTACTATTTTAAACTTTGATTAAAATCGGTCCTACTAAATTAAAAAAGTCGCTTGAAATGATCCTCAATTATCCCCATCGTGTATACCGGATTGGTCAGCACCCACTGTATAGAAAGCCGCATGGCACATGTATTTTACGTCAGAAACTAAATGCCGAAACGGGCAGAAGAAGACGAAAACAAAATGGTAACTTATGTTGGTTACGACACACTTAGAAACTGAAATCGGCCTTCAGTTTGTGACGTATAAAGCACGTGCCATACGGTTTCCTATATAGTGGCCGCTGGACTGGTGAACGTTAATTCCGTAGTGGTTCAATGTCCTGAAGCCATTGAGGTTGTGTCTGGTGCCAGCTCAGATATGGTTCTCATCATTTGACCATTGTTCAAATATACAAGGCATTGTTCCCGGGTTTTTCCGTCGAGACAGACTCGGAACCGTCGTCAATTTCCCACTGTGCAGCTCTAGTGCAACGTTAATTAACCAACTAACCAAGCTAAAATGTTCCCAACAGATGCTCAGACTAGCACAAACAAAAATTATATTTTCTTAATGTAAAACAATGCAATGAAAAACTTATTTATAGTTATAACTCGTATGCCTTAATTAAGGTCTCAGAAAATAAACGTTAAACCCCTCTTTCGAGTGAAAACTATGTGTCTCCTCAAAATAGAATCATTTATCTAGGATATTAGCGAGGATAAACAGATCCTCTTTAGTATAGTAGATGTTTCTTCATATAATATTAACCATAATCATTAACTTTTTATATTTATTTACCTACTTCCTTAAATCTTTATATATTCTTTAGGATTTATGGTTTAATGTACATTCGTGGCATATAAAAATTAATGTTAGAATGAAGAAAAAGAGTGGCCAGAAAATAGTGTTTGGTCAGTTTTCTCATGAGACTTCTGTATTTTATTTATTGAAGTGCCCCAGTTTTTCTTGGCAAAGGTCGTAACTTTTTTCCCCTCTGAGATAAGTTTTTTTTTCTCTCTCTCCATTTCCAGACATGTCTGGAGCACTTTTTAAAAGCAAAATGTTTGGTAACTTTTAGAAGTATTGAGGCTGAAGGCAAATAAATCCCTCGATTTAAAGTGTTCAGTGACATGCTGGACAGATTTGTAGGCAAGATGTATATGCAAATCACAGCAGCCAAGACTTCCATTAGAATTTCACCATGGATAGAGTCTATTTCTAAAAAAAGTCAATACATCTTAAGATATATAAACTCAGCAGAAATTAGTTTATTAAATGAAGAATTTGTGATTTATAAATGTAATTAAATATGTATGAATCTTTAAATTAATTAAGATAAATGAGCACATTTTTTTAAATCAATGAAAATTAGTTTTTTAAATGATGAATTTGTGGGATATAATTGTAATTAAATATGTATACATCTTCTGAATTAATTAAGATAAATTAGCACATTTTTTAAATCAATGAAAGTTTTACCATTTGTTGAATATAAATTATAATTTGTGTGACAACAACTATTCATAATTTGTTTACACTAAGCACACTATATATATATATATATATATATATATATATATATATATATATATATATATATATATATATATATATATATATATATATATATAAGCACTATAACTATTATTCTATATATATATATATATATATATATATATATATATATATATATATATATATATATATATATATATATATATATATAGCTATACGAAGGAAGTTAAATAAATATATGTTTATACGTAATACATTTTTTAGCCTTTTAGTTGCATAAGATAGCCTTTTAGTTGTATTTAAGTAAATTGCGTAAAATTACAACCAAATTAGTTTTTGAATAATTTTATATGTTAACACACTTATCTATTGACTAAGATCTATTTGACCTTTACGTTTACTGTAACTATTATTCTAATTAAAGTATTTTACTAATTATTATTTGTAGGTTGATAAATGTCTAAATAGATAAGATATGAAGTGTAATAAAAGTGAGGGAATATGTTTTTTTAAATCAAAAATAGGTCATTTCTGTGCATTTAATAAGACAAAAAAAAAACAGGTTGCTCATTTTTGTGTCTTTACTGCAAAAACTTATTGGAATCAAAAACTTTACATTAACTAACAAAAGTTTACATTAACTTTTTTTAAATTAATGAAGTTTTGAAATTACAAACGAAAGTATATTATACATGTTGTATAATACTAAAAAATCTTTTATATGCACAGTTTATATACATAAATGAGAAATAATTACTTTTATATTGGTATATCGTCGCCTCAGAGCAACAGTAAGAACTAAAAAAAAACGAAAATGAGTTTTCGGTTTTGCTAATATTACCAAATGTGCCTTTATTTAGTGGAACAATCGGGCATTTTTATATCTTTTTTGAAATCCCTCAACTACAACCTTATATATTAAGCAATGAAAAAACAGCAAATTTTAGAATCAATTTTATAGGCAACTATCTGTTTTTGCTAATATCCTACTGTTACTCTGAGGCGACGATATAATAAATGTGGACTATTAGTTTTTAACAAGCGATTAATAATCAATATATTTTAATAAAATATAATTAGAAGTTTTTCTTTATTTCATTATAACATCTAGGAAGAAGCATGAAAAATAAATATTTAGGTCATTTGTCAAATATATAACCACAAATGCATTAGACCATTATTACAATTCTTAAACAGAATATTATTTAGTATTGTCATACAAAAATTGGCACAGGAGCATTTAAATACAACTACATTTAAATAAAATATTAAGGCATCTGGATATTTAAATTCGTTTTTCACATCACGTTTAATTTGATAAAAGACCTTTGAAACTTCTACATTTATAATTTCAAATTGATAATGAAATAAGAATATTTCTATCAACAGTCACTAGGACTCAATTTAACTATAAAGGAAGTTATAGTTAATATAATAAGGGAAGGAAATCAAAAACTCGAACGATGAAAAGTAGAAAAACTTCTGCGCATTTCATTCAAAACTCATCATGAGCAAATGAATAAACGAGGCAGACCTCTCCACTTCTGATGATTTCACAAAAAGAAATTTAGTTATGCAATCCCCACTTAAAATGAATTAGCTTTATTTTAAGTTGAGTCTCTGAATGAAAATCGCGATTCACACTTGAGTCCATGTTACCACAACCCCCTGAACATTTAAGCCTAATTTTTACTAACTATTATCTTAAACTGTATTCAACAGCGTAGGAATATAATTCACTTTAGGAACTTTGAGAAAGATCCCGAGCACCACTACGATAAATCTTAATTAGAGGCTTTTAAGTAAGGGTCTCTGACGTTTCTCATTTTAAGGATTTCAAGAAAGTGCAGAGTGAGCCAGTTTTATGTTCATCGCACACTTTTACGTCGTTCGTTATATGCAAGATCTTTTATGGTAATGCGTAAAAGATTTTTAATATATTTTCAAACGAACCAAGTAAAGGGGAATTTCTAAAAATGAGTTATATTTTAGTCTCTATATTGTTATTGGAAAAATTATAATTAATGCAATTTTATTTCTATAAATACTAATGTTAATAAAATCTAATATTTTATTTTGTATCATTCATTAATTAAAAGGCTCATTTTAATTAAATTAAGTAGAACTTATTTCAAATTATTTTCTACCTTCTAGTTTTTTTATAAGTAAAAATGAGTAAAACGTAAGGAGATAATTTCATACCTATAAACCTATATATTATTTTTTTTGTGTTATACAGTATTTTACGAACTTCATTTGTAAAAGAGTTAATTCTAAATTATAGTAGTAAATTAAACAAAGTGCAGTTGTTGTTTTTGAAAAATTTGAGAGGAGAAAGTGACAGATGCAGGATAAATAAAAGATAGTTTGAGTATATTTTTTATGGTAATTGTCTGTTTTTATTTGATTTTATTAAAATAGCATTTTCCTAAATATGTTGCAAATCACAACGCAATATAGGAATGTCCCATATATTCAATAAAAATGCATGTTTCGACTATTCCACGGTATTGGTCCCTTATGTATTTTTTTGTTATTATTTTAAAATATGTTTAATTAATGTAAAATAAACCACATTTTTTAGTGGGGGTTAGTTACTTTTTAAAAACATGGGTTTATTTGCCTGCAACATGCAAAACATGGGTCTTTCTTTATACATGGGGTAACTTAACCTATTATAAAATCTTAAGAAAAGTTGCGAAGGAGACATATACCGTTGAATGGCTATGCTACGTTAACGTTATGTAACGTTATGGCTAACGTTATGTATTTTTAATTATATTCGAACATGCAACAATCGTTCACGATATGCTTGTAGTTAAACGGAAACAAAGACAAATTCTCACATTAAATAGTAAGGTTATTTTTAACATTGAATTTTTCTTAAAAATTATAGAATCCAAAAACCGACGTCTAATCCTGCATTTCTATATTCTTGCAGTCTAGGGTGACCACCACCCCCTCCACCTCCTCCTCGGACGAAGACAACCCCCCACCCCAACCCCGCTACACCCCCCGTCCCCCTCAGCCCATCCGACTCGACCACCACGACTCAGAATTAGACGAGATCCTCATCGACATCCCCACCATCCCGGCCGGATCCATACTCGACGTCACTCATCCCCATGCCGGACAGCAGCATGCCGGACTCAGGATCTTCCCCCAGGACTCCCCGCCCCCGCTGCCTCCTCCCAACAACAAGCACTCGGCGGACTCCGGGATCAGCAGCAACTCGGACAAGCCGGACTCTGAGCCGGACGCCCCCACGGACTGGCATTATCCGGAAGTCCGGATGGTGCAGCACAGCAGCAGCGTCCGGGTGAGATTCTCGGAGACGACGGCTTCTTCCAGGAGATCAGTGTCCAATGCCGGAATCCCATCTGGTGAGTACTTGGATAGGGAGTTCACTCATGTGTATGTGTGCACCTGTAGATGGGCTTATTTTCCCATATGCAATTGACGACTTGGGTGTAAGAACCAGATAGCACCGGATTTCAAAATTGTAGAGGAAGGATGAAAAACACTGCCCATTTCTTGCATCGTATAATATAATAAAAGTACAGCTCAATTTCCTTTGAATCTCTTTACTGATAGATATGTTTTGATATGTTTGATATGTTAGATAGATGTTAGATATGTTTGGTTCTTGCGCCAATCGATAGGGATTTTTTACTTTATAGGAATAAGTGAAAAAGTAAAAATCAGTAAAAAAGCGGAGATGTCTGGTTCTTGCACCCACGTCCTTCATTTGTTCATTTTAGTATTATCCGGTGAGTGGCCCATCCAGTTACTCGACCGCTTGTGGTTCGAATCGTGGAAGATTATATTTCGAATCTTGACATGAGAGGCAATGGAATTCGTAATCGGAGAGTTGCCCATTTCGTTTCTCGATATCCCCTAAAAGCATCCGCCGTGTACAGAGAACTGGTGCATGTTTTAAAGCTGAAGAACATGTTCTCATGCTTTTCATCTGCAGACGCCGCGCTCGACGTCGGCGACACTGAATTGGTTTATTTCCCTCTGAGACACTGAATCCAACCAATCCAGTGTTGGAATCTTTGACGCGAGCACGGTAACTACAGATGAAAAGCGAAGGGACATGTTCCCCAGCTTAAATCTATTGTCGTCTAAACGTCCTCACATCAGGTGCGTGGGGTACTGTCCTCGTCATAGTTCAAAAGTACGAGGCAGTGCTTCCGGGTCTTCTCTTCGTGATATTCCGAATCGTCGCCAATTGCCCATTGTGTAATTCTAGTGCACGGTAATTCAATTAACCATCTATCTAAATTGGTAGTTTTCGGTCTTCTTATGAGAATTGTTCTGGATTCGAATTCTAGAAAGGCCTGGATGTATCCAGCAAAAGTTTTATGCTTATAAACGGATTATAATTGTCTAAGATTTTTTTTAAATACTAAAATAGACTAAAAATTTTTGCTGGACTTAAAGGGGTAAGACGCACTTGTTAATTTTTAAAAAAAAATTATTACCTAGTTATTATTTTTAAGTTAATATTTAAACTAAAATTAATACTCCTTTTATAAAATAAAATATTTGGAATTTCCTGAGATTTATTTTTTACTTGATTAAAGCTACTGCGTAATTTTTTTTAATATTAAAACTAGAGCTATTTAAAATAATTAAATAATTAATGAAAATCATGCGAACATTAGCCTAAGTAATTTAACAAGGCGCTAGATTATTAATCTTGTCATTACAGTAGCTGATCATTCCACAAACAAATATTTGTTTAATAAACTAAACCAATGATATTCACTCGTTATTTTATTATGTTTATTACTTCCTATGAATTTTAATGATAACTGAGTTTATTAAAATGGAGTTAAAATGGAACGAATTACTCCGCAAACACACAAATAAAGAACATAATATAAAGCAGTAGTTTCATATCCTTTTAACCCCAATATCTAAAATCCCTTTTCTCACTGTAGATCTATGGTCTACTAGATTGGAATATCCCTTTCAAATGATGTATAGTTAAACAAGACTTTGATCAAATTCAGTCGTATTCTGTTAAACTAAAATGGTTATATATTTATGTTTAAATGAAATTAAACCCCAGCCGTTGTCTTTATTGCTTGAATAGTTAGGACTCCATTTCGAACTTGTCGTATTTATTATAATCGAATTCCCGAAACAAGCCAACTGTTTACCGTTTGTCATTGCAAATTAAACATTAATATACTGAATTCTGTGAATCACGAATGCAATTCAAACTCGACGTGGATGTTTCTTCAAGTGTCTAATGGCTAAGTTTTAATTTATGGTGATTAGTTTCTCAGCCATGAGATTTTATATCATTAGTATGAGTTTCGAAATTTATATTTAAACTTTAAGAAATTCGTTAATTTTATTAAATGGCTTGATAAATAAAATATCAGCGAGATAGTGTTTTTAATAAAACTTCCTAATTCTTTAGAAACTGGATTAGTACAGAGCTAATCATGAAATTAGAAGGTTTGAGATTGCAATTCAACGTAATTCATAAGAAGGTGTTAGTTTTTTTAATAACATTCCTTAAGTTCTATTATTTTCATATCTACACTGGAAATAACGTGAATAAAATTTTATGGGTTATTTTTTGAAAAAGTTTTTGGAAGATCAGTTTGACGCTTGATATATATATAATTTCAAACCATATAAATAAAAATGCAATAAAGATCGTTACAAAAGAATGTATTTGAAATGAATCATATTTTTAATTATATTTTATTCAAGAAATTCCTGTTATAAATTTAAAATGGATGAAAAGAAGTAGAGAGAATAAAGGTTCTCAACTAACCTCAAACCCAAAATAAAACTATTTCTTATATATTAAACCTTTGACTTCTCCAAGTTAGGTTATTAATAATTTGAATCAATGGCGGAGATTCGGGGGAGGGGGTGGCCCCCGTACTTTTTTTTTATGTTTCCCCCTCACTTTTTAAATATTGCACTTTTTGAAAATAAATTATCAGTCAATTGTTTTACTGTATTGGGTCCTTTGCAAGTTTGGGTATGCGATATATAAGTTAGAGGGGGGTGGTAATAATAGGTTAAAAATCGGCCTGATCAACGCGTTCAACTCTCCTCTACACGATGGCATGCTATTTATCTCTATAGGCTGATTCCATGTGGAATTACAGGGCGGAATCGTATACTGAAGTTACAGGCGACCCTCCCCACACGTGGTTTAAAGGTAAAGGTAAGAATGGGTTAACAATCGGCAAGTTTGAAACGTCTCGTGTTCGACCTGTACACGATATGTCATTTATCCTCATAGGCTGATTCCACGTGAAGTTATAAAGCTTCGACTGGTGTCATCTCAGTTTAAAGAAGAGTAAAAAAACTATTTAAAGAACTATCATTAAGCAAGAAAGGTTATGTTATCATATTTCGCCCTGGAAAAAGGGCAATTAAATCTGAATGTTGTATTAAAGTATTTTACAGAAGGGAGTTAATACATTTATCGATATTTTAAACTTTAATAAGAAGGATACGAAAGATATTCAATCAGTTTTAGTGTAAACTTAATTTTAAAAAAAATTATATTATAAAATATTTTTACCGTGTATTTTAACAAAAAATAGTGAGTATTTATAATTATGCAATATTTATTATTTTTTTTGCAACAGTAGTAAGAGTGGTCAACATTTTTACTACCCCTCCCCCCTCACTCACTTTTTGTTTCATCTTGATCTAGCTCCCTCACTTTTATCATCCAATCGCCGCCATTGATTAAATGGTATTTAGTCGGATTATGAGACTCTCATCAATTATGTGACTAAAATACAATCTAATATTTGACGAAACTTTTGTCATTTCTGACGAAACAGACGCATGCTATATGCTCCGATTGAATATTTCATTAAACTAAGGAAATTCATTTTGCCTTTTTTAACCATAGAATACTAACCATGAGTACATTTTACGTATTCACCGTTGACATTACATGGGGCTCTATATAAGGTTAGTATTTTAGGGTTAAACGAAATTTCGTCAAAAGTAAACCAGAACACTTAAAAGAACCAATTATGAGTTAATGCCCTTGAAAAGGGTCGTAAAGGAATCCGAGTAAATTACCTTCGTCTGTTTCGTCAAAAGTTACGTGATTCAATAACAAGGTGATTATCAAATATGACAAAAGTAGCATTGACAATCACAGTAGTCTTTAAAAAAATAGAGTTATTTCTGATTTTGGTTTTGTTAATTAACGTCGCACTAGAGTTGCACAGTGGGCTATTGGCGACGGCTCGGGGTCAATCTCGAAGGAAAGACCCGGGAACACATACACACATTCATACATGCACCTCGTTATATTAGAACCATGGTCAGACGACGAGGAAACACCTTATCTGGCACACAACGCCTTCAATAGACATCGGGACTTTGGACCCCGATCAGATTTATCGTGCACCAGTCCCGTATACACGCCAGTATAATTTGTTGGATATTCTGGACGACTTTCTAGTATTTCTGTAGCAAAGCTGGCAACCTTCCGATCGCAAGATCACTACTTTTTTACTTTTCTATGTCAAGTCCATTTCCCAGATTCGAACCACCAATCCTCTGATTAGTAGCCGAACGCCTTACCAACTGAGCAACCGGGGCTCGCTGTTGCTTCTGAGAGTGTGGTAGATTGCATCCCCGGTACGGCTTTATGTATGATTAAGTACGATTTTTCGTTATGATATTTGCATTATGCTAGTGTTATATCCAGTAGTCAAATATGTGTCTTGTACTTAAAGAAAGGAAAACTTAGGAAAAATCCATAGTCATTGTAAAATATGACTTCCCTTAGATTTGGTTTGGTTAATTAACGTCGCACTAGAGCTGCACAGTGGGCTATAGGCGACGGCTCGGGGCCTATCTCGAAGGAAAGACCCGGGAACACATACACATTCACACACACATTCATTCATACCTGCACCTCGTTATTTTAGAACCATGGTCGATGACGAGGAAACACCTGAACTGGCACCCAACGTCGGGACTTTGGACCCCGATCAGATTTATCGTGCACCAGACCCGTATACACGCCGTTAATTTTTTGTGGATGTTCTGGACGACATTCTAGTATTTTGGTAGCGAAGTTGGCAACCCCCCGATCGCAATATCACTACTTTTTTACTATTCTTTAGTCTAGTCCATTGCAAGGTTTTGAACCGGGAACCCTTGGATTCCCAGTTGACGCCTTAATCCACTTGGCCACGGAGGCCTCGACTTCCCTTAGAAGATATGTAAATTATGCAGTAGTAGAAGTGCTATTATAGCGAGAAAAATGGTTCTATAACACCTATTCTTTTTTTACCCTGAAAACTAAAGTGTGTACGCAAAATACCTTCAATGGACCTGACACAAATAGTTATAAATGATTTAATAACCACTTGACCCGAATGACCCCAAAAGAGATTTGTGTCTCAAAAGTCGTATTAACATTATGAACATAGGAAATAACTCATTTAAACGTTAATCAAAGTCATTTTTATATACTGTTAAATACCCCCAAAAATATTAGTAAGGACGATCGAATGATTTTGTTAAACAAGAAAGTAAAGTGATGTGCGTACCTTAATCTATTCAAATGTGGCGTTCCAAAGCAAAATGCGAATACAGCTGAAAAAGACTTGATAAACAAAAACATTTTAAAATGCCATGGAGTTGTGGTCGGTGGGCTGCCAAACTCGCTGCGAAGTAACAAAACGTCGTCTGGTTTGGTTAATTAACGTCGCACTAGACCTGCACATTCGGCTATTGGCGACGGCTCGCTGCCTATCTCGAAGGGTTTGGTTTGATTAATTAATGTCACACTAGAGCTGCACAGTGTGCTATTGGAGACGGTTCGGGGCATATTTCGAAGGAAAGACCCAGGAACGATGACTCGTATTTTTGAACCATGGTCAGATGACGAGGACAACACCTGAGCTGGCACTCGACGCCACCTCAATAGGGGTCAAGTCATTGGACCTCGATTAGATTTATCGTGTATTACTCCTATATAAACGCATGGTTCAAAAATACGAGGCATCGTTCCCGGGTCTTTCCTTTGAGATAGGCCCCGAATCGTCGCCAATAGTTGGATAATTTTAGACGACTTCTTAGTATTTTAGTAGCGAAGCTGGCAACCCTCCGATCGCAAGATCACTACATTTTTACTTTTCTTTGTCATGTCCAGCAGTCGGGCTCGAGCTCGCTATCCCCTGATTACTAGTTGAACTTCTTTATTCACTGGGCAAATGGGGGCCCCCGGTGTTCGGAGTTTAAGCGTTGTTGGAGTACAAATGTTCTCACGTTGTTGTTGTGGTGTGGAAGTTTGGAGTGAGGGGTTCAAGTTCAGATTTTGTTCCCCTCATTTGACCACGATCGAAATTATGAGACGGTGTTCCTGGATTGTTGTTGATCGGATTGTTGCCAGCTTCGCTACAAAATACTAGAAAAGTCGTCCAGAACATCCGCAAAAATTAACGGCGTGTATACGGGTCTGGTGCACGATAAATCTGATCGGGGTCCAAAGTCCCGTCGTTAGGTGCCAATTCGGGTGTTTCCTCGTCATCGACCATGGTTCTAAAATAACGAGGTGCAGGTATGAATGAATGTGTGTGTGAATGTGTATGTGTTCCCGGGTCTTTCCTTCGAGATAGACCCCGAACCGTTACCAATAGCCCACTGTACAGCTCTAATGCGACGTTAATTAACCAAACCAACCTGGATTGTTATTTTGGGATAAACCTTGAAGCATAGAAACCATTGTGTATTTATCTCTTGAGTGACATTACTCTAGCCAACTAATTCTAATCGGTATATCTTTTCAGACATACCTCCCGGCACAATGATCCTGCACCCTGGCCAAAACAAAATCAGATGCGCGGACATACTCGGAGTCCAAAACGTCCCTCCGCCCCTTCCTCAGAGACCAACGACGCCGAAGACCGCGACCAACCAGAAGAAGACCAACAAGAAGAGGTCTTTTTCTTCCAGCAAGGGGAAATCCCTCCTGCC
Source organism: Troglohyphantes excavatus (assembly GCA_963932185.1). Lineage (NCBI taxonomy): Eukaryota > Metazoa > Arthropoda > Arachnida > Araneae > Linyphiidae > Troglohyphantes > Troglohyphantes excavatus. Next base: position 39,516,229 of record OZ010667.1, read on the forward strand.
CAAGTCCCTCCAGTCCAAGACAAAGACCAGCACAGGATACTCGACCAACATCCCAGTGCCGACGGACACGCCCAAGTACAACGGAAACAACAAGCTGTGGAACAAGAAGCTGCAGCAGCAGAAGCCGCAGCCGTCCACAGGGCAGCTGGGTAGCAGCTTGGATGGGATGATACACAGGGAGATTGCCAAGGCCATTCGAGATCGACACGCGCTGTTTGATCCTTGATGGTGGGATGGGATAGTAAAAGATTGATTGATTGGAGAAAATGGATGGTTTTTTTAAAGACCATGGATTTTAAAAATATTACCATCATATCTGTGTTTGGGGAAATAAGAGTTTGTTTTAACTCAAGGAATGCTCAATGTGTGGTGCGTTTAGGTTTGTCGTTGAGAACATTGAATTGAAGGAGTTTTAATCAAACGAACGATGAAAACGACTCCAAGCAATCGGAAGGGATGCAACGGAACAGCCTGAAAGGGCAGTTCTTTTCATGTTGCTTTTGATCAGTTGCTCTATTGAAAAAATCAAAAGAAATGACCAATTGATTGAAATTTAAAAGGTTTAACTTAGGGGGCCGTTCACTTTTATTACGTCATGTACCCTTGGAAGAGGGTCTATCATGCGTGATTGTGATGTCATATGGAGGAGAGGGGACTCAGACGTTGAATAACTTAATGGGGAAAATGCCGAAATTTCTTTCAAAATTTTGATAGAAATAACTTTTTTTTAATGAGTTATTTGTTAAAATACAGAGAATGGAAGCTTTAATGAGGTTTTTAAATGCAAAAAGTTATCGTGACATGAAATGGGGTAGGAGTGGGAAATACAAATAGCGTGACATAATAAATGAACATTCTCTAAGAGTAACACAAAATTAACTGTAGTGTTTTTGAATGACCACCAGTTGTAATTCAACAAATGAGAATTTTTTTAAATTTCAGTTAGCATTAGGGCTATACTTTTTCAATATAGTTTCTTAACCAGAAATGTTTATAGAAAAGTAGTCCTAATTTAAAACACTTTATTTTAGTTAAAAACATTGTTACTGATATTTAAAAAATATTCAAGATATTCAACAGCATTTTTTTCTCTTTAAATCAATATTTCTCACTTTGTTGCTTTCATGAGTTATTATCTTTCAGTGATAGATAACACTGCATTTACTAGATATAATTTCCCCCTAAAATCTTTATATAGCCCAACATTTTATGGAGACCCAAACCTAAATCTTCAATTTTTGAACTAGTTGTTCGGTAAAGAATATTTCAATAAAATCTTCATGAAAAGGATCGATAAACGTGGATATGGTGCAAGCAAAATATCATCGATGTTAATTTTATCAGCGTTCATTATTTATATTTACTCAATATGAAAGGTTTGGGTATGAATATTTTTACACACTTTATAATTTAGAATATAAAGCATGGAAAAGAGATCAATAATAAGTATTGCAGAGGAATAACAGTACGATGGCAATATTTAAATGCGATATTTTTATAATGCTGTTTTTCTCTGCGATTTACGTTCCATCTCATTACGTCTTTGCTTTGAAGATGAAATGAGAGATATTTTTCTGTAAAGTTTATACAATTATATTACAAACCATATTCCATTTTATACTATTGTACATTCCATACACTTTGTGATATTCTAAAGTATTATAGGTATACTCGTTAAATTAGTATGGACAAAACATTTCATGATTGTAAACATAATTATAAAAATAAAAAAGACTTGTTTTTTAAATGAATACAACTTTATTACATAAGCTGAGTATGTTCTTGAAGATACATAACAACACATACTAATAAGACCAATTTTTACTTTAAAATGTAGAACAATTTTTACTTTAAAATGTAGAACAATTTTTACTTTAAAATGTAGAACAATTTTTACTTTAAAATGTAGAACAATTTTTACTTTAAAATATAGAACAATTTTTACTTTAAAATGTAGAACAATTTTTACTTTAAAATGTAGAACAATTTTTACTTTAAAATGTAGAACAATTTTTACTTTAAAATGTAGAACAATTTTTACTTTAAAATGTAGAACAATTTTTACTTTAAAATGTAGTAATGTATTTTACTGTTGATCTGCAAATTTATCATCAACTTTTATTAAGAAAATAAAATTAATTGTCAAAACCTGTAAATAAAGAAATAAACTTCTGTTTAACTGAAAAAAACTATTCAAATATTAAATATTTAAAAAAAAAATTTTGTTAATATATAAATAGTTCAGCAATCTGTTAAAATGAAAGGTTCAAAAATAAAAGATAGATCACTAAATTATCTGCATTCATACAAGTAAATAAAGACAAAAATACTTTGTCAAGTAACATACATCCTTACAACGACACACTGTATATGTATTACTGTCGAAGTATTTCAATACTCAATGCATGTAACTTCATCTTGTGGTGCATGACGTCACGCGTTTGATCATGGTATTCGTTATTCACCAATTACAGAGGCAACCAGGTCTTGCATAGTTTGTTTTTGTCATAGTTCCAGTGGATTCGAAACTTCGAAAATGTAGTATACATCCTCAATACTTGCCTATTATTAATTCTATAAGTTTATAGAAGTTTTTGTAAAGGGATTTTACCAACTAAAAGCTATTTAAAGGAAAACATTGTCATTACCACACTACTCTAATATCAAATTTAATGTTGGCAAGGAAACAGGGTAAAGGAAAACTAAAAGGGTAAAGAGAGGAAAATGAGTATTTTGAAATTAAATAATAAACATTACACACAATTACACATTGTGTGTGCTAAATTTATGTTTTAATTTCGTTTATTAAAAAACATTTCGTTTAATGGAGTACATTTTAGCAAAAAAGTACATTTCCGGGGGAATTTAATTCAATTCCAACAGTTGATTTGTTTGAGTATACAAAAAGTGGTGATAATTTGATGCATGAAAACTTCTATATATAAACTAAAAAAAAGTCCAATTATTTACCAATCTTCCTGGATTTTGTATAAAAGAGAAACCTTTAAATATTTATATTCCAATGAAAAAATATACTTAATTTAGTCTTTTCCCTCAATGATTTGCAAAATGAAAGGACATGGGTAATTGAATTATTAAGTTTAAAAAATAAGAAATTTGACAAAATTTAGCAATTTTCGGAAAAAAGTGCAATATTCTACAAAATATGAATTTTGAAGCTTATGAAAGACTAGAATTAATTCCAATATATTTAACACTGTTTTATATGTTAATATAAATATGTTACATACCTATTTTTTAAATGAACTGTCAACAAGATAAACACATTTTGATAGCAAAATGATAACCATTTACTGGAACTGTTCAGACACAAATTGAATGTTTAAAATGGATCAAAAAATCATTTGTAGAATAAATCAAAAATGTATAATTTTCGATATGGCCAAATTATAACTTGCTTTTAGAAATGCAAAAACATACCCTTAATAATAAAATATACTGAGTTTTTAAAAGTTGATTGTTATTTATTCTATTTTATTAAAATTATTAAATTGATTAAAAATTTTTTAATAAATGCCTTTTTACACGGAAAATTATACGATTTAAAAATTACCCATTTCCAAACTTTTGAATCGAAGGGAAAAATTATCATTAAAAATAATTATAAACCTCAGGATTAAAAAATAAATAATTATAAAGGATTGTGTTCTCAATGAAAATGTGAATAATATTATAAAACAATTATAATTTCTCTATTTGTTTAAAAAAAAACAAATTGAACTTTAATCGTAAAAAAAACGAATTTTGATACCAATTTCTTCACCTTTCACTTTATTTTTAATATTACATGATATATAAATAAAGGATATATTATAACTATAAATATGAAATTATCATACATTGAAGAGAAAATATCAATTTTCACGGCAAAAGCTTCAACGTAGGACTTATATTAAATATTGTTACATTTTATATACATTAATAAAAGTTTGGCATAGTAATTACAATTAAAAAGTATTTATATAACAAACATTGAACAATACTGAAATGAAATTATATTTGAAAAGATCAAATGAATAAATACATAAATACTATTATAATTTTTAATTATTATTGGGGTATTTTTAGGTTAACAGAACACCAGTCATAATGTTTTGCCATAATTAATGTAACAAAATTAATTTAGCACTTATATTAGATTTTATACTTTTGTTACAATTTTTAGTTTAATAATATATGCATTCTGAGACATCTTTTCCCATTAATATGTAAACAGTATATTCCTAACATAGTCCTGATTGTTCTAGGCATTCTATTTGGGGTTAGATTTCTTTCAAAGATTTCCGTTTGGCACCAAACGGGTGTAAGATTTCTGTTCCAAGACATGAAAGTACATGAAATAAAACAATCACACAAAGAAAATATCACATGAAATGCACAGAAAAGTATTGTTAATTTTAATAACACTTTCAAATTGTGCTTAATTGAGACTTAATGCATATATGTGTTAAGTGTATTTTTAGTAAATTTGAGGTTACACGCTTACTTTAAATCTCCAATTGTAATAAATAAAGTACCTAATTGTGGAAGATGATATTTTTTAATTGGATAAATCCCCTTTTTTATTCTGTATAACAATGCTAGACTTTAAATAACATTTTTGAAAATTTAATAAATTTACACATAAAGCATTTAGGAACTAAGGAACAATAAACATTAATTCATTCATTCATCGAAATAAGAACATTGAAATACAATACACTATAATTAAATTTCTGTATAACAACTATTTTTCAACTCCATCTGTCTTCTTTTTTATTCTGTATAACAACTCTAGACTTTAAATAAAAAATTTGAAAATTTAATGAATTTACACATAAAGCATTTATCAACTAAGGATCAAATAACAATAAACATGAATTCATTCATTGAAATAAGAACATTGAAATACAATGCACTATAATTACATGAACTGAAGAATGTGAACTGTGTTTGCTTAATCAATATTAAACTTACGTTTAACATGTTCACTGCAGGTGTTTAAAAGGACAACACGTCCACTATTGCCTTTTACGTGTTATTTTAAAGAACGTAGCACGCGCCTGTGCGTGGGTGGTAGCGCACGTGTTAAAAATTCATAAAAGGTGACAGCTAAGGTATAATTTATACTTGAATATATGATAGTGATATGAACTTGTGGCTAATGACAGGCATAAATGAATGCAGGAATTGGTACTGCAGATGTCTGCTGCTTCTTATAAAAACCTCAATTTTCAGAAATAATTTGCAAAGAGGCAGAAAATATCAATTATTTTTCACAACTACCTTACAAAATGAGTTATTATGATCATTTAAAGGTTGGCTTATTTATTTCAATTTTATCTGAAGTTATTTTAACTCAACGACGTTACCAATAACAAGACACTAATTCCTTTCATTCTCTCACGTAAAAAATTAATTAAAAAATTAGATAGAAATTAATAAACCTTAATGGATCGCAATTAAATAAAATCATTTCACTCACGAACGCCATTTCTATAAGCGTCACTTAATCCCCCTCCACCCCACCCCTTCAAGTTCAAAGTTAACAAAAAGACCTCCCCCAGAAAACGATTTCTATTCGACTTCAGGAATCGCCCCCCATACATAACGATCCGAATAAAAGCCAAAAATCCAAAAGAGGGGGGAACATTTGCATCCTCAGCTATTTCCCCTCCTATTTTTTTATCCTTCCTTCTCCAGCGACGAACTCTTTTCTTCTAAAGAAATGAAATCCGTCTTAAAATGCTTGCGAACACGTTCACAGTCATTCGATACTTAAAAAGCAGAAAAAATTCAATATGCACGCTCATCGTTTTCAAATATTGAAATAAAATTTCTAACATTTTCCGGGAATAATAATAAAAAAAAGTGGAAGTAATATAGATTTTTTTTTATTATTTCTCTCTTAGAAAAGCACAAATAAATATTTCTCTAAATATCTAGAGTCAGTTGAATGGAAAATGAATTTCTATGCACCCTTTCCCCTACTCATGAATTTGTCGTCGTCTTCGCTTTGCAAGGACTCGCTGGATGAAGGGGAGTTGGGTGCGTGAGAATAAAGATTGTCGACGAAATTAAAAGCTCGGCATTTTTTGGGGTGGGTCGCAGAGATCTTTACAAACTTCGGTGCGGATTTTCTTGTGGCACCTTGTTGACAGGGAGGGATCAACCAGTAAATAAAGACGAATTTAGATTCGTGCAATATTTGATTTTAATGTGAAGAGGTCCATGCGTCATCTATTTTTAATAATATAATGAAAACAACTAATTTTTTTTAAAAATCTTTTAATCATATTTAATTTAATTACTTTAAAGTTTGTTATTCAAAATTCGAATTCAATAACGTTTATATAAAAAATGCAATGCATTTTGAAAAATGGAAATATTTAAGAAAAAAATTAAATGTGATTTTTTTTAAATGACATAACATTTTTCATTTTAAAAGTTTAAAAAACGAAACCATAAATAGTAAAAATATTTATTTTCAAGTAAATAAACAGTATATAAAATTATTATGTTAAGCTTTGAATGCGAATTTTTTTTTTTTTAATCTAACTATTCTATCTAAAAATTAACATTTCATTTAAATCTAAATATTGCAAATATCAATATAACTAAAAGAAAAATAATCTAATCTAATTATTTTTTTACTAATGTATTGTGTTTTAATTGGGCTTTCATATGAAATACATATTTTAATGTTCTATAGAAATAAAGTCCCATTCTTCCTCACAGTTGATTTTTAAAAAAAATAATAAACTGTCAAAAGTAATTTTTTATAAATCTACCTCATCCAATTTCTTTTGGACACTATGAAATATTGACAGTTTTACCAATTTATTTTATAAATGAAAAGACATTTACATACCTTGTAAGGCACATATCCAATAACCCTTTATGCGCAATGCAATTTTAAATACACACAAAAAAAAGTCTGAAAGAGGTCAGCGTCTCAGAAAAAAAGAATATATTTTATTCATTTAAAAAATAAATATACACATTTCTGAATTGATATGCTTACCAAATTTTTTTGTAAATAAATTAAAAAAGTTAAACACTAATTTAAAAATTTTGTGTGTTATGGCAAAACTGGTGGTGCGCAGTTGGATTATGCGTCTCTATTCCGTAGATGAATTCACGCGTGCTTTGGTAGAGGCGTTAAACTTCGACAGTAGCGACATCTATATTTTTATTTTAGAGTTATTTCCCAACTTAAATATTGTTTTTTACATATTGAATTTATAGCTGATATATGAAAATTTATAAAGTTACACGTAATTGACTCGCTAAAATGTTCAGTTTAAAATATTTTATTCTCCTCAACTATTGTCCTAAAAAAAATTATCACAACAACATGAAATATTTTTGTCTTCAAACACGGTTATGAAGGCCATTAAAATAGTTAAATAACAGCATGGAAAAGTTAAAATATCTAATTATAGAAGAAAAACCGGAGAATATTTTAAATAAAAAGTTTTTAAGATGAAAATTTAGAAGGTTTCATGATAATTAAATAAATTTTATAAGTTAATAATTATTGTCATTTCTCCAAAATGTTTGGTGAATCCGAATGAATTGAAAATAATAATTCATATTTTTTGTAGTGAATAAACATGCTAACGAAAGAATCGCTTATTTTAAACTCAAGAACATGCTGTTCTCGTTTAACTGAAGAACACGTAAAAAGGGAACTCGTCGTTATTTTGTCACTTTCCAAGAACTTATTTGCATTTATGTTCTTTTTGAGGAACAGTTAACTCCGTTCATGTTCACTATAACAAATCTTTGGTGCTCCTGAAAACTAAAATAACAATTTGAAGTTAGACAGAGTACAAGCAAGGGAAGAAATTACTTTTTTAAACTCAGGAACAAGTTATTGTTGACATTGAAGTTCATTCTGTTCTATCTTATATATATATTTTTTACGAAACTATTAATCCCGTTCACGGTCATTTTACCATGAATGACAAAATCAATAATATGTTATCCAGTTAGGGAGATAAAAAATAGGCTAACAAAAGAACGATGTACGATAAACCCTCGATATAATTCATGTGACCAATACGAGATGATTACTACGAATTAAAAAATATATATAACAAACTAATCCAATACTTGAGATTTTTTTTATAACGATCGTTTTGGAGGGAGTCACTATATCACTGGCAATCCTTCGATCACAAGATCACTAATTTTTTACTGTTCTTGTCAAGTCCATCGCAACGGATTAGAACCAGTGGCGGCTCGCCCACTACAGCAAGTACAGCCGAGCTGCACCGAAATTTATTAGTGTATTTTAAAACTAAAATCAGATATTTTACTACTTTTCTTAAATGAAGATTAGAATTGAAAATGAAATTTCTACGGTACTAAACAAAATCTCCGATAAATAGCAAGCATGTTCAGAAGGGGAAAAAACTCCATTTGACAAAAACTGCAGCTAAAAAGCGAAATTCGAAATCGGCTGCATCGTTGCCATGGCAACCTCTACGTAGTATGGAGATTCCCCCCATGCTAATGCACTGCATTTGTGAGAAGGTGCAGCAGAAATGGATTTTCTTGTTTTAGCTGCACTTGAGATTCGATATGCTGATTGGCTTCGTGGATGAAACGAGAACTTACGAGAATATCTCACAGCGGAAATGGTTTTCGTGATACATTTACTGTGTGCTGTTGTTTCAGGACATGGTCCTGCTGTTTTTTCGTTATGTAAGTTAATATTAAAATTGACCGATTTGCAGGTTTAAAGAAAGCAGGATTGCTTTAATTTTCAAAAAATAAGTGTTTCCTATTTTTTCGCATGTTATCATTTCGTAAAAATTGAAAGGAAACTTTGATTTGAGTAGTGAATAATAAAGAATTTCCGTTCATGTATGGTTTTTGGAAAATAGGGGAATTCACATGATATCGGCTGCACTAACATGTTTGACCACGGGCCGCCACTGATTAGAACCAGCAATCCTCTGATTACCAGCTGAACGCTTTTATCCACTGGGCAACTGGAGGCCAAAGAAGACCCAGGACACTGTCGTAATTTTGAATCAGGGTCAGAAGATGCGGGCAACACCTGATATGGCACCCTACGCAACCTCAATCAGCATGTGGACATTAGATTTAACGAACAACAGTCCCCTATACAGCTCTTCAATTACCAAACATACGAGATTGAGCTCGCGCCCATCGGATTTCGAGTCCGAAGCACCATTGGCCCAGGAAAAATAACACATCGTTATTTTTATCAGGCTGGGGAGTGCAAAAGGTCAAAATTAAACTAACATACCAATAGATAATCCCATCACGATTCCATATTAAAATTTCCATCCGATGAGATTCCGATCAATAAATCCCCTCCCTCCAATAAAAACAATACCCGAATCCTCACTCAAAAACTCCTCCATCGCCGAAGACGAAGAAATCCCTAATTCCTTTAAGCACTAATCCATTACAGAAAGCGCATTAAAAAAACGCGCCACGCACAACAAAGGCACCTTTCAAATCGAATCAAGGGAGTTTTAAGCGAGGGCACAAGCAACTTTCCGTCCATAATAAGATTTTCCACTCTTCGGAGATTCGCCCCCCTCCCCCCTAGAAATTTGCGTTAGATAAGATGCCCCTCTGCTTTAAAAGGATCTCTTGGAAGACGATGATTTTAAATCTCGTTAGCAAGGACAGTTTGGGGCCTGATGCAGAAAACAGATGGGCCATGCGCATGCGCGGTGCGACAATAGAGCCTAGAAATTAAAGGGAAAAATGAAGGGAAAAAATGGCGTTATGAAGGGATTTAGTCGAAAGCGAAATTTTTGCTTTTGATAATTTTGTCAGCGGGAGTGTTAAAAAAATTGGGAAGTTGTCGTCTTCCTATTCGGTGATGTTTTCTTTTTATATTTGGGGAAAGTACACACTATAGTGGGATTAATATTAAATTTAAATCGCGTTTCGAATTTTTTTTTATATGTATAACGCGAAGTGTGTTTAGTCTTAATACTTTGGTTCATTTGATGCAAGTCAGTTACACAACGCATGGTTCGCAGAATATCAAACTAAACAAAAGACGTGTAAATTTTTGTACATATTTTAAGCAAGTTTGGTAAAAAGATAATTTTTAATTTATTTGAAAATACATCAATAAGATTGCATGTACATAAAAAAGTTCAAAATTCTTCTGCACTTTTTTTTAAATAAATACTATAATTATCATAATCCTTTCTAATATTTTTGTTGCTGTGATTTTTATTTTAAGATGTAAAATTATCAATAAAAGAGGAAAAACCTTTTGTTTAATAAATGGGTTTGTACACTTGTGAAATTTGGTCGCTCATTGCATTTCAGAAAGTAAAGGATACGATGTGTAAATGAATATTTAAATTAAATCTTTATACGTATATATAAAGAAAAGTGGGTTTGTTTTTTATTCAAATCTACAGTTTATTTTCGAGCTAGATGAAATTTTGCACACTTCAAAACAAGAGGAAGGTCACCGTCTACATGAGATTTCGAAAAAAACTCATACTCCTTTCCCACACCTTAAAGTAGAAATGACTTCTTACTAAAACCACCAGATGGCGCCACGGTGAAGAAATAAACTAACACTGTGCGTAAATCCGAGCAACGCCGGGAACTTCAACTAGTAACTCATAAGTTTTTAAGTCTTATATTTAAATTAAAGTTTAATATTTCAAACCAAACAAACATATCATTAAGAACTAAAACTCTAAAATAATCTGGAAATATATTAATTGCATTCATTTAAACATAAATTATATTAAAGACTCTTTTAATTTTTAAAAATAGTAATTTATTCAAACACTCCATCATTTGATCTGCGGCAGCAGACATCATTTACAGCTTAAATTAAGTGCAGCATTAATTAACGTCGCTATCAGCATTTATTAATCCTATTGCATAATTAAGGTGGGTGTATGATTACCTGTTAGGTACCAATTTATTTTACAACTCAAAACAACACATTGCGGTGTTGCTGGTAAAAAAAAAATATAACTGGAAGTATAATCCTTATGGATCAAAGAATTAAGAAGCTGTTCGTCTTACACTAATACCGTGATATGTATAAAAGAAACAGAACGTAGATGTCATAAAATGACATGCTAAAATTTCAATATATTGTTGTTTTACAGTTGGAAAATATTCATAAATCTTATAAAGTTTCATAAATCGCCGTTGAATGTATGTTTTGTTGAAGACTATGCTTCACCAAATGCTCAATATTCTTAATAATGTGTATGGACATTGTTAGCATGTTATCACACATAACGAAACAATTTGTCGATGTTTTATTATTAGTTTATTTTCAACTGAAGTCATTCTGTTGGTTGGTATGCAGGGAGACTAATATGGTCTTCTTTTACTGCTGTTGGACTAGCAGAGATGCTATGGTAATTAATGAAGACGATGAGAATGGATGAAATTAAGAGTACTTAAACAGATAATAAATCAATTCTAATAAAGATTTTGGGCAGCAGCACATTCAAGTGATGTATAGGGCGTCAATTTCATTGGACTAAGTTATGGGGGAAATGTTGATAATCCGTCAAAAAAAAATTTCATAGAGTAGAATCCTGGACTAAAACTAGGAGATAATTAAATTTTGTTTTAACTTTTATGCACAATCACTTCGAATGGACTGAAGAATGTGATAAAAACAAACATGATTTATTTGCCCCAATTTACAAATATAATTTTAAGACAATTTTGCAACTTGGGATATATTTTTTAATATTGAAATTTTATAACTTTATTAACTAAAAAACCTTTATTCAGTACCCTGATATGCAAAAGTTTGAAGAAGTTTCTAGTTTACAGAGTCGAGTGTGCGTTTTGATATAATATTATAAAATACAAACTATATGAAGTAATATATAGAGAGAGAAATAAAATAATAAATGAATCTTAGAATAAGTAGTTAATTTAATTGAAAATATAAAACTAAAAAAAGTTCTAATATTGATAACAAATTTCCAACTCAAGTCGGCCTAGGAACTTAAACCGTCCCTGACTACGAATAATAAACCGTTATTTTTGCTATACTTTAACAACTTTGATTATTGGTACTACTAAGCGACTTGTTAAAAATCTAAGCGAAGTAATTGTGAAAAAAAAAGTTTTATTATGCCATTATAGCTAAATGTGATGCAGCCAATGACCCATCGCTCAAAAATTTGTGACCACCCTATAGTTTATTATTGTGCATGTTTGGTATATTTAAGAACAACTAAGCATATAACAATAATAAAAATAATACATACTAAATATAAGCAATACTACTAAGCGACTTGTTAAAACTAAGTGAAGTAATTGGGGAAAAAAATAATGTTTTGTTATGTTAAAATAGCTAAATGTGATGCAGCCAAACAATTATCAATGTCCAAAAATTTGTGACCACCCTATAGTTTATTATTGTGCATGTTTGGTATTTATAACTATATATATAAAACTACATTAAAGTTATACAACTAAGTCACATATAATAATAAAAATAATACATTCTAAATATACAAATAATACTACTAGGCTACTTGTTAAAAATCGAAGCGAAGTAATAGTGAAAAAATAATGTTTTATTATATGTCAATATAGCTAAATGTGATGCAGTCAAAAACAATGACCATCGCTCAAAATTTTTTGACCATCCTATAGTTTATTATTGTGCATGTTTGGTTTCTTTTCTTTTCTGAAAGTGTATATCCTTCAGTTATATTATAACTATATATATAAAACAGCATTACTAAGATCACATATAATAATAAAATACATACTAAATAAAAGTAATATTACTAAGCAACTTGTTAAAAATCCAAGTGAAGTAATAGTGAAAAAATAATGTTTTATTATATGTCAATATAGCTAAATGTGATGCAGCCAAAAACAATGAACATCGCTCAAAAATTTGTGACCATCCTATAGTTTATTATTGTGCATGTTTGGTTTCCTTTCTTTTCTGAAAGTGTATAGCCATCAGTTATATTATAACTATATATATAAAACAGCATTAAAGTTACACAACTAAGCTCACATATAATAATAAGAATAATACATACTAAATACATAAACAGAAACATACATTACCAACACAGACAGGAAAAGGATCACTCAACAAGAGACGAACAGCAAATCCGAAAGTCGAACTGGAAAGCGGCGCCCTCGAAGTCTCTTGAAAAGCGCTGCCAGTCTCTTTGGATGAACTGAATTCAAATGGTGCTAGACTTTCTGTTCCATCTATCCACCATCCGAACTCGGTAGCCCAAAGACTATTAAAGCCCTTCTCCCTGGAGCTCGCCAGCAGGTCTTTCAAGGGGTGGTTGGCTCCCAGAAGCGCTGATTTCAAATGGTGCTAGACTGTTTCCATTACCATCTATCCACCATCTGAGATCAGGTTTCAGGAAGTGAGGCATTAAACACGAACTGATGAGTCTTCCTGCTGTGAGTTGAAGTGGGCTGTTGTAGAGTTCTCAACCGGGGCTGTTGATGGCTGACGTTCTCAACCGGGGCTGATGATGGCTGACGTTCTCAACCGGGGACCTAAAGAAATAATTTAGTGGTAAAATATTTTAATGTATAGAAACTGAAATCAATAATTAACGATGTCTTTATATTCGATCGTAATTGTACTTTGCAGGTCTATAAAAACAAAGTTGAATGAAATAAGACCTTCGAGCATGGATCCGTCATAGTAGATAAATCATACGGTTATAATCTCGTCAACATCAAAATGAAGTCAACATGTATGGCTTCAGACCCGTGGTTTACTACGTCATCCATTCATAATTTTTTTCTAGTTCATTCATAAAAATATCCTGTACTTCATGAAATAACACATTTACTATTATTTCCAAATAACAAGTCAATCGAGAACGTTTTTTCATTCATAAATTTTTAAAGGAAGTCACGTGTCTGGTGCCATCAGGTCTGAGATGTTTGCATCACGATGATGACGTCATATTCGCTCTACTACAGTCCATTCATGCTCGAAGGATAAGACAGCAAACATCTGTTTCCGCAAAAATGACAAAAGTTTCGTCAAAAATGAGAATGCATTGTTAATAGTGTTGTGGAAGGTTTTTTAGTTGTAGCGCAAGACACAAAACTGTGAACATGAACTGCAACAAACAACACAAACAAACAAAAACACTGAACAACAAAACAAGTAAAAACCACTGAGCTAAAATAATAATAAACAACGGAGTGAATATTCCCATTGAGTGACAATGTATTTTACCGTGACGCGCGGAAGCATACTATTCGGAATAAAGGTTGAGAAAACATTCTACCTTTGTTTTGCGGGAGTCGTACGTGATGTCACAGAAAGATTTAAAACTGTTTTGTTTTTGTTCATTTTGTCTTCTTTTTCTTATTACTAAGAAAGTAAGTATGTATATAATGTATTTTTTAAAGTTAGAAATACGTTTTTTAATCTATGCAAACCTATGCAGAAGGACTATTTCTTCCATCTTCGTTCAAAAAGATGTAAAATGGTTGCGTACGCTTACTCCTAACTCCAATGTTTATTTTTATTTTATCTCCATTTTAAAGACAAAATAAGGAATAATTACTATTCATTTTTTCTACTTTTATATAATCACTTAGTAGAAATATATTAATCATTAAATCATATTAATAAAAACTTTATGTTGTATATATAACCAACGATCAAGATAATTTTAAAGCTGTAAAATTAAATGATTTTTTTGGTACATGATATTTTAAGTATTTAGTAAAATATCGGTTCTTTTGAAAGAAATGGCTTTTAAATTATACCTCTAAGCAAAACAATGTAAAAATTATTGAAAAAGCAAGGACAATTCCCATGAGAAAATATTTTTGTGCAGTTCTGAAAAAAAAAATGGAAATTCCAGGATATAAAATCACTTATCACTGCCAGTGTGTTAATGAAATTAAATGATAATGTAAAAGTATTCCACGTTATGGTTACAATGTTTTAAGAAAAAATATAATTTCATTGTTATCTTATTTAGCGCATTTTGAGTTGCAAAAATTTGTATAAGAGATTTCAAAAAATGAATGTATAAAAATAAAACATTCTAACGTTTTTAAATAAAGAAAGGGCTAATGCATATAAAAGCATTTACGTTTCGCACTTCTTAGCGTGGGATCGATTTTCTGAAACTAAGAAAACCAAGACGAAATCGCACATTTGGAATCATTAAGAGCTTAGGACCATAATTTTCAGAGAGCTCTAAAATGTTCCCTTTAAAAGAATCCATTAATCTGAATATATACATTTTCTACGAAAAGACATTTGGATCTTGAAGCATAAATACTGATAAAGCTCTACTTTACGTTTAAAGAAGAGCACATTTGAGTTTTTTCATATTTTAAGTCAATAGTAATAAGTTTGATTTTTGATGGAAAATTTTGATAATACTCTGTTTATTATGTAATTATATGGTTAGAAAATATTTCTATAACTGCAAATTTTGAAAATATCTCTTTTCAGTGGTAATAAGAAAATGTGTTAATATATAAGCAATCGTATTGTGATATAGGTTTGCATACTAATAAGTGTGTTAAGTATTTTAAAATAATTAAATAAATTAATTGAAAATATATTACTTAATTAAAATTGATCAGTAATTTTTTTTTTTAATTTGCAAATTATCTTTTTCAATACATTTTGCTTTTGATAAATATTTATTCTTCAATAAAATATAAAAGTATTAAAAATTATCTTAAAATCTTAGAGATAAAATATAATTTTATTGCATTGGTTATTCTAAAATTAAATGTGCATAAAGATTGAAATTAAATTGAATCAAAGTTTTTTATTTGTATATTGGATGGTAACTATTGAGGTAAAATTTTCATTTTTAAATTACAATGACTTAATTAAGAATCTGAACATTTTAGAACGTTATTTCACTTTTAATAAAAATATTTTATACTAAATAATAAAAAATATTTTTTAATTATAATTTTTAACCAATACTTGTTATATTGATGATCAGTTCATTTTAATTATTTTATAAAAATATATTTTACTAATATTCATTGGAACTATTATCAGTCATGAATCAGTTTAAAAATTATTAATGAAAGATTTCGAAAATAATGTTTAAGCCCTAAGATTAAGCCAAAACACATAAGAAAAAGAACAGGTGTATCATAATTTTTTTTTATCTGATGGTAAGACTACTTTAAAGATATTATTTGAAAAATATATAATCAAATCTAAGTATCGTGTATAAGTAATAACTTATACACGAATTAAAACAATTTCAGGGGATGCAAGAAGGATTAAACTGACAACAATCTTGGAAAAAAAGGTCGCTTTTCGTTGAAAATTCTCTATTTGACTCCAAGGAAAAAAATTGGCACCACGATAATTTTTCCTATTCAGCGATCTTGAGCGTGATTAGTGGTTGTAGGTTAACAAAATTGGCACGTTTTCGCACATTTGGCATTTCGGTTTGTCTAATGATGATGAACCATTATGAGTGAAACAGTTAATTTTGCTGTCTGTATCTGCCTAAATAGTCATACCATTTTGAGGGAAGACATATGTCCTTAAAGCATTCTTCTACAACGAAATGATTTTTTCAAAAATGTTAGTTAAACACTTCTTCCACTTGCCCCTTCAATTATAAATAGGTTAATAAATTTAGAAAATGACGATTTCAAACATTTATTGACTAGTAACAGAAACTATTTTTACGCAAGAAAAAACACCACCAAAAATAAGCATTCGACTGAAAAATTAGAAATTCAAGTCACAGTTCATTAAAAGAATGATAAAAAAAAACTTCGAACACAAAACTTGCATTAACAGACCTGATTTTCTTTAAAAAAATAATTCCCATCAGTTTCAAAAACGCTCAGACTTAAATTGCCTTTTCACACACATTTTTAAAATTAAAACTTTCCTTTATTCTCCCCCATTAAAATTCACTCTCTTTTGTCCGCCAAAAAACCTACCAAATTTCGCCAAGGAAAAGGGCACTTCATAAAACAAGCCTCCAATTACTCATACCTAATAATATTTTTAACAATACCTCCCCTCAGGGCAACACTGGGCATTTTTTATAATAAAAGATTTTAGGTCCACACAACCCCTGAGATTCTTCGGCAAAAATTAAAAGCTTGATTAAAGACCCGGTCCCACCCACGCACAATAGAAGTGGCCGGGGAAAACGTGCCAACGGGCTGCTAGACCGCCAAGATAAGGCACGGTGGGGGTCTTTTGTGCCGGCACCAAGTGTCCTTCAACTTTGCGCGGACCAATTAGCCGACCGTCCTTTCGTTGTACTGACAACGGGCCCTGGAGATCAAGAGGGCCGATAAAAGGGAAGAGGGCCTTGCTAAAAACTTCGGCCCCGCTCCCAAGACAAAGCTGGGCCTGAAGGGGCCTGGAGTAAGGGCAAATTCCGATGACTAGTTCCCAATCCATGAGAGTTTATTTTAGGACAGGGGTTATTGTTATTATTTTTTTGTTAATCTTTTCCCTTTTAGAGACCTGGATTGTGGAATCCAGATAACGTAGCAAAATGGAGTTTTCGTAGGATTGAACGAGATTTGAAGGGGGGAGAAGTGAAGTGGGTTGAGTACCACCCTTTTTTTGGAGAGTGTCCCCCGCGATTATGTGTGGTGATGGGAATCAGAGTTTATTGGGGTAGGAAAGGGTTCTAAAATCAAACAAATGTGATGAGTGATTGGATTTGCGCAAGTGTAAAATTTTTGACGAATATTCGAAAAACGAAATGAAAAATATTTCGTCCTTCAATAGTCCTTCCAGCAGTGTTGAATCATTATGTATATTATATGCGATTAAAAGAGTCATATTTGATGCGATGTTTCACTACGATACTTCACGAATAAGAAGGTTGGTTGGTTGCATGGGGTTTAATGGCGTACACGAATAAGAAGAGTTTACAGTGCATAATATCTAAACTTGTGAAATGATTAGTTTATACGTATTTAACTTGCCTTATTTTTAAAGAAAAATTTTACCTTTTAAAAAAATATTTTGAATTTGCTTTAAAATACAAATACTTTATATAAAAAAATTATCCAACTTGTAGTTTTCCTAAATTGTATTTACTATTACATATATAAATTTTGTTGTACACTTAATGTACAAATATTCTCTACCTCTGTGTTTGTATAATAGTATTTCCTAGTGTATAGAGTATCAATCATCATTTAAATACGTGAATCCTGTTTTATGACTTTGGTATGAAGAAAGAGAAGCAAAGTTTGAGGTGATGTCTAATGGCTGGAAAAGTTATTTAACAATATTAAAGCTTCGGGATATTGCATTATTAAAAGAAAAATGATATGTGAATCAGCAAAATTAATAGAGAAATCTGAAAAAAAATTGCATTTGAACAAAAAAAGAACTAAGCTGTTAGTTAAATATTTGTGTTTAATAAAATGTAAGGATATGTAATTAAATATATTTAATAATAAGTATTTAAATATATAATTACCAGTTTGTCAAATGTAAAGGACATTGCATAATACTTAAATTCCTTTAGTGAAACATTTTCATTGGAGATTGGAGATTTCATAAATACAGCTACCAGCTAAAAGAAAAAGAAAATACATTACCAAAAATTTAAGAAATATCTCTTTTAGTGCAATAAATAAATATATTAAATACAATATTTAAAATAAAATTTTTTTATACATTTGAAATATCTATTTTTTTTTACATATATATTTTATAAGAATGTTCTTTTCATCGGAGGATTAATCAATTTCTAATAACCTTGAATCAACATCAAACTATTCACTTATTACTTATAAACGAATGTTTAGTTGTAAATGATGCAAACTTTTATAATAATACTTGAATGATAATTTTTATATTTATTAAAAAAATTTCAGGATTAACTTTAAATTATAAAACTGAATGCAATAGCAGAGTGTTACTTTAAATATTTTATCCATCGTGGATAGCATTTAAAATTAGTTCTCCGGATTCAATGAAGCCCTTTTATTTTAATATTTGTTTAATTACGATGAGAGAGAAGCAGAACAAGGGAAAAGTCCTCTCTCAATTAAAAAGTCAACCTTCCTCATTTGCAGTAGTTTGCCGACTTACACTAACTATTAATTCTGAAAGCCTGGTAAAAAGGGAACACATATTACAAAACTTCTTTCCCTTCACCAAAATCAGCGAAAAGGTAAACAAATCCATCTCGAAAGATGACGAGAAGAAATAACGGAAAAGCGGCAAAGAGAAGAGAGCGTACAAAGGGGAAAAAAATAAAAACCGAAGAAACGCTATGTTCTTTTTCCCCTCCTCCACCCCCCCCCCCCCCCTCTTTACTTTTCCCGCCAGTTCTTTCGACGCCCTTTCACGGCCTAAGTAGGCTTAAGCACTCCGCAAATTCTCCGAGTAATAAAACGCTCTTCCAACAGAGGGCGCTGACGTCAGCGTCAAGTGCCTCATTCGTCTGCTAAAAGGGAGTATTTGCTTTTCCGCGACTTTTCAAAGGCTCGGCAGGAAAAGTTAAGCTTCGCTATATTAACCAATGGCTGAATAGGGACGGATTGGAAGAGGAGAGTGCTTTAGTAATTTTCGGGGAACGGAGTTTTAAGTGTTGGTTTAGCAGCAGCATTTTTACCAGGGCTTGATGGGAGGAAGGGTAAATACTTGAATTTAGCTTGGGTTAAAATTTACACAGGGTTTTAATCGGTACAAATAGAGTTATATTTAGTTCGATTAAATCATGTGCATTTAGGGTTGCTTTTTTTAATAAAGATATTTTTATAATATAGAAATGAAAGAAAATAGTGTGTTATTAAAGTATTGAAGAAATGCACTATTTAGATAAAATGATAAAGAAAATGTGTTTTTAGTTTGAAAAAATTATAATTATAAGATATAAATCAATGTTAAATATTTTCAGTATAATTTACAATTTGTAAAAACGTAAGTAATAAGCATATAAATTTAAAAAAAAAGATTAAACTATTCAATATATTACAAAATAAGCTCTGCAAATCAGGAAAATAAAATGTTTAAAGTATTGAACTAAATTTATTCTCAGTTTTTTTTCCCTATAAAACTTTTTTCCATTACATGGAAAACAAACTATTAGATTAAATGATTACTATATTAAATTTACCACAAATATAAAAAAACTTATTTCAGTTTATTATATTTTTTATTCTACATATCACTAAAGCCTTATTAGAACAAATTAACATTTTTTTTTACAAAACGAAGAAACATTACAAATTAAATATATAAGACTATAAATATCAATGGAATACGAATTTTCTGTATGCATTAGCTTTAAAAATCAAGAAAGAACGTGAATATTCAAGCAAATAAAAATAATTTTTGATGCAAGAAAATAACACTTCTTCTAGAGTACTACATAAAAAAGGAAGAAAATAACACGAATTTCTACTCAACAAGATTAGGTGAAAACTATAAAGTTTGAGAAGAAATGTTTTCAGTTAGAAAACCTTCAGATTCTGTAGGGGTAGTGAGAAGTTTTAATTTTATAGAAAGCATTCTTTCTAAAGAGAGACAGAAAGAATAAGTTTGAGATTCGAAACGAAAAAATACAAAGCACAAACATTTTTCTATATTAAAGTATAATACTATATTAAATATAAAATTTCAAATATGTATTATATTTTTTACCCACAAATTTTAAGAAAGGTTATAAACAGATTTTGTAATAGTTATATTCCATTATTTTATAGTTTTAAAATGCATTTGCTAACAAAGGTAGTGAAATGATAGTATATAATTTTTTGTGTGTGCAGAATAATCCAGCTTAATTCCTCAAAAGGGAGATATCCTTTAAAAAAAATAAAAACTAAGTAATTTACCGTATTTTCCTTGCAAAAAATTAAAATATTTACGATCATTTTCGAAAATTATATTAGCGAACAAAACCATATCAATATGATTTACAAATTTGGACAACTACACACTTCTACATCTTCTCAGCAACTTGGACTTCATATCTACCATTATAACTAATGTAATTTAAACAATATTCGAAAACAAGTTAAATGTGCACATAGAATTTAAAGTCTAATAACTCACAGTAAACTTAAATTTAACTTTTGATAATATTTAGGACTACCGAATTTATGATATATAAAATTAGTGAATAGAAACAATTAGTTTAATGCGAAAAAATTTAATGCGTATAGCAAACAACTATATTACAGAATAAAATATAATCTTATCTAAACCTCAATCTGAATTTGAAATTTTAAGATTTTATTAAGAAATAAAACAATTCTTTAAAGAGATCAAAATTCAGATGTTAAACGTTTTTCACACATTCCAATGCTGTTTCTTTGGACATTAAATAATGCGAACAAGTTAATCGCATTCAATTTGAAGCGATTATAGAAACTTTTTTAAAAATATTTTGTAAACTTATTTTGCAGTAAAGCAGGAAAAAGCGATTATGGAAGTACGCTATTCGTAAAAGGTTTAAATCTTTTCGTATATAAGAAAGAACTACGAATGTCCAATGACAATGAATGACTCACAGGTGCCGATATTTAATTCTTAAGCAAAGGAGTTAAATCGAGTATAGGTTTGGAATGCGATTTTTAAGAATTTAGAAACAGACTTTTGACGGTCATAATTAGATTGAAAATTGATGCTGAGCACTTTCGTATGTAACGAGAAAATATCCGAATCTATTTTAAAAAGGGTAAAATATAGTTGAGTTTTAAATTATATCTATTATTGGACATCATTTTGCTCCTCATTTAAATACTTTAAGAGTGTTAGCAAATAGTAAAAGTACCATTAACTTTTGATCCATACAATTCAACGAGAATTTTTTTTAACATTTAAATTATATATTGCAATAACTTAAAGTGATTAATAAACATCCAAGAATGAAAGAAAACTAATAGGTAATAATTTAAGTAAAACAAATATTATAAATCATTTTATGAATATTTAACCGTTTATTAAGGACTCAATCTCTTAATATTTAAACTGTAAAATTTATATTCAAAATAAAAATGTATAGATAATTTATTATATTATTTATTAAAATAAATTATATATAGTTTATTTGCATAGAATTCCTTATATTTTATTATTAAGATTTAAAAAAAAAATCGTATATTTCGAACAAGTAAAAATCCGAATAGGTATGCGAAATTTATACATAATTATTTAATCATTTGAATGTTATACAATTCATTAAGGGATTAAATAAAAAATAGTTAAAAACTAAAGTTTTCTTGTATATTGCTTTTTCAATCCCTAGAATCATGTTTATAAAACGGCGATAAGCACGCGTAGGAAGATGCGAAACCTTTGGGTTGGTTTCGCTGCTTATAATGAACTACTGTACGGAAGAGGGATTTACAGAGCTCCCCAGGATAGTTTCTAAATCATTTGAGTAAGGAACTTGAATTATGTGTTAACGTCGCAATAGAACTAGACAATAAGATTATTTTTGCTAAAACAGATTCCAAAGGTATTTAAATTTTTCGACAACTGACTCTGTTAGTTGAAATTATAATTTATTATATATTTGAAGTCTGGAAATCGTAAACATTGTATTCAGTTTTTAATATAGCTAATAGATAATATCTATATTTTGTAACTATGACTTCAAAATGTAATTTACATCAATATTAGATGTTATTTTTTATTGTTTAAATTGACGGAATTCAATAACTGCTACATAAACCTCCCATTTTCAAAAGTAAATTCTCAAAGATTATTCCGGTTTTTTTTTTCGTGATTTGTTCATATACATTAAAAAAACGTTTGTTTTTACGATTAATTATATTGCTTTTGGTTGCATGTTATTGTAATTATCTTACCAAAAAAAATTTTAATAACTTGGTCTTTGTGAATTATTTAAAATACAAAAATTTTATATAACTTTTTTTTATTACATATATTTTAATATATTAAATAATGAATACTGAAGTCACTTTTAAAATACATTACTACAGTAGCTTTCACATAGGCGTAAAATTGTATTAGGGCCCATAGACCCGATCACTCCGAATATTTAAAAACTGGTTCAACTTCCATAAAGTTTATACCTAACTTAGAGCCATGGGTTTACTCCAATAATTTTGAAAATTTTACACTTTACTGTGAATTTATTTTTACACATTTACTTACTTTCGTAATTTATGTTATAATAAATTAACAAAAAATATTACAAATCCTCTAAAATAAAAACTTTATTTTTGAATTTGGAATAACAATAAAATATTTTTAATTAATAATTTTTATCTATAATTTTTAGCATAATATTTTTAAAAATTGAAGATTGTTGAAGAGCGTTGAAGATCAAAATATTATACCCACAATATGTAATACAATTACAATCGAAAACAGTATTGCACAAAGAAGTGCAATTACTTCAAAACAACTTCTTTCCAATAACGCTTATTTACGAATCCATGGAGCATCTCTTAACTCCATACAGTTATTAACGAATAGAGTCCATTGAAACTAATGAGGTAAAGTATGTGGGAAAAGTTCAGCAATTACTTCGAAAAAAGAAGTATCGCGTTCTTATGGGAAAAAGACCCTCCTGATGAAGATAAATGATCTCTTAATCAAATGACATTTCTATCGTCTGTGGAAGCACCGATGAAAGATCGCTAATTTAAATCGTGGAACGCTTTTTTTTTACGAACGAGACAAAAAGACAGAAGAAAGAAAATATGCGAAATGCATAATTGAGTAAGTCCCCATCGAGGGACATTTTTTTGTATTTTAAATTATATTGAGAATAAATCGTGTTACAGTTTATAGAGTATTTTATAATGTAATATTCGAGAGTATTTTTGTATGTTGTAATTAATTTAAATATTTTAAAATATGAGTAAAATATTTTTTTTGGAATTGAGAACGTAAATTATTGGGAATAAGGCAATTTATTATTACATTTTAAAGAAAATGAGTTATTTATTAAATATGTCTAATTGAAATTTTTGTCGTATGTAATAAACATTGAAAATAAAAAGTCATTGCCTAAAGGATTTTGTAACATAAATTCAATGCAATTCTTTGTATCTGCTCTATAACGCCTTATATACAATTTCAATTTGTCTAATATTTCACATTAAAATTATTTAATGTACTTTACTAAAGTGATGAATATGTGGAAAATTAAAACAAGATTGTTTCTGCAATCAATTTATCAATTAATAAATTTTACTTCACATCGAAATTTTTTTTTCTCGTAAAATTAAATTTTTTGCATTAATAGGAATTTGAATTTTTTTAAATGTACTAAAACCATTTAAATTTATTTTTTAATTTTCTGGATCTAAAACATCTATTTTTTTTGTAAACATGGATTTGTTCCAAAAAATAAAATATCTATGAAACACAAAAACTATAAAAAAAAATTAATTATTTGTCTTGAACTACATTAAACTATATAATTTAATAAATGTATTTCTCATAAATAATTATTTGCATTCATTTAATAACTAACTTTTTGGATTTTAAAAAATAATTTTTAACGTAATATTTTCACCTTAAAAATATTTAAATAATTTTAATGAAAACAAAAAATATTTTAATGTCATTAGAAACATTTCCAATATCTCCTTTTTTTATACATAGCATGTATTTACAACTTTAAAAAGGGACAGTAGTCGTTTATTGTATACATAAAAGTTATACATTTGCATCTCGTAACTCGATTCATGAGGATTTAATGCATTAAAATCTTTTACAGATTTATATATTTAAAAAAACCTTTAAATCAATGTACTCAACTAAAATTGAAACACATCCTGTGCCAGCGAATGCATGTGCATAACATTACAAGTAAGATGACAAGAAATAAAAGTGCAATAAAAAATAATTTTCTAATAATTCCTTATTAAAATTCATGAGCATAAAGAGTTTCACTCGATTTCAAGCATTACCTTCCGATTTCAATATACTTAGGTTTTTTTCTTCCAAACCATTGCGTAAATATGAAGTTGTTATTTTTTGTCAGAAATTGACGAATTTGTTACTATTTATAAACCTGGATATTACATAAGAAAATAAGCTGTTTTTTATGTTCAACCTTTTTGAATATTTCACTTTTTGATTAATTTTATTCTCAATCCTAAGAACGCCTTAAATACTTTAAAGTAACAATATAAAAATCGGTAAAACCATTTTTGAGAAATAATTATAAACCAAAATCAAAAATTAATAGTCCTGTATTACAATCGTTCTATTTTGACGCTTAGATTGTCAATTTTACAAAAGTTAGATCGTCCGTTTTTTCTCATAATAGTAGTTCATGCACAGCAATGCATTACATAATTTTTAAAATCATACAACAAAATCACAATATTTTTTCCAATGCTAATCCATTGAAGTTTACTTAAAAATCTTTTTACAAACAATAAATTTTTTAATTATTTTAAAGGCACTTTTTTTTAAATATAAATTAAATGTCATTAAATGAATTTCTTTATATAACATTCCTATGATTAAAAAATATAGATACAATGAACATAAACCAATATAGTCAAGCCTCAATATTTCGAAGAGAACGTAAAATAAAGTGAAAAAAATAGCTACGCACTTCACAGAGATCACAAGAATCCAACGTACCTCCAGTAGACGTACCAACGCACGTGTGCGTACCACCTCCGTTCCCCGGCGAGCCACAAATCACCACTAAAAAGGTGCCCAAAGAGTAGAGACCCAGCACCGTTTACTAGGCGAGAAATTCATTTAATCCCACGAGTAAGGGATTGGCCAGTCGTCGGGGGGTTGGATGATGACAAATATGACATGACTTCTAACCCCCCACCCCCCTCACAACAATAGGGGGTTGGGCGAGGGAGTCCCTCATTTAGAGTGGGGAAATTGAGTGTGGGTCCTCTTCATGAGTGGGGGCGCGTTCGAGCGCGATAATGAGTCGAAATTTGAATGGGAAAGCTGGTGGAAACACTGTCTATTTTAAATTATAGGAAGATAAGTATTTTATGTGTTGGGGGGTCGATATTTGGCTTCGATAGGTAGAAAAGGGTGACGAATGTTGAGGGTTCGCATTTTCAGTGTTAAAGAGGTTACTCGAATTTGATGACAGTTATCTAAAATATGTCCGCGATGATTCAATTTTTGTTAAAAATAATTGCATATTTTTTGGTTGAGACTCGTTTACGAGGAAAATAATTCGTAAATGCTGCATAAATTTGTGTCGTGCTGTAAATTAAAAAAATTGCTTATGGAGAGGAAATCATTATTTTAAAAGTTTAATAGGAATGCAGATTAATTTTTAAAAAAAAATGATTGTTTTTTTTTTTAATATGTTTAGTGTTTGTAAGAATGGTTAGACACGGATGAGGAAAGTGTGAAAATATTTGATATCTACGATAAGATACAAAAATAATCGAAAGATGTAAAAAAGGGTATATATAGAGTTAACATAAAACATATCCTCTGTTTACCTCTTCCGGTTCAAATGATCTCTCCCCTCCCGACTTACAGTTTCAGACAATCTAGAGTAAATTTATTTTAACTATGACACATTTTTAGACATAACGTTTATATAGCTGCAAATAGTTTCAATTAAAATAAAATAAAAAAGGATCAGTTTTTGATTTGCATCTTTAGCCATACGGTGTGTCTCTATAAAACTGCTCTTCAAACAATTTTCTTTTTCTTTTAAAAGATCCGAGTACTTGAATTAAAAAAATTCTGTTTTAACAAAATTTTATTTAACTCCATTATTCGGAGAAATAATAAAAAAAAATCTAAAATATCAGCAGTTATAAGATTAAAAAAGTACGCTCTCCTTCAAGAACGTCGTGACAGATTCTAATCACAGCAAACGAAAAGTAAAAAAAGAAGATTGAATGCCCCCACTTTCAAGCGCACGAGTTAATATTTACATCAAGACTCTTTTTCCCACTACAAAAGAGATAATACTACATTCCCAATGCCCCCTAAAAAGAGATTTATTGACACGGACAGAGAAGGGAAAAAAAAGATAAACTTCCAAAAGGAAGTGACGGAGAGGGAAAAAGATCCCTAGACCTTTCCCCACCCACCGCCCCCTACGTCATCTATCAAGAAAAAGAGGGGATAGAGGGGAAGGGGTGTCCCCATCACGTGATTATTCGCCAGCGAGATCACGCTTCGAATTCTAGACATGACATGCGACGCTTCGCAATGAATGCAAATTTCCTCTGAAACGTAAGAAATAAAGAAAGAAACGACACTGGAAAAGATAAAATAAAAACGAAGTCACCACACAAAGTCAGAGAAAAATGCAGGAAGTTAGAGTGCGTAACTCCGTTGCCACCTGCGCTGGAGTAAAAAAGTTAATATATATAAAAAAAAGTCGTCGCATCTCCAGCCACCGTGACATCGTGTGAGCTAAAAGCTCAAACACGGGAAGGCGAGTAGTGGGATTTAGGGGGTTCTGCGACAAGGGGAGGAGTGAGGGAAAGGATATTTTCATCGGAGTCTTCTACTTTCGGTTTTAGTTCACGAAGTATGTAGAACATAAATGTAAGAATAAGAAGTTGAGGTGTTTTACGGGGTTGTGGTCTCATTTTATAGACTATGAATGAAAAGCAGTCGTAAAAGGAAATAGTCATAATGTTATTTCAACGGTTTATAATATAATCGTGTAGAATCAATATCAAGCTTTGAGAAAATGGAAATTCTACTTAGCAACAGAGAAAATTCTCAACTTACACAAAAATAAAATAATAAATACAAACCTTTAAATTTCTAATGTCTAAACTATTTTTTTTAATGTTTGATGATAATTTTGTTTAAGTCAATTAAACACAAATCTGTGAAAAATATTGTTCAAATTTTGCGAAAATTACTTAATGCTCAAATAAAACTTTTAGTTAAAAAAGACGAAATATTTTCATCGACTTTTCACAATATTTATGAAACAATTATATATTTTATATTTTTGACATTTGATTTCGTAATTTTTTAATTAATAATTTTACAATAGCATATTTAACAATGTTTTTGAAAATTTTGATAATAGTTTCTAATAGTATAACAGTATCAGCCCTTTTTAAAGTGAACTAATTTTAGTAAAACAAAACTTTTCAAAGATTACTTTATTCTTTAATAAAAAAAATATTTTAACTTTTTGACAATGAGTATATAATTAAAATTAATTGCATTTCAGCTAAAAACGTTCAAGAGGTGATAAATCATCGTCATTTTAAAGTAAAATTTATACCAAATTGTAAGGCTAGGCACCATTGTAATATTACATTGCGTATAATTCGATTAACATTAATCAAAATAAATATTTAAAAATGATTAAATTTAGCATTTTAAACTCAAGTTTCTTCAAGTCTGCTTTATATATAAAAAAAAGAATTATTTAGACTTGGCAAACAAGACAGCGGAAACCAATTTTATTCTGACAGATCTCAAATAAACCCCAGCCTTCGGATAACTTCACTTCCGATAAAATATTGACAGCCGGGGATCCAAACCACTGGCAGAACGCGGATAAAATTGAGTCATTTTGCGAAATATTACTCCGAAAAATAGATACATTTCTCTTACCAGAGATTATCCAGCAAGGCTTCTTGCGCCACATCTACGCATAAAATACGCAGGGGGGAGGGAAGGGACATAATGCGAACACTCTTTTCAATAAAGAAATTGAAGTGGGGGGGGGGGGAGAGCATTCGAAAGGACGAAATATACACATCCGTATATTTATTCTAAAGCGTCAAGAGCGAAAGAAGAAGAAAAAAGTGCATTTTTAGGACAGAATTCTAGAGTTATTACTTTCCTTTACAGAGGGAGTAGGGAAAAAATCTGTAGAAAGTAGATAAATGATGACGTAGGAGGGGAGAGAGAGAAGAAAACGTTTTCCTTTTCTTGGGTGTTTGTGATTGATGAGCGATGATCGTCTGAGAAGAGTTTCCGTGTCTTTATGAATGGCCGAGGGGATTTTAAACCCCCGGACTCTAAGCGGAGGGTGGTTGCGGTTATCGGGGGGACGTTTGGTGGAGAGTGCGAAAATCATTTCCGACTGTGAAAGGGGGTTCGAATATCGTCAATTACAGTGTATACTGTAAAAAATATATATTTAAAAATGATTACCTAACCTACTCGTAAGTATAATCGAGTCGTCAACGAGAGTATGACATGCTCAAATGCAAGTAACCGTATTTTATCAAAAAGTAGCAATGTTATTAAATATCTCTAATCTCGCCAATTACAGTGTACACTGTAGAAGTATTTAAAAATGATTATCGGAACCTACTCGTAAGTATAATCGAGTCGTCGACGACAGTATGCCATGCTCAAATGCAAGTAACCGTATTTTATCAAAAAGTAGGCTTAGAAAGATGCTTAGAAAGATGATTTTTAGCAAAAACAAATTAATTATTATAGAATTATAAAGTTTATAGAATTTTTTAAATATAACTCATTTATTATTTTACAATTAAAATAAAAATTCCATTTTAGAATTTTTAATGAATACCAAGAGACTGAGTGACCAATATTCTTTTTTTTTCTTTTTAAAGCCTTAACGAAATTACTAATTTTGAATATCAGTCTAAGTCATAAAATGCATAACTTTCATGTTTAAAAGTTTAAATAAGTTATTAAAAAATACACTATATCAATTTTTAGCGGTACGAAATTTCCAGTGCATTAATAGATTTTTTAAATTACCTGTGTGACATTTTTTTCCCAAGATTGATCAATTTGATTTAATTTCGATCAATTTGATAACTTTCATGAAATAATTATTAATATATAATTGAAAATGTGATGTGCTTCATATTCAACGGAACAAAAAAAAATATTAAAAATAATCGAAATACTTAAAAAAAACAAAAAAACGAAATGTTATGAAATATTTGTGAAATTCGATTCAAAGTTTTCTTTTTGAATCGTAAAACAAAATATAATCAATGAAAATAATTAAGGATCTAATTTCAATCTAAAGAATGAACAATCTCATTAGAAGGTTCAATATACAACAGAACAAAATAAATTGATTCATTAAATATTTACCAGTTCTGTATGCGCTTCATTTGGAAATCTAGAAGATTGTAGCTAGGGGGTATAATTTACATCTAATGTAAAAGAATGTCTATTCATTTTTCCTGATATTTTCTCATCAATTCAGCACCCAGAATACCTGAAAATTAATAATGATACATTAGAAAAGTACAACAAAACCTGATTAAATAAACTATCTAATTAAATTAATATTACTTTATTTATGTGATATAATTAGTAAATATTCTTTTATTTATGTAGAATTATTGCAATATCAAATGACGAACAGACAGACAGACAAAAAAAATTAAATGTGATTTTCTGAATCAGTGTATCCGAATTCGTGGAGAAAACTGAAAATGAGGGGTTTTGATCGATTCCACAGACATACACTCCATTCTTATATATAATTATAGATATTTTATATATAAGATATAATAAAACATTAAATAGTGTAGTTATTACTATATAGTGGCAAGTATATATTACATTAAAACATTGTGGAGGACTTAAACATTATTTGCAATAGTTATGAAAGGTTTAATTATAAAAACAATATTAACCGATTCCGTAAATGAAATTATTCTTTATAAACACAGGTATTTTGAAGTTTGTAGTAGTTTTTGAATTAAAACATTGCGATAAATTTTCAATTAAATTTACAATTGCAACTTAGGCTTCTAAACAAAAAAATTTCCGTTCGGTCTTTAAATTACAAACCCCTATCTTAAAATATCATATAGCAACTATTTTCCTCATATGACTTTACAATATTCAATAAAAACAATAACGTAAACAAAGCATAAAAACTCATACAAAAGTATACAAAAAAACACTATAAGTAAAAAAACACACAAAAGGATGACAAATAAGTCTTAACAAGTACTTATTATATAAGTAAATACAAAAAAAAAGATAATTAAAATTTCAACGCAAAACTTAATTGAATAGATATCACGCGAATTTTTTTTCTTTACTTCAAAAAACAAACACACTTTAGCTGTGTTTCAGTCCATACCAAAGCCAAAAACATTAGACACAATTTATGTTAAGAAAACTTCTCAAAGACCGCAATTTATGGTATTTTGCATGAATATTTAATGCAGAAAAGAGCGCCAGTAGAGACATCCTGGCGCACTTTCAGACCCATCCCTTATGTTAATTTCCACTTCCATCACGCAAGACATAGACGAAGTTAAGCGTTTTCCGATAAGAAACATAGTTTTAAATAAAACGTTAATCTTTGCATAAACGTTTTTAGCCCCCCCCCCCCCCCCACTTTAACCCGTTTTCCACAGTACTCGCATCTGGCAATATTTCACTTTTACGGGTGGGTCAGTGAACTAGTTTAAAAGAGTAACTTTCTATCCCATTCTGTTTTAGTTATTTTAATTCGCTCCTTTGTGCCCGAGACATTCGATTTCCAGTGTGGAATTAATTAGGCGGGTGTTTTCAATCAATTCTAATCTTTGGGGGCGCTGCAGAGAAAACAACATTCCAGCGAAGTTCTCTGATTTAAGGGGGGGGGAGGGGGGGGAGGCGAGTCTAGTTGAAATTTATATTGCAGAGGGGGTTCGGATGCGATAGATTTTACTTAATTAAAGTTTCCGTGGAAGAATTTGTTTTTAAAGGATTAAGGTTTCTGACTTTATATCAACCGTGCACATTACTTTAAATCTTAAAGAACCCTGGCAATGGCGAAAACTTGGAAACTAAATAATTCACTATCAAATCTACTCTGAAACTAAAAACAATGGTAAATTTATCAAATAATACAGAATGAAAATTCCTATAAGTTTGTAGTTGATTTTTAAGTTAATTGATTGAGTTAATGTCCTATCAGTGCAATGGTTCACGACATGTGGTACGCGTACCCCCAGGGGTACATGGAGGTACGATTGGAGTTACACGAAAATAATATTAGTAACAACGAAAAACACCTAAAATAAAAAATATATATAATAAGTAAAATAAAAAATTAAAGCAATTAAGTGTCATTAATTTGAATCATTTCGGTAATTTGCCAGCTAACCGCAGAACATTACTGCTTAACAAAAACAAACTGCGTAGATGGAACAAACAGCGTAAATGGATAAGTGAGATGTGTTATTAGATAAGGAGGTATTCAGAAATGAAAAGTTTTATCAAGGGGTACGAGACAAAAAAAAGTTGAGAACAACTGCACTAGAGCTACACAATTTGCTATTGGCGAGGTTTAATAATCTACCTCTAAGAAATACCCGGAAACGATGTCCCATAAATTTACCTCAGTCAGATGGCAAAGACAGCACCTGAGCAAACACCTCACTTCCTAAAATTCCACACCACGAACAACGTGAAGACATTTCGACTATATATTATATATGACTTATTTAACAAACACAAACCCCCCTGAAAGGGAAATCTTCGATTAGCGATGTTCAGGTTGCATATGGTACCAGCTAAGATGTTATCCACGTCATCTGACCATGTTTAAAATTTACGCGGCAGTGTTCGAGGCGAACCATTGCTACCAGCCAATTGTGTAGTTGTAGGTGCGACTACAATTAAACCAACCAACATTGGTTAGCGTTGTGAATCGAACTAGTAACCCAAGCCCTTGGATTAAGAAATCGCTACTCTTGCAACCAGGCCATTACGAGCCCAGTAACATACTAGAAACACTAATCTAGTAGATTGAAGCCAAGTGGATAAAGGCGTTCAGCTGGTAATCAGAGGATTACTAGTTCGCGCACAAAGAAAAGTAAAAAAGCAGTAATCTTGCGATCGGAGGGTTGCCAGCTTCGCTACAAAAATACTAGAAAGTCGTCCGGAACATCCAACAAATTATACTGGCGTGTATACGAGACTGGTGGACGATAAATCTGATCGGGGCCCAATGTCCTGAAGCCTATTGATGTCGCATAGGGTGCTAGCTCAGATGTAGCCCTCGTTATCTTACCATGGTTCAAAAATACGAGGCATCGTTCACGGGTCTTCCCTTCGAGATAGGCCCCGAACCGTCACCAATAGACATTGTGCAGCTCTAGTGCGACGTTTATTAATCAAACCAAACCTATTAAGAGATCGCCACTCTTCCAACCAGACCATTACGATCCCAGCAACTTACTAGAAAGACTAATCTAGTTGGTTGAATTAACGTCAAATTAAAGCTACAGAATGGGCTATTGGAAGCGGTTTGACGTGCAACCCGAATAAAGAATAATCTAGAATAAAGTATTTGATGGCACGAACAAGCAACCAATCAAAACCCCTCCCCGGACAATTCCACCCCCCTAAAAAGAACGCACATTAATCCGTTATACTTAATAAATTCCCCCCACTGCAGACGCCATCCTCTTCAGAAAACTAACCGATAAGAATATTCAAAATTCATCCATAATAAATGGTCCGCAACCAACCTTCCGAGCATGCGGCGGAATAAACAAAGAAGAAGGGAGTTTCAGCGTACGTGAAATTGAAGTTCGCGAGTTTATGAGTTCGGCAATAAAGAACTCTATTCCGCTCCTTGTTGTAGGGAAAAGGGAAAGTAATAAATAAATGCCCATAGAGAGATTATTGATCCGTGACCAGAAATTCGTCTATTAAACCAGGAGTGATGAGATATAAAGTCCCAAAGAGGTATAAACACCTATTTATACGCAGAAGTGATGAAAAGGCGGAAAATAGAAGGCGGACATTGTTTATCTGGTGGTAAACGTTTCAGGGGTACCTAAAATGAAGTATCTAATAGTTTTATTCGTGTAGGTTTAGAAGGTTTAAATGTATCGTAGACTTTCAAAACAGTCACAAATCGCCAAAATATCGGTATTTAATATTATTATTTATTTTTTTGCTAATAATACAATTTACAAATTTTGCTATCATGTACACATTTTCATTTAAAATAAACTAAAACGTGTGTGTCTAAACCAGAGAGTTGTTATATTAAATAGAGAGCGCCTTCAATGCCAGACTCTCGTAAGGCCGCGGGGTCAATATTGAAATACAAAAACCAACATCACGTGGTTTTAGCGCTGCCACATTTGGCGTTCAGAAATCCAAATTTGGTGCACTTTCTTTTTTTTGGTGATAAGGCGTTCTGTCCGTATTCAACATCTTAACATATATGTAAGTATTTACTTATTTTCAAACAATCTGCGCTAAATATTTCCTCTTCATTAACGAAAAGAAAATATCATTTTCTTTGTGTGCAATACTCGAAAAAACGATACTCTTTATATTTCTCCGAATTTATTGTTCATATTTTCTTATTGAACTATACAAAATAACAATTGAAAGAACTTCGCTTAGGGTAAATTTTTTACATAAAAACGTAACGCAATTATTTCAAAAGTACAAAGTAAGAAAAATATCTTTAATACATCTGTTAAACTTCCTTAAATTGTGCCACTCGTTAAAAAAATGATATTTAAATACAAAACCATATTACAATACTTCGATCTCGCTTTAGTTCTGAAAGTCGCCAAGGCCTGCCAAGTAATATTGGCGCATGAATGAATTGGCATTTCCACCTATCACGTGGTTTCAATGATGCACACACGGAAATCAGCATTTTTATTCCTCTATTTGTATCATTACTCTATGGTCTAAACCGATCCTTCCAAATTTATTAAAATATGGTTATAATTAAACTGCATCTAAAAATGCAAAAAATAAAAAAAAATTAATACCCGGAGCATTTCTAAATTAGTATAATTTTCGAATATTCAAAAATTATAATTAGATAAATATTAATATTTTTAAATTCTTTTGCTCATTTTGGTTAAAATGCCTTTACGGAATTAAATTTCTGAAACAGCGATATTCGCAACCCTAACACGTTCTTGGCGACAAAAACAGGTTTTGTTGCCAATGAAAGCACTCCTCCACTACCTGCAGGGCTGCCGAAAGAGGTAACTAAATTTGGCGAAATATCAGATGGACCGTAGAGTACATTTTAACCCTCATCTTCATAATAAGTATAAAATATTATGTTGTAAAATTTTCAAAAGAATTGCTTCTAAACCCCCCAAAAAATAGTTCTGATAGTCTACTGTATCCTTAATAATTTAAAAGATACAAAGGTTAAAAAATATTCCAATATACATTATTTAAACAAAGAGGACTAGAAACTATTCTGAATCCTTTAACAAAAAAAAAGTTATCCTTTTCAAATTACTTTTATTGCTAAGTCCATCGTACAGAATGTCTAAATCGTTTAGTGTTTTATACTTTGGCTTTCTTAATGTTCCCATAAGATCTAACTCGAAAGATTTATCAAGGTTTAGTTTATTATTCTTATTTTATTTATAATATATAACTAAGTATTTTTTATTTAAATGTCACCAACTTCCAAGTCTAAAATTGAATATCAAAGGCACAGGCCCCGGCCGGTTTATCTCTTAAGTTATATATTATTTTCCTTTAGTGCATGCTTACATAGAATAATGTGAATTTTTTTTTTATTTTAATGTGAAATTTTTTTGGGATTTTATTGTAAACATATTTTGGGAGTTTAATGTGAAATTTTTTAAGAATTTTAATGTGAACATTTTTGTGATTTTAATGTGAACATTTTTGAGGATTCTAATGTGAATATTTTTGGCGATTTTAATGTGAACATTTTGGCGATTTTAATGTGAACATCTTTAGGGATTTTAATGTGAATATTTTTGCGATTTTAATGCAAACATTTTTGGGGATTTCAATGCAATGGTTAATGTGAAAATTTTTTGGAGATTTTAATGTGAACATTTTTTGTGACTTTAAGGTGAACACATTTTGTGATTTTAATGTAAAAACTTTTTGTGATTTCAATGTGAAAATTTTTTGGGATTTCAATGTGAACATTTTTTGGGATTTTAATGTGATCAAAAGAAATAATTTCAAAGACAAAAATAACATTTCTAAGAGAAAGGGAAACTTTCTCCAGGAATCCCAGGCCCCCTGCGATGTCCCAGCATGTGTCAAACCCCCTCACATCCAAATCAATAACCGAATGCATAAGCCCGCATCGGCAAGAGTTACCCAAAGTATAAATCCCTCCACAAACTAATGCTCGGATAAAATGCCGCACAACGACAGAAGAAGAAAAAAACAAGAAAAGAACATTCGGAGAAAAATCCCCGGCCGCAACAAAAAGAAGAAGCAAAGAACAAGAAATCCCTAAGAGAAAAGAGGGGACGTGCGCTACTAAAAACGTCCACTGTCACAAAAAGGACGTTCCCTTATAGCTGCAGACTTGAACTGTCAAACTTCGATTTGGAGTGGCAGAGTTCCAAAGAGAAGGTTTCCTTCCGAATAATGACACTTTTTTTTCCCTTCCAAGTGCCCATGAGAGGGGAAGAGGGGAAAAAAAGGGAAAAAAAGAAACTATCAGGAAGAGGTTTATCACTGAGAATAAAGAGGCACTTCGAATAACGGAGGAATTGTGGTAATCAAGAGGGGGGCTGTGGAAGAAGTTTTTTCGGGGGGGGGGGGGGGGGCGGAACTGGACCGCGGAAATGCAACAAGCTGTTCTCACACATGGTTTTTGTATCTTTCATAAAAGGAACCAGTGATGGCCAAAATATATTTCATTTTGAAAATAATCCAAGGTACGTATATTGAGGTTCGCCGTTAAAAATAGATACTTGAAAATAAGTCAAATGTACGCTCATGCTTATTATGGCTCCGAATACGTCGAGTTTCAATTTCGAAAAAGACATGAACTCAAAAATAGTACAATGAGTGATGATTGCCTATATAGACTGCCTTCATAAATCACATTCAATAAATACCGACAATTACAACTAAGTCTAACAGGGCATCTAATCCAGATACTCAGCACGGCAGACACGTTAAACTACCAAGGCGACATTAAAAAGTTATAAACAGAAGAAATGTTAAAAAAAAGTGTGGCAAAAGAATGAGAAATAAGGTAATTGAGCTATAATAACTCAGTTTCTATTCAAGCAATCGACGTCAAATAATGTGGAAAACCATTTTCTGAACTTTATAGTTTGTCAGTTTTCATTAAGATCGCTTGAAGGGAAAATGAATATTAGCAATATTAAATCACATTGAAATTTTTTGAGAAAGTACGGTTACTTGCATTTGAGGGTGTAAAAGCTATACACCCGTTTAGCAATTATACTTAAAGAAAAACTAGTAGGTTTAGATGCTCAATTTTATAAACTTTTTTTTACATTGTGGCAACCAATCATATATCCAAAGAGATGGTTACTTCGTTAAAGCTGTATTTATCTATTTATTCCAAATTAATTTGTTTAATTTCGATTTTATTTTTTAGATTGAATTAATATGAACTAGACATACGGTGGAAAAACTCTCCAAATAAATTTTTTCCCTTATTTGATGTTTATGTCCATAATAGTGCTCAATAATTCTGTTATTAGGAAAATCTCACCAAGTCAGTAATAAGCGTGATAGAAAATAAAAACTGTTTTGCATATTTCGTTTGACAAGGTCTTCAATTATCCAGTCACCGCAAAAACTCGAATATCTTAAGATAGCGGTGAATGACTTAGTGCGTTTTTCCTAATGTATTTCATTTCAGTTTAAATGAAAAAATTAACAGCTAGTAAATCAAACCCAACAAATAATCAAAACCAAATAAAATCTAACGAATAATCAAAAGCAAATCAAATGTGTTTAATTTCACGCTCCAGCGTTAATATCCATCATTAACTTTCAAAAACGCATACGACACGGGACATCGTAAGATGATACCAATGTCATATACTTTTCTATCAAGTTTAATCATTACGCCTTCATTTTGATTGGTTTATTCCGTAATGAGAGAAAATTATATACTACTTGTATCTTATTTCAAAATATCTCAGTATATTTCTAATGAGCAGGCTTTTACTATACTAAATATTACTCAGAAAGTTAATGAAACAGAAAAAGGATAAATATGAAAATTACATAAATCTTTGAATGTAATCGTTTGTTGCTAAACATATTTAATACATTTATATTTATTTTACAATTAGGTATATGAATGTTTCAAAACAGTGGCACCTAGATTCTGTATATACTTTAGATTGAAATATATATGCAGCATGAACAGAGCATTTTTTTAAAAATATTTTTCTGATACTAAATATGTATTTTCATTATGGAATGATATCTATCTATCCTGGATGAAACAGACTGATAACGATAACCGTAATATAAATCTATTCTAAACGTTAATATAGACATACAATGTATTTTATGTATTTCAATAGATGATGTACACTAAAATAAGCAAATGACTTATAATCAAATATATTAAAGGTTAAACTATAAAAATCTAAATGTGTTTATGTAGTGATAAATTTCACGTTTTAGTAATTTACTAGCTGTTACCCGCGGTTTCACAGGCGTTAAAAAATATTACCCCATTAATTCGGTCTCCCCGTTAATTCCTTCTATTTTATATTCTAGATGGGAAAAATAACT
Source organism: Troglohyphantes excavatus (assembly GCA_963932185.1). Lineage (NCBI taxonomy): Eukaryota > Metazoa > Arthropoda > Arachnida > Araneae > Linyphiidae > Troglohyphantes > Troglohyphantes excavatus. The sequence goes on from OZ010667.1 coordinate 39,554,630, forward strand.
GGTCTATTGTTCACACATCTCTGAGCCCGAGACATCTCCGAATGTTAGCTTTTCCGTTAGCATTCCCGCTGAAGCATAATTATCAAAAGGTGTTATTTCGCCAAAGCAATTTTTCATTGCCAAATTTCTATTGTTGAAAACAATAAATATATTTTAATTTTAAAGTATTTCATTGTTCTCTAGCTCTTAGAATTTTATACCGATTTTGATACTATTTTTTAAATGGCCATTTAAAAAAATAGTTTCTAAACGGAAACAACCGAACAGAATTTTAAAATTTGCACAAGTAAAGGTTAAATAGTATAAATACATAAATTTTCAGACATGTCGAAGCAGCGGAATATAGTGTTTTGTGGGCCAAAGACGCACACAAAAATTACGTATTTTATTATTATAGATGAAGACATTCCATCAGAAATTCAGTTACTAATAAAAAATATTGTAATGGAATGATTGTTGATTCAAGAATATAGTTAAAAGAATATATCGTCGGCTAGAAGTAAAACCACGTATATTTAAACCAAAAAGATTTAGCAGCAGTTGTTGGCGACAAGATCTAAGCGAGACAACTTTTAAATGTGAACGATCTTGGTTCTGCGCTCCAAACAAGAAAAAAACATTGACCTTGGATTTAGTCGACAAAAGCGGCTACTAAATCTTTAGTTTAAATATACGTGGTTTCATTTCCGAACCGACGATATGGTACTTTGAAAATACTTCGGATAAATCCAAGGAATTTATATTAAGGATTGAATTTACATGTAGGCAAACACAGACACAGCTGTCAAAATGAGAACTCTGAAGCTTTGCGTTAGATTTTCGAAGTTTTCGTACAATTTGATTAATTTTTTTTTAGAAAATTACTGTAGACTATTCTAATGTTTTAAAAGTAATATATAAAATAGTCTAATAATTTTAAAGTAAGAATTGAAATACGTTATATAATTTGTGAGGTAAATGGAGTGCTACTTTTAATTTATTGACGTATGTTCTAACAAAATTCATGATTAAAATTATATGAATACTTAAAATTAATATTTATTTGAATATAAGTTTGAATTAAATTATTAATAGGATATGGTAAATGTTTTCAATGCAAATTAACAAAAATAAGTTTTAAATAAATAGTGTGAATTTAATTTATTTGACTTCTTTTATTTAAAATCTCAATATATTACAAAGATTACTTACCCTTTCTTTGAGAGCTTTCCATTGAAATATTAACGAGATATGATTCAATTTTTTTTGAGGCTTCAACCTAAACAGAAAGAAAAAAAATTATAACAATTATTTTATAAATAACTTTTAACATGTAGTGTAAACATTATATTTAAGTAATGTAACTATGTAAGACATGTTAATAACTAAACCAATTTTGTATGTTTAATAAACCAAATAAAATAACCAAATACTATATAAAAAAATACATAACAGTCGAATCTATAACCTCTCGACTTGGCGGTTTTAATTTAAAATTTATGGCTGTTTTATTTTGGAGTTTTAATTGGCGCGCTGTTCAGTCAGTTAAAAATAGATAGTAGGACTTAAATATGTATTGAAAATAAACTTGTTAATACTATGAATTTGTATTGTAGGTTATAACGAAAATATTTGTTTTATGATATATATATATATATATATATATATATATATATATATATATATATATATATATATATATATATATATATATATATATATATATATATATATATATGAGCTTCAAGTTCAAAACCTCGTAAAAAAATACTTAAAAAATAGATTTTAACTAATAAATCAGATATATTTTATAAGGAGAGTATTTATTTCATTTTAATAAAAATCTTGATCTCATATTAAATTTACAAGAAGCTCAAATAAGCAAATAAAATTTAAAACAAAATTAAACAGTTATTTAAAAACATTTTTATACATTTTTCTGGTTTTTAATATAATTTCAATAAATATACAAAAAATATCTTTACTCTACTTTAATAACAGCTTTTCCCCTACTTTATTATCAACGTTTTAGAAAAATATCGCTTTTTCTTAAATGTTGGTAATCTAGGGTAATCAATTAAACTGTAGAATTTTTGACAGGCTATCTCTTTTGAATACTTTGCTTCTCTCACCTTTAAAGGAGAAAATTACTCTTCGCGTCAAAATGATTTATTTTTGTTAAAATAAAGGATATATTAAACATTTTTGATAAGCTGGTGGAAAAACGGGAATTCGTTTAGAGACAAGGTTATATTTTGCTTGGAGAAACTGTAAATCAACGTTAGCTCTAAGATGTATAATTTTCAAATATATCATCTCTAGTTATATGGAATTTAGCTATATTTTGAGAAGGGAAAACTTTAATAATGAGTTTATAATAATGAAATACTAAATCTAAATATCTTAATACCAAAAGCGGTTTTTGGTCTGTATAGTTATATTATGATAAATATTTGGTTTTATAATAATTCGAACCAATAATGTTTTTCTTTTTCGAGAAAAGAATAGTTCCATATCACGCGAACTCTGTTCAATTCCTACTTGAAGTTAATGTAAAAGTGTCACTAGAAAAATTATAAATATATTAATAATTTAATTATTAAAACAGCCAAATCTTCTAGCTTTGTCTGATAATTAATCAATATAAATATAAACTCACAGAGTGTGTTATTTAAAAAAAACCAGCTAAATTTAAAATTATATTTTTAAAATTATATTTTTAAAATTATATATTTTTAAAATTATATTTTTAAAATTATATATTTTTAAAATTATATTTTAAAAATTATATTTTTAAAATTATATATTTTTAAAATTATATTTTTAAAATTATATTTTTAAAATTATATTTTTAAAATTATATTTATAAAATTATATTTTTAAAATTATATATTTAAAATTATATTTTTAAAATTATATTTTTAAAATTATATTTTTATAATTATATTTTTATAATTATATTTTTATAATTATATTTTTAAAATTATATTTTTAAAATTATATTTTTAAAATTATATTTTTAACATTATTTTTTTATAATTATTAATATTATATTTATATTAATGTATAACTATAGAGTGCAATTTTTATGCATACAAATGTTTATACGAATGTGGTGTATATTTTTAACTTTAAAAATGCTAATGGAGTATACAACATGAGTATACTTTATCGATAAAGTACTAAAGAATTGCTTCGATCTGGAATGAATCGGTTTTGAAGAAACAATGTGAGCATAGCACTCTATTTGTACCTCAGATCCAAGCTATGAGGGCTAGATATAATATCAATTAACGGTATTTTTTTTATTAATAGTAAAAAAAAAATTAATAGTAGGATAGAAAACTCTTGAAACCTTTAATTAGTGTGTATTTTGTTAACTTTGTAATTTTTCCATCGATGCTGAAGGTTTAATTTAGCAACATAAATGGATTATTGTTCTCGTTTAATTTTGTTAAAGTAGCAGAGTTCACAAACGATATCAAGTCGCTTACAGCATTAAATTGCAATAGTTGAGAACATTTTTGAAAATGTTGAATGCGTGGTAGTTACAATAATACAAAACTAAAATAAAACATATTATAAGGATCGCAGGGAAATCAGTATAGAAAAATTACTTCCACCTCAAATAGTGCAAAATGGATAAGCTACTCCATCTAAAATCAGTTTTCTTTTCTGTCGAAACATCGGTACAACATAGTAACTCAAATAATATCCACCTTTTACAATTGGAAAAATTGTAACTATCTTCAAATAGAGAGAATAAAAAAATAAGAGGAAAAACGTGGTAAGTACCCAAAACGGAAATAAAGAGAGGAGGGGCGTAAGAAAAGAGAATTTACCCCCCCCCCCCTCTTTCCAAAAAAAAGCATAAAAATAGACAAAAGGGGAAACTAAATCCCTTGTTAATAAAACACAGTATCTTCTTTGATCTCTCAAGCATCGGATACCTATTTGTTGTTTATCGGAAAACTGGTCGCAAACAACCCGTCTCTCGTTTTCTTTGTTAGTCCCGTAAGTAGACATTGTGCTTTTTTTTTTGCGGGGGAGGAGCAAGTTTCGGAAGGGTGAAAAAACAAAACGTTGGAGTAAATACATAAATATTGATTCGTCTGAGTCGCTGCTGCGGGGGGCGGGGGGGGGGGGGGGGGGGAGAAGATATGGGGTGTTGTTCTGTGCGAAGTTGTGTTCCTCGCAGTCTTTTTGGGGAAATGGAGAAATGTTCAGTGCGTCATTTTTTAAAAAAAAAAGAGTATATTGTAATCACTATTGGATATAGTAGTACAATTTCGTTATGGATTTATAGTTGCTTATATCTTGAAAGAATGCGACGTACAAATACCAACCATGCATTTAATGCAATGTCTTAAGAAGAAAAATAAACTTTTATGCCTGGAAGGAATTCAATAATTATAGTTCAGCATGTTGATAAAGATGGATGTCATCAGCAGTAACTTGATTAGGCATATTAGAGTTTTACTAAAACGCTTATGTAGATAATTGAAGAGGTAAGTGGATGAAGGTATGTGTTGGCCCGGTTTTCGACACTGACTGCAGAACGATAGAAGCCGTATCAACAGATACTAGGTGGCTCTGCCGTTGTCGTTGATGCTCGTCAATCCCAGGGTTGGTTCGCTTCACAAACTAATTCTCGCTTAGCTCCCATTAATCCCATTCATTTCCTGCGTTTTAGTTGAATTTAGCCCATTCGACAGTCATTTTACTGTTGTTCAAATTGAGATGTAGATGGCTCCACGATGGTAATCTTTCGGTTTTGTTTTAAAACATAATAAACGAATTAATTCCTTGACATTTTATAGTTTTGGCACATCTACAGTTCACACCCTTTCAAATGATACCTTGATCACAAGAAGTGGTTATAAAGTTTTGGAGGTGTGACTGTGGCAAAATACGGTCTTGAATATTAAATAAATACTAGTGCCATGAAGGAAGTATGGTTCCTTCAACAATGCCAAGTAAACATGTTCGTCTAATATTTATTACTTTGTACATTTTAAGACTTAAATAGAAATATTTTAATATCTTCAAATAAATTCAGTTAACCTTGAGGTGAAGTAATCATTAAGACTTACACTGTTTATAATTGTAATATTGATAGTTGTGAAAGAACACCATTTTCGGCTTTTCCAGCTATCGACTAAATGTCCTTGATAACACAACAATCCTTTGAATAAGCAATAATAAAAAGCATTTTTTTAACTTCCCTCTAGCAGCGGTAGGAAAACATCTAAAATAAAATGCATAAATGTAATAAGTAAAATAAAAAATAACACCCTGTAAGTGAAGAACCTTACTGCCTATAAACAACTATTTTTTGCGTAGAGCGATGGGTGAGAAGGGTTATGATAAAAGGGAGTACTCATAAATAAAAAGTTTTATAAAGGGGTACGTGAGAGAAAAAAGGTTGAGAACCATTGTATTAGAGATACACAATTGGTTGTTGGTGATGTTTCAAGATTTACCCCGATGTAAAGAACTGGAATCACTGAGTAGGCACCACACTCACTTCCTCACCATCAACATGAAAACTTTCTTTAATTTGAAACAGCCATATTTTCACAGAAAATCCACAATTGGATACCAGAAATTAAACTTATAACCTGCCGCCATGCCATCCAGGATATCATACCTTATCAATCTTATGTTGACATATTAATCCGGAAAAAATCGGGACATTTGTTATTGCCAGTCTAATCCAAAACCTACATTGTAAAGTATGTTTAAATAAACTACAAAAAAAAAATCGAGTATTCTATCCCACATTTATCTTTGAAATATTGATACGAGGAAACACCCCATGTGAAAAGGAAACCCAACCTCATAAAAAACAATAACATGAAAAGGCAAAGACCCTCGTGTCAGTCAGTAGGGAAACCCGTAACCATGGAGACGGCTCTAAACTACAAGACATTTCCAGGCAGCGAACAGAAAGGAAAATGGCGACCACGAGGGGAATATTCCATCCTGGAATTCTTTGAACGTGAGGGTTTTCCGTGTCACGTTCCTCCGGTTGACTCGAAAAGGGTTTTTGTCAGCTCCATAAAAAGCGAGAAATACCTCCGTGTTTTTGCTACCATCACTGATTTAGAAAGGATCCCCGCGATGGTATTAAAGGTGAGTAGATAAAATATGGAACGAGTTGAGGTGTTGGGATGTGGGAATTTCCGCTGTGTGGAAAAGTCGAGAGTATATAACGATCTGTTCTTTTGTTTCCCTGTCCTTCAGAATGGACGATAACAGAATGTTGTTTTTCAATAGTTTTTGTTAGCTTCTTCTCTTAGTAACTCACTTTACAACAAATGCTTATATTTTTCGTCAAAGATATTAAAGGAATATAGACGAGATTAACTGTTCCGTAAAAATAACTATTTCGTAAAAGAACAAAGACATTTGTGGTATGCAAAAGTCAGTATTTCTAACAAGAACTCGTGAGTTACATTTGAAGACAATTTATATGAGCCAAGCCATTGTTAGGGTTGATGGATCTTTGAATGTAACTACCAGTTCACTACACACAACCTGGCTGGTCTTACGATCTTTCATGGATAGAAACGACCACTATGAATTCTCCGCACTCACAACATGCCACTGCAAATACTTGTCCAATAGATTTCTAAAAATAAGGTCCGTAAAGTTTGGCTTTATAAGGCGGGGTTTTCATGAAGAAAATATTCAGTGGTTATAGATATTTAGATGCTGCTGATTTGAACCTTGAAACAGAAAAAAATCTATAAGATATTTCAAGAATATGTGAAAGCGAGTCTATAGTTAATGTTTAGAGGATGTTTGCCAAAATAAATTTACGTTAGGTTAATTTAGATTTTGACATTCCCAAATTCTCTTACATGTTTTCTTTTTTACGTTTATGAAATTGATTTTTCTTAGGTTTATATGTATTAGGAAGTTTACAAAAATTGCAATACCTTTGGCTCATTACTGCAATTAGATTACCGCTTTAGTGAAAATAAACAATATAATTTGAGTATGATGCTTTTAAAATGTACTTTGACGAAGTATATATCATTGCAATTAAAATGTATTAAAAATGTACATTTGATACATATAGAACAATGCGACTTTTTAAAATTATTTACCGAAAATGACTTGTTTTCGAAAGTTATTCCTTAAAAAACAATAATATACTCTGATAGTACATCGAAATATTTACTTCGACGTCTCCAACAAATACTCTGCAAAAGAAAACTCTCGAAAGGGAATGTGGGCGACAAATTCCATTAAAACAGAACAGCAAATAAACAAAACAAGTCCAATTCTAAACATCCTTCTCCTCTGGAAGAGAAAAACGAAGTCCAGTCCGAGTTGTGATCGATACTTTGCAGTTGTGCAAAGCTTCTGTTTTCAGCGTCACCTAGGGGCTTGTAAAATGCCAAGAAATACACTCACTAGTTCTCCTTTTACTTTTCCGCCCCTACAGCAAAAGAACTCTAGTATTATATTTGTAGGATTCTGTTACAGTTGTTAGTCTAACTTGATTTATTAAATGTTATTTTTAGGAATATCATGAACGGCAGAATGAAAAGTGCACATTAGAATTTTTCTTTTTAAAACTTGAAAATGTGAGAAACTAATTCCAAGTACAGGATTCTTTTGGAAATGCATGGTATGTGCTATTATTTTCATGCATCATCGAATATTAGGAGTGACTTGTATGCAGTGCCGTTACATCAATTTTTTGGGGGGGGCGTTGAAACAAGAAATTTCCCAACTTAACGATTCGAAATTCTCAACTTAACGGCGTCGGATACCAGCTCAGGTGTTGTCGTAGTTATCTGACCATAGTTCAAAAATACCAGGCTTTGTTCCCGGGTCATTCCTTCGAGATAGGCCCCGAACAGTCACTAATAGTTGTAGTGCGACGCTAATTAAGCAAACCAAATTTAAAGATCCAAAATTTCCAACTCAATAGTGCAAAAAATTCCCAGGCCTAACTTATCGCAATTTTTCGACTTTTTTACAGATTAGGTTGCGGATACGACCCCATAAACTTCCCTCTGGCGTCACCACTGAATGAGAGTATTTGAAGAAATCTCACCACAACATTAATTTTGTGTATATAATACGTTATTTTTCAAATAAAAACTGCAGTCCCTACTGGGATACGTTACCGTTAAATCAACACTGATCAATATATAATATTCTGATAAAGCTTTTCGTTTTTGAGCAACCACCCGATATGCTTTTTATCCACCTCTACTTGCAGCACGATGCAGAAAATGCAGTTAAATACCAAATTGAAGCTTTCACACGCGGACAAATTAGACAAAAGCCAGCAAAATACTTTCCAACCACTTTATCACGACAGACACTTCACTTTCCTTCCATCCAACAATTTCCTTCCTGAGTGAGTAAATAAAATAAAAAAAAAACTTCTGCCTGGAAGAATGGAACTTTCTTCCACTAATTGACTTAGAAATAATGGCAACAGCTCGATAATCGGATAAGAATTTCACTTAATTAGGGCTAAAGGATTTGAACTAAGACCAAGTAACGCTATTAGCCGGGGCATGGCCGAGCCAAGGTTTAGCAAGGCACTCACCAACTCTTCGAATTCTCGGGGTCTTTTCATCAGGACAAAGTGGGTGGCATGGATGCAGCGTTTGAGAGAAAAGACATTATGCTTCGCAATTGTACTCGACGACTAATTGAAGGGGGAGACTTCAGGGTAACCGCAGTGCCAAAGAGGTAATTCACTCGCAGTTAGATCTGCAGTCGTGGTTGGTGGAAGCCGGTGCAAATGAATATTTGATTGAAAACGAATGGGAATGAAACAGACACTTGTTCGAATGTTCTAGTAATCTATTCACGGTGTTGAATTGAATGAGTGATCAAACAAGAATGGTTTATGTGCGTCAAAGGTATTTTCTTTAAATATAATTATTTATCTTCTAATCAGTGCCTTTACTCTGTCTATTACACTGGGTATAATAGTAGAGTTTTTAGCTGTTTTTAAAATTCCTATGAACTGCTACAGATAATATATTTTTAAAAAAAATTGTTTTTAATATGAATGGGATATGGTGCTTTATTCTCAAAGTAGCAATATGAGAAGGTTCAGCCCAAAACATTTTTAATACAATTTTTTTTGAATTCAAGGTATTAATTGAATATCGATCGTTATGGTAAGAGGCATCTGAAACACCAAGCAGTCACCGAAAAAAAAAATCTACATACATTAAAAATAAAGGTTTTAAAAGTAGAGGTTGTAGAAAACCAATTATATCTGTCAAGTTCGTGTAAAACCAACTTTATACGAACAAAAATGGCAAATACTGAAGATTTCAATCTGAAGGATATGGTTAGTTTAGCGCCGGACCTCCTCATATAAACATAGCGCGTTTAAATAATCATGAAATTGATCTAATTTATGAAGGAAAACAACCTTTAAATAAATAATTTTAACTTTGAAAAAATATATTTAATTTTAACTTAAACAAATGAAATTTAATTTTAACTTTAAAAATTCATATTTAAATTCAACTTTAGGTATACAAATTTTTGTCCTCAAGCAATCGAGGGGAAGCACGATGACATTTAGTTCAGAGTGATCGGGCAGTTAAAAAAAAAAAAAAATTTCAGTCTTTTTGAATTGTTAGTAGACTATCTTCGCCCTTCTCGTTTAGAAAGTACCTCACTCTAGCAAACAGAGTCATCAACTCGATTTCAATAAAAATTTAACCCTTTGCACACCGAAGGCGCCTCTCAGGTGCCAACATAACGACCAGTTCTTTTGTTTCCCTGTTCTTTAAAATAAACGAGAATAGCAGGATATTGTGTTTAGAACATCAATCTTTTTTGCAACTTGTTCTCTTGCAAATACAAAACAGATTGTTTTTCCTTTTGAGTATAAAAAAAAATTGTGGAAAAGAACGTAAAGAGAGGAATAACTGTTCCATAGAAAGAACACAAATCGCAAAGTGTTCGTGGAGTGAAAAGAGTTAACCCTTTGCACTTCGTTAGCGCCGCTCAGAAGACAACATAACGACTTGTTCTATTGGTTTCCTGTTCTTTAAAATAAACGAGAACAGCATCATCTTGTGTTTAAAAAATATAGATATTTTTTTTCAACTTTTTCAGATCCAAAACAGATTAGGTTTCTTTTTTCTATAAGCATAACAAATTCTAAGGAAAGTACATAAGGATGAATAACTGTTCCGGAAAACGCAAAGAGTTCTGGGAGTGCCAAGGGTTAATCCCCATCGTCTCCCTCCTTAACCTTTTAATTGAAAATACTAAAACAGAAAAACCCTGGTCAACATAGCAGATCTTTAGCTCATTTCCCACACATTACCCAACAGCCCCCCCGACAAAATAGACACCAACAAGACAAGTAGGGGTTGAGGGTGAAGGGGGAAGTCCCCTAAATAAAAAAAATCCCCCAATAACCCTAGCATACTAAACTCATTACAACCGAAACTCCATCCCCATAATACACGATGGACGTTATATCAGTAAAGAGAGAGCCACGGATCCATGAAGACTCCTCGCTATTAATAAGAACCCCAGATAAGCATGAAATCGTTTTCACTGCTCACCTCCCCCCCCCCCCCCCTTCTCCCCCGCTGCCAAGGCTCGCAGTCCCCCCTGCAATGATTTAACGCCACGTAGCATAAATCAGCCCCTACCAGAACATGTCTCGTGAGAAAGCGTGGGAGGTGCAGGCAAGAGAATGCGAAATGGTCTTGTACTGGAAGGGGGGCGAGTGAAATATGCCGGGGATATTTACAGACTTTATTAAGGCGGGAAAAGGAGTGTGCCCCGTGCTGGGGGTTGTTGGAAGTCAATCTTGAGGGGAGCTTTGTTCGTCTGTATGGTAAAACTATTTATTAAATAAGTTTTAGTGCATTTTTCTTTTAAAAAACAACAACAGGTAACTTGTATTATTTTAGTTGTATTTCATTCAGATGGTTTTTACTTGTACTTAATTATTAATTTTATCTTGTAAATTTTTTTTTGGCTTTTTTTTTCAAATTTCATCCTCCAGTTGACGATCCAATAGGATGACGAATCAAGTAATTTTGTGTAATTTTTATACTTCAATTTCCAGTTTTTAATATTCAAAGGCGCCCAGAAGAAGCATAGCGGCGACGTGCGTCGTACGTCGCAGACTTTTTCAAATGTCTGCAGACAAATTATTGCAGGAGTATATCATACGAGTTTTTTTATGTCTGCTCTACATTAGAAAATTTTCTGCAGATTCTTTCTAGGTGTTCTGAGATCCTATCTTTAATCGTAGCTGTTACACTTGCTCATGAAACATATACCGATAGTTGTATAATAAATTAAGTTGAAGACAAATCTTGCTTACTAAAATGTTGTCGTAGACTATTAAGAAATTTTCTGCTACTGGGCAAGGCGTAAACTTGTATTGGATCCATGGACCTGAGCCCTTCCAATATTTTGAAAAATTGGTTCGAATTCCATAAAGGTTTTCTATTTATTTATTTTTTATTTAGAACTGTGATCCAATAATTGTGAAAACTTTACGCCTCTGATATATTTTAGTGTTATGTAGATTTATTTTATTTGAAAATGCTGATATTTACCTAGCACTAGAGCAGAAGTTACACCTCTGAATAATTCGCATATAAAATTAAAATTCAAGATATACTTACAAGTTATTTGAATTTCATTCTTAAAATTTATAATGGGAATACGCATAAATTTCAAAAGTTATAGAATAGCAAGTAGCAACAGACTGATTAGAATTTTTTTTAACGTGTAAAAATCTAAAAGATTGTGATCATGTTAATTTCTGTTAGTTAGGCATCCATGACCCAGCAATTTTAAAGCAATTACAAACTTGAATTCCATATCCAATGTTCAATTTTTCTCCGATTTTATTTTGATCAAGATCGTCATATAGATAGATAAACATACGGAATATTAAAAATTATCCTACACATATTCAAAAATAAAAACCCATTTGATCACACAAGCTTCCAAACACAGGTCCAACCAAATGAACCGATGACAACCCCTTAAATTTTTCATAACGAACAATCGAATTTATTTTGATGAATAAAAAAAAACTGCTAGATAAATAATAAACCAATTACTTTACAATTTCCACATTAAATATATTTATCGTTCCTCCCCAAATTACTGTTTACATCCGAAATATTGATGATAAATGACATGAACGGCAAAACTTCCGGAATGTACCGAATTACTCCACAAATATACTTAACAGTTTTGGACGATTAAAATCGAGATCGACCCCCTCCCCCCTCCTTCTGGTTACCAGAACACTCCCATCCCACCCAACCGAACAACGAGACACGTTTCCAGTATGAATCCCGAATTACCGCTGCAGAAATTCTCAATCTGCGCCGCAATCATTAAAGCGGAAATTGCCGCTGCTAAAACCGTCGCTTCCCGACATGGAAAACGAAATGCGACGGCGCCGTTAATTGAAAACGGTTTTCCTGGGAAATTGAAGTGTCCCCCCGGCGCAGACAGGGGGGTTTGTGCACACATATTACTCGGGGGGGAATAGAGGAGGGAAATTCAATAATAATAAAATTTTCGAAGAAGACGCGACATTGGCGAGAGAGAGAGAGAGAGTGTGTGCTCTTCAAAAACATGAGTAAACACGTGCTCATACTTTTCACAGTCACCCTCACCCTCCATCCCAGTACTCTTTTGGGGGGTGTTTGCTCTCTGCCGTTTTGGAGGAGGTCGCTGATTGGTGGGCGGAGTTTGAGTGACGCGTCTTGAAAAGTAAGTACCTGTCGGCTCCTGTGGGAAGGGGAGGGTCTTGCATTGTCTTGGCGACGCCAATGAATTGCTAGAAACGAAAATGTTTTTTTTAGTTTTTGCAAGGAGAACAGTAGGGAAGAAAGACAAACTAATAAATAGTTACACGTATTGGACAGATGTGACAAAAAGAAGGGGGATATTGCAGGTCAGAGGTACGAAGAATGGATATAGAAAAAAATATCACAGAATAAAATCTTGCAGTTTGGTTGGTTGGCCGAATTAATGTTACTTAAACAAATGTAAAACAGATTTTGTGCGTTTGAAACTATATTCTGAAAAAAAATTTAAGCAGAAATGGTCTATTTCAGGTAAATAACTACAATATACCATTTTACATCACTTTAAAACATACTGTAAAATGCTCACAAAAACTACAATTGAATCGGTCATTTTGAAAAGGGGTCAACTACAATTTTTACAAATAATTTTTTAAGCTGTTTCACATCCCTGTAACTTCCACACTACGGTTCCATCTGAGAACGGGTCAAATATATTTTTCTAATGCAGTTCAGTCTAAGGCCGCCACCATCGTTCTTTTTGAAAGAAGAAGTTCAAAGTAAAACACGTGGCACATCGGAATGTTGCTATATTAAAAATTGGTGGGCAGACTACTTAAAAAAATTCCTCTCTAGTAAAAGTTACGGAAAAACGGTTCCCAAGGAGCAAAAAGCTTATTTTACTGTAAATTTCTTCTACGAGTTTGTGTTTACCAGTCAAGAACCTGAAGTGGTGAAAACCCATGGGGGAAAGAGAGGGGAAGGGAGAAGCCCTAAAACTGCTCGAAAATGAAGTATTCCCGCCCAGTTCTGCGGAGTAATCTATATCCCGACATGCATTGCGCCGCTGGGTTCTTTTGTGCGCTACAACCGGTTTTCTAGTTATGCGCATAACGAAATTGTTGTCAGTATCCCAAGATGCATTGCGCCAAGGGCTTCTTCTATGCGCTACTCCGCATGTAATAGGGCCTATCTTCCCCCTCCATAAGAAAGGTTTTGGCTATTAAAAAAATATATGGAGATGTGCCATTATTCATCCCAGACCCATCAATCAATCCTGCCTACCAAACAAAAATTCCAATAAACGAAAATAAAATTATGGATATCGAAAAATTACATCAATATTTTCCAGATTTTTATCCGGTAATTTACGACTGACCCACCACCTGAAGAAGCTGCTTAAGAATTTATTATTTGTTGTGTTGTCATTTAAATTCTTATTTTTCTTGGTTATATTTACACGTTGTTCATGCAAGTCTCTTAGACATATTTTTTTAAAATAAACTTTGTTAATTTTTAAAGAAATACATGCATTGGATATGCAAGTTTAATTATCTTAGTGAAACAACGTACAATGAAACTCTACTGCGAGAATAGCTTTACAACTTCGTTTTTCATTCGCTTCACAGTGGGTTTATAAATAATAACCCAGTTTGATAAATGTAAAAATTCTAATCAGGATTGGTGCGTTTGGAATGGTATCTGAATTCTTATTATTATGATAAATATTTTATATCTAAATGTACTAGAATTATATCCATGACTAACACGATGCCAATGAAAAGTTGACACGTTTATGTTACTTATTTATACAATTAATATTTTTTTAGACGGTTGGTATTTTACGAAAATTTGTATCACCAACAGCGTTTCCTTTTGACCAACATACTCATTTTATCTTTCACATTAATATTAGGCAACCATTAGCTAACCTTTAAAATATTTCGTACACTAAATTCACATAACACCCCAAAGGGAAAACACAATTTTCTCATCATTTTCGTAGAGCCCCCTTCCGCCCCCAAATCTTCTTTGAAAGACTTCCAAAATGGCGGAAAGATTTTTTTTTTCTTCTCCAAAACCGATCCTTGTCCGTCTTCCCACGCCGCAATGGCGGTCTTTGAAAAAGACGTTCAAACCCACTCCACGACGTTGACACATTCTTCTTTCCCAGTAATTATCTTTTAATTAAATTGTCTTTCCACCCCCTCTCCTTCGAGGCCCTTTAGGGGGGGGGGGGACCACTTGTACCCCCCCACCCAGCCCTGTTCATTCGGCCTCACTGCACCGATAGTGGTCGGGCGGTGAGGCAAACATTCGAAAAGGCTGTTTTCGAACGATAAGGAGACTAGTCTTTTTTTTGCATCCAGACAGGTGTAAGCAAATGATTTTTTCTTTGTCTAATCGGTTCGATGTATTTTTTTTAGTGATTGGGAATGAAAGCGTTAGAGTGTGAAATGTCTCTTTGGAAAGGGTCTCGTGATTAACTTGTGTATGGATGGTGCAGAACAGAAAGAGTTCGATTTTGTGGTAGAGTTGGTCGAATTGAAATTTAATGTCTATACAGCGTTTAGTGAAGTACGGGATTAATTGACCCCGTGACACATTTATGGACAGTTATTACATGGGGTTAATTGACCCCGTGCCGCACTTGTGGATAGTTACTTCACGGGGTTAATGGACCGCGTGTCGCACTTGTGGGTATTAATTGACTCCATGACGCACTTATGGATAGCTACTTGACGGGGTTAATTGACCTCGTGTCGCACTTGTGGGTAGTTACTGCACGGGGTTGATTAACCCCGTATTGCACTAATCGGGGTTAATTGACCCCGTATCGCAGATAGGGGTTAATTGACTCCGTGACCCACTTGTGGATAGTTACTACACGGGGTTAATGGGCCCGTGTTGCACTTGTGGATAGTTACTTCACGGGGTTAATGGACCCCGTGTCGCACTTGTGGGTATTAATTGACTCCATGACGCACTTGTGGATAGCTACTTGACGGGGTTAATGGACCTCGTGTCGCAGTTGTGGGTACTTACTGCACGGGGTTGATTGACCCCGTATCGCACTGATCGGGGTTAATTGACCCTGTATCGCACTGATCGGGGTTAATTGACCCCGTACCGCACTGATAGGGGTTAATTGACCCCGCGACACACTTGTGGATAGTTACTACACGGGGTTAATGGACCCCGTGTCGCACTTGTGGGTATTAATTGACTCCATGACGCACTTATGGATAGCTACTTGATGGGGTTAATGGACCTCGTGTCGCACTTGTGGGTAGTTACTGCACGGGGTTGATTGACCCCGTATCGCACTAATCGGGGTTAATTGACCCCGTATCGCACTGATAGGGGTTAATTTACCCCGTGACACACTTGTGGATAGTTACTACACGTGGTTAATTGACCACGTGTCGCATTTGTGAATAGTTACTGCACGGGATTAATTATTCCCCGCATCGCACTTGTGGATAGTTACTGCATGGGGTTATTTGACCCCATGTCACAACTGCGGATAGTTACTGCGCGGGAATTATTGACCCCGCGGATTTGACCATCTGCAATGAACGTGTTGAAATAGGCGTTTTATTATATTAAGTTTTTTTTTGGAAATTTTGTGACCAAAGATTCCTCCTTTAAATAAAAAAAAGAAGATATTCTATTTTCTTTCACCCGATAGAGAAACGCAAAGACGACAACTTTAAAACCTAAAACAGACTTCACACAACACGTAACGATTTACAATCGCCCGTCTGAATGTATCAATTTAATTTCATGCAAAGTAAACAGTCTTGGCTCGCTGTAGCCTGGTCATGTTCTCCGAGGTAAACAAGTCTAAGGCATATTTGATACACAATATCAGCGAGCTGAAGCAGATTACTGTAGTGAAGTCGTGAAGTCCAACACAAGATCGTGAGCAGCTATGCGTTACTCAATAGAAGGTGGTTGTTGGCTCTTATAGCTCTCATAATATTTGTGTGAAGTCTGTCAGACAAATTTTTCTTCTTCTTCAAAAGTTAGCATACACTATTACACTTTTGTTCTATCAACTCTAAACTGCTAGAACGTCTGCATTTTTGATAATAATAGAAAACATAACCATTTAAAATGCAGATTCATGTAATATAGGAAACAATCCTGAAATCCAAGTTTCAAGTACAAAAATATCTTTACTTTTTAAAAATACTTTTAACACCATCGGTGTTATTGTATATGTTGCCAGCAAAGTACGAAATTCAGACAATCCATAGAATGCCTACCGATTTCAGGCAAAGTATGAAATAAAATAATTCTTTTAATTTATTATTATATACTTTGACTAGGCTTTTAAATAAACAACGCAAACTAAACACAACTTTCATTTTAACCATTTATAATACTTATATTTCTTCTGTACGGGCTCTGAAGTGAATCATCTATCAATTTATTTAAGTTCCCTCCCCCCGACCCATTTCGTACATAAACATAGCAACCCGACTACAAGAGACATGAAAATATATTTTCTTTTAGACGTAGAAATGAAGTATTGACAGTCGTTGAGGTAAAAAATATACATATGGTTTATTTCCCTTCAAATATTTATATTTATATTTCTCATGAAAGCAACTTCGGAATAATAATAATATATTTCTTCCAAACGCCATTTAAATTTTATGTAAACTTGGCATTATACCATTTTTTGTGTCGAAATGAATAATGGAGACGGCTTTGTGCATTCGTCCAGACATTTTATGCAATACCATGTTAATCATGATGCTTTATTCAATAATGCAAGATAAAGCTGTGACGTCAAATATTCGAAGAAAGGTTTATATTAATGCTGAAAGTTGATATGATAGTGCGTTTGTTTCTTGTATCTATTGACCATAGAATAACATGACAAAAATATTAATTTTACAAATATATTAAAAAAATAAACTAAATACTAATTTGAATAATAGTTCAAGGAAATATTTACAGTTTATTAAAAACAAGTTTGAGTTAAGAAATCAAGGTAATGCCAAATCACGCCAAAGTCGATAGCCTTAAATGCAAAGTAATTACAATAAAAGTTAGTTTAAATGTTGAATTTATTATTCAAAAAATTGGTTTTATATTAACGATGTATACTCAAACACGAAACTGATTGAAACCGTATATATCGCGTAGAATTAATAAAAAATTATTATAATTATCTACATTAAATAGTCATATTGTAAAATACAGCTTGAATTGTATACTATATTGAATGTGTAAAAAAAACTAAAAAATTAAATTATAGTAAAAGAAATTATATATCAAATGGAATTTTATGGAAAATAGTAATTTTGTTATAATTCGGGATTTTAGTCTAACAATATAAAGTAAACATTGTAAATAACATTTGGTTAAACCATCAACGCCTAAATGATTTTTTTAAATTGTAAAGATGTTTTCATTACATGTGTGGAAGTTTAAATAGTTTTACCATTACTTGTATTTTTTTTTATAAATACAATTTAATTTTAAAAGCTTTTAATTTCTTCCTCAAACCAAGAAGAATGTGTATGAATTAAGAAAAAAAATACTAGAAATTACATTGCTAAAAAAGCCTGGATATTCCAGGAACATTATTACGCCTACAACTGACAAAGAGCTAAAGAATAACGGTAATATTATTTTTAGAGATTCATTATGTAACTCCTTTTTACCGATTTGTAGAAAATAAGAGTACATTAACCAAAACGTTAAAAATACATCAGTGATTAATTGTAAAGCACGCAATTTTTCGTAAAAAATTCGCAGAAAACACGTAGGAAAGTTTTTATCTTTATTCGACTTGTGAAATAATTATTTCGCAATAATGTCATTTTGAGAACTATACTAAAAAAAATCAGCAATGTCATTCGTTTAATTCATACTGATATAATATAAATAACAGAAGAATTTCGTCTTTCATTATACAAAAGTTTGGCTTTTTTTTTAATAATATTGCGAATTAAATGTGAAAACTTAAAATTAATAGTTTTTTTTAAGGTTGGGTAGAGTTTTTATTTAAAAAATATATAGATTAATCAACGGTCGACATCAAACCTAATATTTCTTAGTATAATTACATTTAAAAAGTTGGGGATCAAACTTTAAAAACTACTTTCATCTTTTAAACAGTTTACACATTTTTTTTTACAGCATGTGGATCTAAAATTACAAAAAAATTAAATTGAAATTGAGAATGTGATATTAACCATACTTTACAGCTAAACGGGAAATGACTTTTCGATCATTCAAAAATGTTTAGGATCTTTAGGTAAGGGTTCTTTACTACCAATTACTTCAGTAGTGAAGATCCCTTTTGCGGGTCACACACACAACGGATCTTAACATTTGAGGTATTAAAAAAATTATAATTTTTCGGAGCAGTGGCGAATTGTACTTTTGTCTTATGAATATTAACGGTTCTTTTTTAAAATGCATTTAAAAATAATTAGTTTCCAAGCAGTTTTTAAACGAGCCATTGGAAGTGCCGCCATCTATGGATAAAATTCCTTGAACGGAGTGTCATATTTGAGTAGTTACAAGAAATGTGTGTGAAGGTACGGTAATGCTCAGAAGAGTCTTCTTCTTCATTGCACATGACAAATTGTAATCAAAACCAACTATTTTAAAACGTTGGCTCTGTTTCTATAACAGTGTGAATTAAAGGTGAATTCTTAAAATTAATAGTTTTTTCCGGTTGGACAGAGAAAGAGTTTTTAATAAAAAAAAATGTAGATCATTCAACGATGTAGATGAAACCTAATATTTCTTAGAATAATTACAAGAACTTAAAAGTTCAAGAAAAAACTTTAAAAACTACTTTCATCTTTTAAACAGTTCACATATTTTTTTTTACAGATCAAAGAATGTGGACCTAAAATTAAAAATTAAAATTACTCTTGGATTTATAGATGTAATATTAACCACGATTTAACAACTAAGGAGTGACTTTTCGATCATTCAAAAATATTTAATTAACCCCAAAGTACTGAACATCGTTTAACAAAAGAGAAGAACACTCATTACACCTTTTAAAATTCAATCTGCATAAACTGATACTGAGGGTTGTCGAAAAGTGAGTAACGTTTCTGAAAGCAGAGTAAACAGAGTTCAACAATTTCCCCGAACAGACCTCAGAGTAATTAACAAGCAACAGAAAAATATAAAAAAAGACGACTTCACATCGACGTTAAATACATCACCGAACATTGACGGCCAGACATGTTCTATCATAATACTTTATTATTTTTTTTTAAAAAAAAGGGGGGGGAAGCTCCACAGGGAGGGAAAAACCGGTGACTACAAGGTATTTTAACACCTTTAGCTCAAATAAAACTCCCGTTTTATGCTTTGCTTAATCCAGAAAATCACGGGTGGGGTAAGGGGAGGGAGGGAGGGAGAGGGAAGGGGTCTTTTCTATTCCCTGTATTTACACGGCGTGTCATTCGCTCCAATTCATAGATTAATGAATTCAAAAGGTAGAAAAATATAAAAGTTATCGGGTTATATAATGTGAGGGAAAATTACATTTTTGCTGGTAGATAATTGCATTTGGTAGAGAGGGGGGTGTGGAGAGAAGGGGGAGGGGAGAGATGAGCGGTGTTTTTTTGAGAGAGGCCGGCCTCACCTTCCGCTGTGTGTGGAAATTAAATTTCTTTTCCCATTTAATTTCTGTTTAAATTGCTTTTAACTCTGTTTCTGCAGTCGCCTTCGTGTGTGGGCACTTATTTTTTCTTAATGCGAGAGCGCGCAGGGAAAAGCAGCAGCGAAAATTGTTGTCTGGTCTTCCGCCTCGATTTGCTTTTTTACTATTCTCTTCTTTTCTCTCTATTTTTCCCTCTGTTGTCCCTTTAATTTCGTTATATTTTTCTGCTGGACGTCGTCCTTTGTTTACTTTTTTCTGGGATTGTTTGTTAATTTTTTCATAATTCCACGGAAGAAAGAATGAAGGCTGAACGCAATCAATAATTTTATGCAAATTTTAATTCGTTTATTATTCTGCCCTTCGTTATTTTTGCTTTAATTTATTTATTACATTTTAATAGAATATTTTTATGATAGGATTATTTCGCATGTTTTGCTTAATAATAAATTTAGATTAGGAGGTAATGACTAAAATTAAAAAAAAGTCAAACATATAAATATGTTATTTCAGTAGTCAAAATAGAGTATAACGTCGGCTTAAGAAGACATAGTACCCAAAAATTTGTAGAATTCACAATTTTTTTTTTTACTTTCTGAAATAGTTTTGAATTTTCTAAATATGCTTACAAAATACTAGAACTGTATGTTTTTCAAGGAACGAAAAATTTAAATAGTTTTTTTTCCCCTTGATATTAATTTTTTCGAAACGCAAAGGCTTTTTTTTTAATTATAAATGAAAAAAATGTATAAATTTTAAAGCATATTGCGACATATATTTATATTATAAATTGACATGCGAATTAGATTTTTTTTTATAATTCCCCCTTTTTGTGAGAAATTTTAAATCTTGCGTATTCAGAATTGCGAGCATAAATTTCAGCATTATAAAATGGAACGCCATCTTCAACAGAAACTCGACTAATGAAGGATTAAGAAGTTCATATGAAATATCTTTTGAGAATACAATAGAATTCCAATTATCCGAACTCCAGTTATTTGGATCAAACAAAGCGTATATCCAATTATCCGGAACCAGATTGCTTTCAGGGAAAAAAAAGAAATCAGTAAAATCCACATTTTAAAAAATTCTTATCAGTGAAGGATATTTTTAATATTCATTAAATTATATTACAAACAAACGCAAAATTAATTTTTTAATAAGAAATAACCTTTTTTTCCCATAATTATTCAATTATCCGGATATTCGGTTATCCGGATATTGTATTATCCTGATATTCGATTATCCGGATGCGATCTGATCTCAATTTATCCGGATAATTGGTGTTCTACTGTACATCAAACATTTCTTTCACATCAACCTCCATACACAAAACTTAGTTGACACGCGTTCACACATTGATAACGACCCAATTTGACACCCCCCAAACCAACTCTTCATCGAAGACACGCCCTCGCTCGACAAATTATCAATCACGAAAACCCACCAAACACAAACCGGAATCAAGTATATCTCATCAAATCTCGCAATGATTGGCTTCCTTTGTTGAAATTCCCCAATCACAGCACAAAGGCCGCGCGAACACACGAGCGCGCGCTAAAGAACAAAAAAGCCCTTCCCTTCCTTCTGCACTTGACAAGCGACTTGAAGAGAAAACAAGGAGCCTGGGAGATGCGCGCCCCCCACTAATGAATAGAAATGCGGTTCTGCTGAGAGAAGGGAGAGACAGAAATTACATTCAATATTTGGGTGGAGCACTCTCGTATCGATCTTTTAGAGGGGGGCTTCGTCCGTGGGCACGACAGTGGGAGATTGGCACAGTCGATTTCTCCGGTATCCTGATCTATTTAGGGTTGCCGAGGTGAAGGCCGGGGCAGTGTTGGGAGTAGTCTTTGTTCGGGGAATTTATTTGAAATTTCGAGTCGGAAGTTATTTGGAATTTTTAGGTGTGGAAGTTGTTTGGAATTTTTAGGTGGAAGTTGTTTGGAATTTTTGGTTGAAATTGTTTGGAATTTTTAGGTGGAAGTTATTTGGAATTTTTAGTTCGGATTGTTTGGAATTTTTAGTTGAAATTGTTTGGAATTTTTAGATGAAATTGTTTGGAATTTTTAGATGAAATTGTTTGGCATTTTTAGTTGAAATTGTTTGGAATTGTTAGATGAAATTGTTTGGAATTTTTAGATGAAATTGTTTGGCATTTTTAGTTGAAATTGTTTGGAATTGTTAGTTGAAATTCTTTAAAATTAACTATTGAAATTCCGAGAATTAATTTAAAATTTAAGTTGAAGTTATTTGAAATTAGTTGAGATTATTTGAAATTTTTAGTTTAATTTGTTTGGAATTTTTAGCTGAAATTCTTTGGAATTTTTAGTTGAAATTCTTTAAAATTAACTACTGAAATTTCGAGAATTAATTTAAAATTTAAGCTGAAGTTATTTTAAATTGTTGTTGAAATTAGTTGAGATTATTTGACATTTTTAGTTGAAATTCTTAGAAATTTAATGGTCGTAAACGTGGTATCATGTCCTGGAATATCAAGATTTTCCAATAATGCATTTAATTCAGAAATACATAAAAATACTCCAATTGTCAATACTTTTAAAATTTGATATGTATTTGGTTATTTATGGTTTGATTTTATGGTTTGATATGTAATTTGAAAGCTATACTATGCCAAAAATTATGAAGATTGTTAAAAAATGTTCTGTAAAAAGAAAATTTCTATATAAGAATATGCTTGAGAAAATTAGTTTTAGTTTTTTGTTTAATAAAATGTTTGTTTGGTATGCCTTTATTATGTGAATAGAAAGGTAAGAAGGGTAAAAAAACCAAGTTTTTTTTTACCAAAATTATTTTTTAATTTTTTTTTAACATGGCAAGGGTATGTTCCATTTCATTGTCCTACTAAATGAAAGTAAATAGGTCAATATTTTTTTTTTGTAAATATATTGTTTAATTTTCAGCTAACTGACCTGCGGTTTCACACACGTTAAAAAATATTTCCTCGTTGGTTCATTCTTCCCATTTATTCCTTCTCTTTTATTTCTTCGAAGGCAATATAACTGGTTCATTGTTCAGACATTTCCGAGTACATCTCCGAATGTTAGCTTTTCCGTTAATTTTCCTGCTAAGGCATAATTGTCAGAAAGAGTTATTTCGCTAAAGCAATTTTTGTTCGCCAACTTCCACTAGTTTACAACAATTAATTTATTTATAATCATTACATTAATTTATTTTAAAGTATTTCATTGTTGTTAAGATTTTACGAGTTTATAAAAAAAAATTATAATAATATAAATACTATTTTTTTTATATAAAATTGGCGATTTAAAAATATTAGCTTTTAACGATTATAAACAGAAACTAGTAGTTTTAATAATCCACTGGTAGTTCTTTTATTTTAGTAATGATTACTTGTAGTTCTTAACATTCAAACAAACCTTAACTAAGATTAATCCGAGTCATATTTAAGATAACTAGTTTATTTTTAAAAAGCGATTACAATTTTCTTGTTTGTCAAGAACAGTGGATTTGATCGAAAATGAATCATTGATTCTCGATTAAATACTAATTTCACTTTTAAACAATTCAAAACTCTATTCTATTAAAAAATTATTTAATCAGCAGCCATTAATTTATACACACTTTTATTTAAGAAAATGTATTCCATTAAGGAACTAATTTATTCACTATATAAAATATTCCATAATTTCCATATTTCATTGCAACCATATTTTCTTAAAGTTAAATCAAATTAGAGTCATAATTGTTTGAATGAATAACAATCGTCTGAAGACTAGTTAAAAGAAGAAAAAAAAAATACTGTTTAATTAAAATATATAAATATTAAATAACTATTTAGAATAGGAACTCTTTTCAAAAGAAAGCAAGTTTTCCTTTAAACAGTAAGACCAATCAGTGTTTCACAGAAACCCTATGTCTACAATGTATAATATTCTATAAAAGCATAATATAAAGAGTATCTTCCAACTTTCTCCAAAACTAAAAATTTAGGCAGTATACACCAAACGGATACTCCGTCTTAAACTTGTCAAAATAAAAATTAACTTTGGTCTCATTACTGCCACGAAAAAAATAAATATTTATGCAGGAAAAAAACTTTACATTGTTCTATTTTTGCAAAGCGATACAAAATTAAATACGTAAAATTTATATATTTATTCAGGAAGATATTTTAAAACTATTAATTCCTGTAAAATATTAAGAATTTTAAGACTTAGTTTAAACCAACAGAGAGAATCAAATAATTATAAGCAAATCACAGTATTTATTTAGTTTGAACTTCGAGCATGGATCCCCCATAGTAGAAAAATCATAAAATTATGTTCTTGCTAACATCAAAGTGAGGCCAACATGTATGTATGGCATCAGACACGTGGTTTCTACATCATTCATTCATAAATTTTTTCTACTTCATTCATAAAAATATCCTGTACTTCATGAAGTAACACATTTACTAATATTTCCAAATCGCAAGTCAATCGCGAACGTTTTTTCATTCATAAATTTTGAAAGAAGTCATGTGTCTGGCGCAATCAGGTCTGAGATGTTGACGTCACGATGATGACGTCATATTCGCTCTACTACAGTCCATTCATGCTCGAAGGGTTTGAATACATACGCAGTAGCAGTTCGCGATTATGAAAAGTGAGAGGACCCACATTTTATAAGTAAATTCAAGCATAACGATGTAATTTAATAGTTAATATGATTAAACTATAATCTTTTTTGTATGTATTCAAATAGTTGTAAATAAAAGTGATAATTAACATCTAATTTTAAACATATAATTAAATATATAAAGAAGAAATATTGGGTTATACAGGAAGAAGAAGAACGAACTAAATATTTAATTTATCAGAATACTATTTTTTTCAGTACATTCGATGCTTATAATGGCTCCGAATAAATAAGATTCAATTTTGAAAAAGACATGTACTCAAAAATGAGCATCATGAGTAAAATTGTTTTAATGCTTGTTTACATAAACTTCCTTCCTAAATCCCTTTTAACAAATACGACAATTATAACCAAGTTTTAACGGGAATCGAACCTAGATCATCAATCCAGTGCCTTATCCGTTAAACTGCCAGAGAGACATTAGTTTTAAACACAATTAATATTTTTAAAATAGGTGTGCCAAAAGAATGGAAAGTAATATAATTGAGTTATAATTACTCAGTTTTTATTTATCGACATCAAATAATGTAAAAAACCATGTTCTGAAAACTATTTTAAGTTTGGCAAATTTTATTAAGATCGTTTGATAAGAAGATGAGGTTAGCAATATTAAATCGCATTGCTCAATTTGAGAAAGTACGGTTACTTAAATTTTAGTACGTCCTCGTTCATTTACAATGCAATTATATTTAAAGAAAAACGAGTAGGTAGGTACTCATTTTTAAGTATTCTTTTTTTACAGTAAATATAATATACTTTCAAAAAAGACAGAAGTGTTAAAGTGGCAATGAACAAAAAAAATCGATTACTGTGAATTTATTTGATTTTTTTAATAAAGACTTTGAAAACATGTATCGAAAAACAAATCCTACTAAGTATTATTTACAATCTTTTTGCGCTAAATGTAAAAAATACCCATTTTGTATTTTACCTGTAATTCAAAGAAAAGTATAACATTGCAAGATTACAATACTTATTCAAACTTCGGTCGTTGCATTACTATGTTACTACCAGTTCATTTTATATAGCAATATTTTAAAATTTAATCATATTAAAAAATACACTATATAACTCTTATATAATTTGTTTGGCGCGCACACAATTCATTAAAGCTAGCATCTCCTTTTCTAAATAACGCATACGCTTAAACTATTTAAAAACATTTTAATCAATGCCAGTTAAACAAAACGTAGAGCAGATGCATTAATAACTTAACAACAAATGAATAATCCGTCGCACTGCAATGAAAATTCTCAGAATTAAAGCCAGCCGGCTTAAAGGTCTCTTTGCTACTTATTAAGAATGGGCTTTTCTAATTAACGGAGATTTGCTCCTAATTATGAAGAATAACAAAACAGGAGTTGAACGAAGGAATAAACAGAGTGAATAGAGAAATTGAATGAAACTGTAATTCTCGGATAAAAAAAATGCGAGTGAAAGAAAAATACATCACATAATTACCAAATCGAAAGTTGTGAATATTTTGCAGAAATGTTAAGATAATTTGATTGTTTATTTTATAGCGCAAAACAGAAAGCCTAATTTTCTTCGAAAATCCGTTTATTTTTTAATTAAACGTTGATATGCAAGGTGAATTGGTATGCGACTCTTGCCTCGAAAAATTAGTAGCAATTATATGCTAAACAAGAATTGCTGATTGAATTATTTAATTACCTACTAATAATTTCAACGTCTAGATGAAAGTTGCAGTTTGTAACAGTCTCAGAATGAGCATCATTTGTACAGTTACAGTTTGTAATATGTATCATTTGTATTTTTATATTGCTGTTAATAATTCAATTAACTTACATTTTTACACTGGATTGGATACTACTGAGTAGTGGTAACTTAATAATTATAAACAAACTTACCATTCTTGTTCAAAAGGAACGCCAGTATCTCTTTCTTAAACTGTGCATGCGGTATCTGAAACAAGAAAAATAATTTAAATGAATAAATAGAAAGTTCTCAATAGCATGGACAATGCAATTAGGCTTATGCTGTTTGAGTAAAAACTCAAAACAATAATTACAAAACTGCATGCGCTGCTTAGAGACAATCAAAGGAGAAGCTTTAATGAACCAGTTGAAATTATAACAGACTCGTATTTAAAATATGATCAATCTTATTTAATATTTTTCCAATTGAACCGTAAGTTTCAAAACCAGGTAGATCCATTTTCATAATTTCTACAGGAGACACCAAAAACGATTGACAACCACGTACTTTTGGATCTAAAGCAATGAATTTGAATGCATTTTTAGACTGAATTCCAACATTTTTCGTCAATACAGCTTTATAAGATAATATAGATCTAGTTTTGAAAATAGATGGCTGAACTAAAGGTTTGCTATAATTCAATTGAAGATTAGTTTAATACTTTCATAAAATACATAAAATAATATGTCTTCTTTAACTCGTATGAGGACATCTTTTATTTTTAAAAAAAGTTATCCAAATAGATCAGAAAACTCCTAAATTTGCCAAAACGAAATTACTAATTTTTTTTATCATAATAGAAAATTGAATTAAAGAAAATAGAAATCTTCTGCATAACAAAGCGTTTACTAATATCACTTTAATTATATAATGTAACTATTAGCGATATATTATTTGTGCATAAAATATGAGCTTAAAATACAATGTAATATAATGTAAATTTTGAAGAATAGCTAATTTTCCACGCAAAGGAAATAATGTCAAATAAATATGTCTTATAAATTTATTTAAATATACTATACAAAATAGTTTATCTGTGAGACACTTTCAAAATATCTTGAAATAGACTGGAATATTTATTCAAGGAAAATAGCTGCCATTTTAAAATAGCCCTTTTAAAAAATTCTACTTTTCCATAAATGTTTTTTTAAAAGAATATTTCTTTAGTTTTCGTGTTGCATTTTTCTTTGAAGTATTCGTGTAAAATGTTAAATAAGAAACCTTATTTATCGGTTGAATTATTTTAGTGAATTATATATTCGAAGTTAACATACTTCTACCAAAAAAAGGGGATTCATATTCAATAGTGTACATAAATAATTTATTTCAATAAATGTAATAAATGTTATGAATGAATAACTTTTATGAAAGAAATATATCTCTATACTTCAATGAGTCCCAATTACGACAGTCCCACAAAAAAAATATAAGTTACATTTTTTTTAATTCAAAATATATAATTTAATAAATTAAAAAGTTTAGCAATAGGTGCACCACTAAATGTATAACGAGCGATATTCATTTTTAAATTTAAAATAAAAGTTGAATAATACTACAGTATTAGATCGTACATGAGAAATTGTAAATTTTTGAAAAACATTTAAAAGCTGCTTTGTAAATACCTTTTTAATAATTAAAAAAATAATAAAAGTATAATTGCTTTAAGTGTTCATAACAAATGTTCTGGGAGCTAAAATGAGTTTTTTCTTAACTTTTCAAAGAGATGATTTGCAAAATTTCTATACACAAAAATATTGTTAATTTTACATTAAAATAAACTCTTATGTAATTAATAAAAACAATGCATATTTTTATTATAAGTATCATACTACTATTCGAAATTTTACAAAAATATATTATTTTATCAATTATAAAAAAATATTTTTTAATGAGCTATGTATTAACAATAAGGTAACTATCAATATAAAATAAATTTAATGCCCATTACGTCCAAGTATACTTTAAGTTGATATATTATCACGATGCCAAATTTTTGTTAATAAGAAAAACTTTTATTCATTCAATTATTCCCGCAATTCATATTCAGTGAAATCGTCAATTACTGTTGACTTTCATTTTCTTTAAACTGGATAACAAATGAAACTTGAAAAATAATCTCCAATTCAAAATCATTTCAGCTAAACATCTTATTGTAGAAACAAATTGTTGAGATCGAATTTGCATAAAATTCATTTCATAAGATATTTTTTTTTCTAGAATCTTTTCATAAAGGCGGGAAATATCCAATAAAGGTGGAATGAAACTCAGAAGCATTCTAAGCATGCGATACAAATATATAGTAATATACCTAAAAAATAATTCTACTTATTCCAAGAAAATAACTTTAATAGAAAATATCATAAAGGAAGAATTATTTTAATAATTTATTCCACGAATCCCTTTTATTTAAGAAAAAAATTATTTTGTTTATTATATCCTTTATATAGTTAAGCAAAATTTTTAAATGAATTTTCATTTTAGATAATAACTAGTAGAAGGCAAAAAAATTATTATAAAGGGAAAGGAGAGTTTGAATTCATGAAAAATAAAGGATTATAAAATAATGATGGTTGGTTATCATGAATCCGTGTTAATAACAAACTTACTTAGTGAGTTAATAGTAAGAGATACAATTCCACCAAAAAATAATTAAAAATTTTGTCGATTTCTCGAAACAATTTTATTCTTTATAAAAAGAAATATTCCCCCCATCCCCCTTTATGTTATAGTTAAACTACCTAAACCGTTATTAGAAAATGAAATTAATTTTACATTGTTAAAATACATTGATTCAATTTTTAAGCACTTATTTCACAGGTATAAAATATTTTTTTCATTCCTCTTTATACATTTTCACACCATAACAATATTTATTTTTTATGCGGCAGTGTATATATGTTTTATGTATTTGTAAACTGCAGGTTTCAATACTGTGAAAAAGTTATAATTGAAAATGTCATGATAGAACCTACCTTATCCCTTAATGTAATGCACTTATAATTCACAAAAACCCGAAAATGAACTAACACCAATTTACATTACTAGTTTAGTTCATTTAGCCAAGTTGTTTATGTTCTAGTTCAATAGATTGCCCAATAATGAGATAATTGTCATTCCACTTAATATTATTGCCAAAGCGAGCAACAAATTTTAAACCCTCTTATCCCAGAACCTATTTCTTTTCTTTGTAATTACATTTCTTGGCAACCAAATACCTCTTGGCGCAAAGAACCTGACCATTTAAAACTATGTATTTAATTAACCAACTTCTCACTACCCAGCTAAAAAAAAGTCAGCATAAAGCTTTTAAGAAAAATTTAAAATTGAATTTTTTATGCAAAAAAAAATGAAGTTTTTTTTAAAGGTTTTTCATTCAGTATCCTTCATAAAGATTGTAAAAAAACTTTTAAAAACTTCAAATTTTAATCATGAAGAGAAATTGTAGATATTTTAAAGGTTTTTCTTTCAGAATCCTTCATAAAGATTGTAAAAAAAAAAACTTTAAAAAACTTCACATTTTAATCATGAAGAGAAAATGTAGATATTTCAACGGTATTATGCAGGAAAATTAAAAACTAAAAAAAATGCATTTTTTTGTGTCAGCATCCTTTATAAAACCTTAAAAAAAAATTGTCATTGATTGATTGATTAAGGTTTATGCTGACTTTTCTTTGGGTAAACACAAAGAAAACCCAATTTACTCGAACCCTTCCATTTACACACCAACCCAGGAAACAAATTACCACAAGTGGTTAATTCCACCACCGAATCAACACAGCCACACAATTAACACTTCGAATATCCCATTAGACAGTCCTTATGAAATACTTTAAACACATCCCCTAACCATCCTTCCACATAATCTCCCAAAAGCAACCCCCGTTAAAACGACGCCAGTTGAACATACTCAAAAGGGGGGACCCACAGAATAAGAACGAGAAAGGGGCCATAACACCTCCCAGTCGTTATCCCACTCACCCCATAAATTTACATTAAATTCTCTCAACCTGGCGGAGAATCAACACAGCATACGGGACATTTGGACAGAGATATCGCCGAATGAAAGAGCGCCATTTTCGGGCAAGTAACACCGGGACAAACACGGGCCGGATCAAAAGGTTTCGACTTCAAAACAGACATAAAACCGTTTCATAATCTGGATCGTAAAAATTGCTGCCATACTTCTTCGCGGCGTGCAGAGGGTTTATGGGATTTGGGTAAGAAGGAAGGTTTAAGCCGGCGATTTTATTATGGAATAAAGCCATGAGTTTGTTGGCAAGGGAGGGGAGAGAGTATGGTATATTTTATTTTCAGCTATCTCCGCTTTGTGAGAATATATATTGAAATATCATTCTCATGCATATCACGTGTGTAAATAAAAGTTTAATATGTATTTGTGAACTGCAGGTCTCAATATACTGTGAAAAAGTTATAATTTAAAAATGTGATGTTAGAACTTACTATATAACTTAAAAATGATAATAGATCATCCGTATCGTTAAGTTCCAAAACGTCTTGCCCACTTTGCAAAACTGAGGCTGAATCTAATTTTTTTCGTATTAAACTTTATTTTTACATCTGGAATTAAGCAAAGTATGTTTTATAAACATTAAATAACATACTTTGCTTAATTTCAGATGTAGAAATAAAATTTAATACGAAAAATTTGGTTTACTGTAAGTTTTAAAAAGAGGACAAGAGACGTTTTAGAATTGTGCGACTCACCTAAAAAAATGTATAAATAAATTTAATTATATATTTATATTACTCAATATTACAACGAAAGAGGCAACTTATAAAGTAGCCGAATATAGAAATTTGTATTTGCAGTAATACCTATAACCATATTTAATAAGGAACTTTGGGACAGTATATTAAAAAAAATATTTCAAAGACAAAGTTATTATTTCTGCTACAGATTTATTTTGTAGTTAAAATGATCAAATAACTACTGTATTGTAAAAACAATTTATGTAACTACAAAGTTTTAAACAAAATTATAAATTAAATTATCGATTTTTATATTAGCCACAAGTATTTTATTTCAAATTTAAAAACAAACGTAAATTGAAATTTAAAAAATAAACATTGAATAAAGTTGTATTACTCATTGACTTTTAAACCTTTGAGTGCATTGGTAAGTATTTATTTAATATTAAATAAAACTTTTGCAAGTTTAATTTTGTTCATATTTAGAGTTTGCACAGCGACATATATCTTTATTACTTATTGATGTATTGGAAATTTACAATTACATTAGAACTGTCATTCGAATCGGATTTTATTAAAACCTAAATTAGTGTGTTATGGTTATCTAAATTTTCCTTAAACGCCTTAATTTATTCTAATGTTTTGCCATAGATATTATCTTACAAGATTTTTTTTGAATGGTTACCCATTTATTAAACTTAAAATATCTTTTTAGTGTATAATTTCATGGACAGGAATCTTAATCAACAACCAAAAACAATAATACTCTAATATTTCACAATAAAAATATCCAAAATATGAACTAATATTATATAAAATATGTAGGCAAATATATTTTTAAATTTTCCTACAAAAATAATATTGAATTGACATAATACATTTAGGGGTACAGACTAAATCAAAGAATTAATTTCTGCACTTTGGAGAAGAAATTCCATCCCGCAATTCCCATTTACGTTTCGCATCCAATCAGAAAAACAGCAGACAAACACAATAGCCCACACGTCACATACCAACTACAGCATACAGCAGCACTCGCGCAGTTCCAGATACATTGTTTGACTCTTATACATCCCGTCAAAAATACTTATACCTCGGAAACAGAAGGCGCAGATATTAAATCGTGTACATGTCCAGCGGCCAAACAAAGCGCAAAAAATGAACGAATCCAACAACAAAAAATTAATGTCAATCCTTCACCCAGAAAGCTTTTCCATTAAAAGCCCCCCCCCCCATTTTCTTCCTGAGAGTCCGACTCTTTGGGCCGAATTCCGGTCTATTTCTCCAATCTATTCGAAGAAGACTTTCTTTTTCCCTTGACAAGACACTGGGGATTTTTTCCCCTCCCTTCCCTTTTCTTTTGTTCTTTATTTCGCCACCACGTGTCGCTGCAGTGCGCGATGAAACAATTAATAATGTCAGCCGGGGTGTAGTGGACCGAGGGAATGCCGTTGCAGCACTATTCCATCAGACGATAGTGGAAAGGGGGGAGAAGGGAGGTCCCTTTTAGTAAGGAGATGTCACAGGTAATGTATTTCAAGTATGTCTAGGAATTCGTGTTCTTTTCGTTATGTATTCCGCATTAAATAGAATTGTAGATAGCTTCAATATGCCTGAACTCCTGGATTCCGAGTAGGAAAAATAACATTTTTAACCCTTTGCACTCCAAGAACACTTTGGTATTTGTGTTGTTCTTTCTATGGAACAGTTATTCCTCTTTACGTTCTTTTCCGCATTTTTTTTTATACTCATAAAGGGAAAAAAACCTGATCTGCTTTGTATTTGCAAGAGAACAAGTTGAAAAAAAGATTGATGTTCTAAACACAAGATTGTGCTGTTCTCGTTTATTTTAAAGAACAGGTAAACAAAAGAACTGGTCGCTTACGTTGGCGCTTAAGAGGCGACATCGGAGTGGAAAGGGTTAAACTTTAGTCCAGCACGTATCAACGTTGGTAAGTTTAAAAAACTCAAATCCGAATTAATTTTTCAAGTTTTAAACCTTCATTGCACACATTTTTCTTCTGAAAATAACACTGTAAAAAGAAGGTACTTAAAAATGAATATCTGAACATACTTGTCTTTGAGTACAATTGCATCGTAAATAAACGATGACGTACTCAAATTTACGCAACTGTACTTTCTAAAAAATGAGCAGTGTGATTTAATATTGCTAATTTCAGTTTTTGTTCAAGCCTTGTTAACAAAGCGACCTGACAAACTTATAATAATATTCCGTTTATAACTTCTTCACGTCGTCCTGGTAGTACAACGGATAAGGCACTGGACTGCGGTGCCCAAGGATACGAGTTCCATTCACGGTAAGTCTTGGTTGTAATTGTCGATATTTATTTAAAGTGATTTACGGAGGGAGTCTATGTGCACAAACTATTGCTCTTTTTATTCATATTTACTCATTGTACTTATTTTTGAGTACATGTCTTTTTTAAAAATGAAACTTATGTATTCCGAGCTATAATAAGTCTCAAATCAAAAATTAGTACAGTTTACTTATTTTTGAGTACACGTTTTTAACAGTGAATAGAGTGCACTGAAAGTGCCTTCCAGTGACCAGCAAAAATATATATTTTTTAATTATCCGGCAAACCCTATGACCCCAAAAGAGGTTTGTGTCTCAAGAAAGTATATAGTAAAATTCCCGCAACAATACCATTTTGTCAACCATTGCTTAAATAAACATTTCCTTGAAATGCCATTTTTAGTCATGAATTCGTTTAATATAAGAATTTAATTAGAATTATTAATTAGTTTCCTTATAAATTTCCAGTAATATTAGAAAAATTAAAAAAAGTCAACGCTACCAGTGGTTTGCCAACATTATTTAATTGTGTGGCGACCCGGCATACGTTAATGGTGATTAACTAAACATTTAACAACTCAAAAATACTACAAATACTAGCGTCCGCTTTAAAAATTACATTGAACATAGATATTTTAAGTCCAATTTAATATATGGACTTGTATCACACAACTAAATTTTAAATAAAAATAAAGGTTTCTGGCCTGTAGTGACTACATAATAGAAAAAAAACATTTTAAAATATTTATTTAAAAAAAAAAAATCTGTTTAGTATATGTAATGTCTAACGGCTTAACCAAAGCACAAAATAAATTAATTCAAAAAGCATGTACTGCATATAGTGCGATAGTTTTTTTTAACGTCACACTAGAGCTGCACTGTGGGGTATGATGATGGTTTAGGGGTTACCCCGAAGAAAAGCCCGAGAAGAATTTCTCGTAATTTTGAATGACGAGGATAACAGCTGAGGTGGCATCCCACACAACCTTACATGTGTACGCACATTGCACGAATATACAGATAATGTATACGGAATCAAATAAGTGAAGTTACCAATCATATTCAAAACAATATTAAAGGTATTGAAAGCTCTAAATCAAAATTTCCCATTAAATCCATATTGCAAGGCTTGCCAGGGTACAATCAATAAGCAAGCAAATCCCATCGCAATTCCATTACTTCCAGAAAACACAGTCATACACAATCATCATCAGGAACAATATCTCAAGACGAAGAAACAAAACAAACGACAACCCTTCGGAGAGTGACAAGCCCCCTACAATTTGTCTCCAAGCCCCCCTCCCACCCCCAATGACAGTCTCGAAGGATCGCCCTCGCTGTCAAGGTTTCCCCGACTCCATCAATGATGTATTCCGAGGAACCCAGAATTCGATTCGGGACTCGTTAGTCTTGCACGGTCTCCGAACATGATCGCACGCTCTTACTAATGCACTTTATGGATTGTTGGAACCCTGGAGGAGAGAGAGGGAGTTGCAATTTACTGAATTTCATCTCGAAGTCAAGCGTGGCAAGACCCGGGTTGTTCACAATTACGACTCGGCTGCTGTTTATTGGGTGCTGTTACTGCTCGGGTGTTAGGAATTGCTTCACACGTTCTGGGGTGGTGGTGTATCCGGAGATTTTGGCTACCACCTGGTGTGGGGGTGTTGTCTTGGTGGATTGGTTATATACATTTAAGTGTTTGTGGCGGAACTAGTGGGGGTTGGCGATTAACTTGTTCGGTGTCCCGTAATTGAGTTCAGATCGAGTTCCCAAAGGTGAAACTTGGTTAGACAACTAGTTAGAGCTCTGAAGTCAAAGACACTGGTTCAAATCGAAGAAAGCGAACGTTATTCGTTGTTGCAGACATTTCAACCATGACATATTTAAAATGCGTGCCCCCTTAACTCGTGAAGTCTTTAGCTGGATGGCTAGAAATCGAACACGAAACTAATCGATTTGTCCACCAGACTGTCTTGGAGACTAGAGGTACAGATTTAATAATAAAAAACGCCGTAGTTTAATGTCATCATGCCTATATCTGATTACGTGGGGGTGCCAAAGGACGTGTTGTCATCGTCATCTGACTATGGTTTAGAATTACAAGGCAATATTCCCGGGTCATTACTTAGAAATACACCCCAAACCGTCACCAATATCCCTATGGGCAGCTCTAATGTGACATTACTTCAATCAACTCCAATAAAAAAAGCTTAACATTTCAAGCTACTATATATATAGTAATCCACACATACATATTACTAATATTTCATTGTTTGATGCAATAAATGCCTCATTAATTTATTGTTAGTAAAGAATCTTGATTATATATCAAAATAAAATATCCGATCCCTTCCCCAGACTTAAATATCAATTCAACGATCCAAAACACACAAATTCCAATTTTTTTTTCAGAATTCAGATCCCTGTTGATTATCCAGTTGGAACCCATCATCAATAGAACCGATCTCCACTTATCCAAAAACCAACCATTCTCCCATTGGAAGCAATTCAAGCATTTTGAGTCCCCTTTGAAACCAATCTTCTGACAACTCTATCCAGGCCCACTTCCTCTTCGCGACGAAAGAAATAATCACAATGGGTACCTTAGAAATATCGTGCAATTAAAACGCTTTTCCATACCTCTTCATATTCATATTCAACGGATGGACAGACTTTCCATTCCAAGTCTCCAATTGCCAACCCCCCTCATCCAAGAGTCTAATTGTTTCCGGATACGTTGAAGGGGGACTATAGCTATTACCACTCATTCTGTTCAGGGGCACTTAATAACAAGACCCTATTCTCTTCTGTTCTCTTTTCTCCAAGGGAAGAATATATTTTTATATATATATAAAAAAAGACCAGAGGGATTTTTTCTTTTTCAGTCTGGGTTTTGAGGTCGACGAGTTTTTAATTTTTTTTTTTACTTAAAACTCGTCCCCCTTTTTTTTTCTGGTTTGATTTTTGTGGTACGATGTCGGGCATTAAATGTTTTTAGAAGAATCCGTCTTTTTTAATTTCGTGCAAATTAAAGTGGTTTTTAGTTTACAAAGGGTTTTTTTAGGAGGGGGGGATATCACTCACTTTGGCTTTATAAAAGCTCCTCTGAATAATTATGGTGACGGTGGCACAACACATTAATGAAAATGGATGAGCTCGGAGTGAGATGATACATCTTAAAAAAATAATTAGGCATCTCGTATTCCGAGCATACTAAATCGACATTCTTATTTTCGATGTATATCTATCATATTTATTACTTTAATTATATTACAGTGTTTTGTGTTAACTAAATAGAAAGAAAAAACTTTAATTAACAGACGATCAGGTTTTGGTTATTTTCCGTTTTTTTTACATTATTTGACCAAACAGAAATGAAAGAACATACAAGAGCATAAAAGTATGTGCCATTACCAGTTGCCGAAGGGAATTACAATTAGATCAACAAGTTGAAAATCTAACCGTAAAATATGTTTTGAAACTGATTTTTTTTAAATATGATTATTCAATTCCAAATTAAATATAAAAGAATTTTTAGTCACATCACTTAAGCTATTCCAGGTTTTTTTACATTATTTGACCAAACAGAAATGAAAGAACATACAAGAGCATAAAAGTATGTGTCATTACCAGTTGCCGAAGGGAATTACAATTAGATCAACAAGTTGAAAATCTAACCGTAAAATATGTTTTGAAACTGATTTTTTTTAAATATGATTATTCAATTCCAAATTAAATATAAAAGAATTTTTAGTCACATCACTTAAGCTATTCCAGGTTTTTTTACATTATTTGACCAAACAGAAATGAAAGAACATACAAGAGCATAAAAGTATGTGTCATTACCAGTTGCCGAAGGGAATTACAATTAGATCAACAAGTTGAAAATCTAACCGTAAAATATGTTTTGAAACTGATTTTTTTTAAATATGATTATTCAATTCCAAATTAAATATAAAAGAATTTTTAGTCACATCACTTAAGCTATTCCAGGTTTTTTTACATTATTTGACCAAACAGAAATGAAAGAACATACAAGAGCATAAAAGTATGTGTCATTACCAGTTGCCGAAGGGAATTACAATTAGATCAACAAGTTGAAAATCTAACCGTAAAATATGTTTTGAAACTGATTTTTTTTAAATATGATTATTCAATTCCAAATTAAATATAAAAGAATTTTTAGTCACATCACTTAAGCTATTCCAGGTTTTTTTACATTATTTGACCAAACAGAAATGAAAGAACATACAAGAACATAAAAGTATGTGCCATTACCAGTTGCCGAAGGAATTACAATTAGATCAACAAGTTGAAAATCTAACCGTAAAATATGTTTTGAAACTGATTTTTTTTTAAATATGATTATTCAATTCCAAATTAAATATAAAAGAATTTTTAGTCACATTACTTAAGCTATTTTTGAAAATGTAAAGTTGTTTTCACCTCAAGAGTTTTATATTTTTTTTATATTTAATACATTTTTACAAAATAATTCAACTTTTTCTAAATATTTAACTACTGCATCACACTTCAAGTAAATAGACACTCAAAGTAGAGAAAGAGAGTGAAGGTAATGTGATTTTTTAAAAAAATGAGTATTTACTGAAAACACAGAACATAATAGAATGTGATAACACGTCTACAACGTTTAGAGTGTCAGAATCCAATACAATACGAAAAAAGTAACAAGTAAAAGAATTCCATTGGTTTAAAATTTAAATTCTTCCTGCTTTTTGGTACATCGAAAACTTTCTCACCATGTTTATAGTATTAAGAATTCTTTTAGAAACAAGTTCAGCTGCCACTCTGTATAAATCCAAT
The DNA here is from genome assembly GCA_963932185.1 of Troglohyphantes excavatus. Classification (NCBI taxonomy): domain Eukaryota; kingdom Metazoa; phylum Arthropoda; class Arachnida; order Araneae; family Linyphiidae; genus Troglohyphantes; species Troglohyphantes excavatus. The sequence continues at coordinate 39,593,070 of OZ010667.1, forward strand.
CTACTAAAACCAATAGAAACAATTACCTGTCCACTAAACGCATTGTGTGACTCAATTTAGCAAAAAAAAAAGAGTAAAAAACTTCAGAGGCACTTCTATTAAAAATGTCCGTATGTAAATTCCCTTCAACGGCAGTTTAGAAGCTACACAATTCGAAATTGATACTAAAGACGAGTTTCGAATTTTAATCGCGAGGGATCAATGGACTTTTTCTTTTCTGAGAGATATTTAGCAGTTTATTTCATTTAAAACTCTTCCCCCTTCTGAGAAAAGAAAAGGGAAAGAAAAAAAAAAACGCCTCGGAATTGAATGGAAGAAAAATAAAACGTTTCCAGAACCCCAATTTACTTCAAAAGGTTTTGTTATCACGGCCTCTTATTTAATTAGAGGCGTTCCCTGGTGAATCGATATATTTTTTTGTTGCTTCTTTTGTTTGAACAAAAAAAAAAGAAAATCAAAGTGAAAGTGGCAGTAAATTTGCATAGAATGTGATTTTAAGTTGTGTTGTTCGATTGAAAAGAATGAAGTGGGCAGACGTGATACGACTATTCCTAATGTCGTTTATTTTACATTTATATAGTGTGAATCGAATTTTTCAAAGAAAATATCTCTACACAAGAATAATATCAGAGTAAAAACGTAATGTCGAAAAAAACGAAAGAATTTTCAAAAAATTGTGATGAATGATTTAAATACAGATCATTCCATAGCAATTTTTAAGTAAAGTGCAAACAAGTTATATACAAATGTGTGTAATCCGCTCTCTGCACTTTAAATATATTTTTAATTAATTAGAAATGGATACGTCCATACTTTTCAAATGATTTACCCTTTACGCTCCACGATCTTAAATGCAAAAACAACTCAACACAAATATGTCGCAGAGTAATATCATTTTGAATAACAACGCTCACGAAGAAATATAGAATTCGAACCCACTATTATAATTTTAGAAATCCGAATACTAATAACTTTTACACAACGCAAATTTTTTCCACATAGAAACGTGTGTAATTTCTTTTCGAGTTTAAATAATTATCGAATTGTAATTTGCGATTTCTCGTATTATAAGTAATTACACAAGAAAATTAAAAAAAAAAAATTCAGAGAAGTATTAGCAATAAAAAAAACAGAGAAATAAGGGGAAATCTTTAGCCCTCCCCCCCCCCCCCCACACACACATACTTACACACTATCATTGTTTAAATCACATTATTAAAAGTGAAAGACATGTCTTAAAAAATTCAATAGAGTTCAGTTATTTTTAACTGCGTATAAAATATGGATCATTGTATATAGTAGTTAATAAGATATTAAATTTATTGACTTTATTTAATGGAAATGCACACATTTAAAAAAAAAAGATTTATAAATTTTACTAAATATGAAGTTCAAAATATCTTCATTAACAAACATACATTCTCTATTAAATAAAAATTAAGTAATTATTAAATAACTATTTTAACACGCTAATCAAAAAAATTTATGCCACTGGAATTATAAATGCTTTATTTTGGCAATTGTAACACTAAATGTATTATACTTTCTATTTTTACCTTATCAAACCAAATTATATTATGCTCAATAACAAACTAAAAAATCTGCTGCTAGCACTGTTGAACTTTAGTTTAAATTTTAATAAAACATTTACGTCTTGATTTGAGAAAGGTGAAATAACATAGGATGTATAACCACATTTTTCAGTTTTACTTCTATTCTTCTTTAAAACAATACAATTCATAATAATAATAAAAAAATCTCAGTTTAGTTTTCTTGAAAAAACGTTTCTCTTCAGCAGTTAATAATATTAAGAAATCTTAATTTATAACTTCGATTGTTTTGGCTTATTAAGAAAGTCATGACACACATATTTTTTTTAAACTAGAAATAAACGCATAATGGGTTTATTCACAACGAACAACAAAACCATCCATTTAACATTGATCACATCAGAAAAATTAAGTCTCGATATAAACCTGAAAACAACGAACAAGAAATAAAGCAATAATCTTTCCATAGAAAAAAATAACCCAACACCACATTTTCCTAACAGTCAAATTGATTCGTTCGATGACATAAAACGCTTTTTTATTCTACAACCGTGTAGAAACAGAACCTCGTCTTGGTGGGCACAGATGTTATCTAATTAACGCTATAAGTCCAACGAGGGAAAAAGTGATTAACAGCACAAATGAGACGTTAATTACGATCTTAATCTGGGTCCCTTTTTGCGGCATTCCCTCCAATGGAAATACTTTAAGCAATTTCCGCGAGAGCAGACTCTGGAGTTTTTTTATATTATTCCCCCCCCCCCCCCCCCCCCCACACACACATGAGCCCCGAACTCTTTTCTATTACGCCATAGGCGAGAAAGTTTGATTGCAATTTAAGCGAACCTCCATTGAGAACTTTTTTTGCGTGTGTGTTTGTAAAAGGAATAAAATATACTGGAGGATAAAATAAACAGGTGAGACTGACAGGGTGTGTGTATGAGGATGGTTCTCTGGGTTTTGGATGTTTTGTCTTTTATGATGGTGGTGTGTTTGGAAGCGGGATTTTAAGAGTAGGGGGTTTGTTTTGATGAAAGAGAAGTTGGCCTAGTGTTTGTTTTTAAAGAGGGATGGTAGGTTGAACAACAACAGTGGCGGATTCCGTAATAGACTACTTATTTTAAATTTCACGAATCGCGGTTGAAGATGTTTGCTTTGAAGGAAATGGTATACCAAATAAAGTTAATGGGAAGGTAGGAATGAAGGTAGAAGAAACGTCGAGTTTATGTGTCTCTTTAAGGAAATGAATAAGCGTTAATAGGTTTTCACAGACAATAACGGATTGCACACTTATTTCTAAATGTATATACTGTAAAGGGTGGAAAGGAAATATAATTTTTTCGCATTATTTTTTAAAACAAGTAATTTTTAAAAAAATCACGATTTGTTTTATATAAAATTAAATGGAAATAAACCATAAAAAATTCCATATAAATTAATATTTAATTTTTTTATGCATATTGGTGATTAAAAAAATGTTTCAGCACCTTTAAAAATGCAAAATTGTAATGAAAATTAATAAAACAATTCCTGTTTTTCAGCCTAGGCTAACTTGTTTTAAAGCGATTGATACTATAAAATTAAATATAATGTTTTGAACTAGCGTATATATACATATTTTTTTTATATTTTTTCCCCATCTAGACATTTTTTTACCAAATTGTGAGGGCTTCAATAAATAGATGTAGCCAAACTATATAAATACTTACCATATTTTAGATAATAAAAAACATGTCAATTTCTTTGTGTAACGAATAATAATAAATAAAAAAATGTCCGCCTAGGCTAACTTTAAAAAAAATTGGTACTATAAAATTAAGTATAAAATATAACAATGTTTTGAACTAACGTATAAATGCATATTTTTATAACGTTTCTTCCTCTTAGAAAATGTATTAATAAATGTGTGAATGCTTCAATAAATAGAAATTACCAAACAATATAAATACTTATACTTATACTTATCACATTTTGGATAATATGGAATATATCTCTCCGCAAAAATATAAACTATTTTTTATGAATTATCTATCCTAAATAAACTATCACGAAAATAGTGCAAAAACTTATTTTATTCTTATAGATTTTAAATGCCTTAAAAACAACAAGTTTAAATAGAAATAAAAACGAAATACGTAATATTATTTTCACTAATATTAATAATTTAATACATATTAGTAATTAAATATTTTTGATAGTATAGGAAGATAAAAGACTCAATGAACTGTCATAATTTCTAAAATATATTAAAACATCGCTTAACAATTTAACATTTATTAGAGTAAAGTTAAACAAAGTTTTACCGTAAACCGATTAAAAGACGATAAATTTTATTTTATCTTGATAGTTTAGTAATAAAAATAAAGTTCTAACCACTTAGCAAACAATGAGAAGTAAAATTAAGTAGTTAAAATAACTTTTCTTAATATAATTTTTAAAAGATTAGTTACAAGAAGTGTAACGGTTATTGTTAAAGTAGTGTATCTAAGCATTGATAAACAAACCCTCCAAACTGCACAATTTAACAACTCTTTACATTTTGAATATCGAATATATTTGTATTCAATATTATTTCATATTTAAAGTAAACAGACGGTGTAAATGATCGCAAATACAAAATTTTGCAATTTCAACCAAATAATGAACTAATTTAAATGTTTAATACTAAGAATTTGATTTTAAAATTAAAAAAATATATCAATGCGTCAAAACAACCAGCCTTTATAATCTATATTTTCTGTAGCACAATAAAATAAACTAAAATAGTTCTGTCGTTTTTCCCGTGTTACAGTAAATTAGTATTGTTTACTAAATCTATTAAGTCGTTTTGTTGGATGTAAAAAATGTGTGATTAATAAAATTAACAAACTATCGAATTAACGTCTTCTTACTCCATTTCCAAGAAAAGTTTGATTGAATTCGCTCCCAAATGAGCATTTTATCCAAACATTATTGATTTGCGTAATTAGACATAATTTACCTTATTCCATTTCGTATGTAGTATTTCATACATATAACTTTGAAATTAGTTTTCCTCTAATTATAAAATCCGAATATTTAAATATATGGGTCATTTTCAAATTCCAGTGTCATTTACCGTCCTAATAAAAAAATATTTTCTTTATAGGTTGTATTTATCTTTTCAACTTTTTTCTTTTTTTTTGTACAGATGTTGTCAAACAGTTGTTATTAAAGAAATACAAAATTGGATTATAATATTTAAATAAAAATTATATATTTAAACAAATGTGGTGAGAGAATAAAAAAAATGGCTGTCCGAAACAGAAAGTACAATTTGAATTCTGCAAAAGAATTATTCCAATGCCGGATTTTTTTTTGTAGCATTTACAATTGTTTTAAATATTCTGTATTTTGCATTAAAGAAGGTTTTCATAATATTTAAAGATAAATTAAGCTTTTATATATTTAATTATTTTGTCCAGAAATTTGTGTCATGTCTGTTAATAAACTTTCAAACATATTTTTAAATCAAAATTTACATTTTCTGAATGGTAAAAGTTGTTTATCAATGCAGGAGGATTAGATAGATAATTACAAACAGCCATCTTGAATTACTTGTTGAAAATAGATGAAGAAGGAGACCTCTCTTATAAAGTATTTTTATTAAATGTCATGTGTTACCTTAATTTTTTTTTATTATAAATCATTTATATTTTTTTAATTTCTCAACTGATTTATTTAGCTAACAAGGTTATTTATCCAAAATAAATGTGTTGTTTATGTTTTGGTTTAGATATTTCAAGTAAATAATTCTTCTATGAAATGTCATGTCTGTTACCGTCTTTGGTAACAGACATGACAATCTGTTTTATTTTTTATAATAAAAATTAATAACAGATATTTTAAAATAAGAACTGCATGACAAACGTTAAAATATAGTTAATACTATTCAGTTTAATGTTTATTTAAAAAAATACTGTTCAAACAATGAAATTAATTATTTTATTCTTAATTTCCTGTTTGTCACTGGATTTTGAAAATGACCCATATAACTAACCACTTAAAAGTGTAAAAAAAAACTACAAACTAAAATATCCAATAACCAAAAACCTATAAGAAACGCAAAACAAGAACTTCTAATCACGAAACAAAAACAGTTAACAACAAAAACGTACAACCACACAAAGTGATGTCGCTTTTTAAATTAAAAGTTTTCCCCAATATAAAACGAACGAATAATACATTATGAAATTCACGTATTAATCAGAATAAGCGATAAAATCTCAACCCTTTTACGTTTCAAGCATAATATCCCCCAATCATATCACGAAATCGATATAAAATATTTTCAGACAAATCAGAAATCTTCCAAACAACAACCGAGACAGACACTTCCTTGGAAAAATAAAATTTAAAAAAGCAGTCCCAAACTTTCAATGGGGGGGGGGGGGGGGGGGGGATATCAAATAATATATAAAAAAAAAACAGTACACACTCACATAAAAAAAATCGTGCCACGCTGTCCTATTGGTTACGGGGGTTGAGGACTCTTTGAATGGATGAGTAGCGGAGGTGGAAGAGAGGGGAGGGGAGAATCCCAGGTGGGGGGGGGGGGAGGGGGGATCCCAGGTATTCCAGGTGTTAACCTTTCACTCGCTTTTACTTTGAGCGGGAATTTTTGTAGAATTTATGTTGTTATTCACCTCCTGTAGTTAGGAGGCCGAAGGGGGAACAGGAAGCCAACAGGACTTTCTGGGAAAACATCGTGTTTGTAACTTTTGCGGATATGTTTTTTTTTTAAATATTTTTTTGACAATCGGGCTTTATTCTTAGTGATAGAGAAATTTGGCAGATGCTGTTTATTTGTTTATACATATTTATACCGGGTGCTGTCACTAATTGTTGCTGTACTGCATTTAGTAGTATTGGCATCATAAAACATTATTCTTGCCCAACTACATTGCTTATAATACAAATAAATTAGCTTTGATAGTAACAAATAAAGTAGTCAAACTATAGTTAAAATAATGATTTATTATGTGTAGTTGAAACGCCAAATTATGACCGCCCAATAATTTGTGGCCTTCTTGTATAACGTCACAAATAGTATTAGTTTTAATCTAATGTTTCCATAAATGTTTTTTTGTTTTTCTAAAATAAGAATTAAAGTATTTATTTACGCGATAAACGCTCTATTAAAGAAACAGCATATTAGAAAATTTCTATAAAAATTAAATTCCACACCTAAATGTCAATATGAGGAAGATTAAATTCGTTATAAATCGTAATAAAGACATTTAAATTATCGCCTCATTTTGTAAAGCGTCTGTGAAGAAACGATTTATTGGAAAGACTTACATTTTAAAATTTATTTAAAATTTAAATTCCCCAAAAACAAAAGTTATTTTTACAAAACAAAATATGTCAGCATACGCTTCCATGAATTCGAGCAATTAAAGTCACTTGCACAAGATTTTAAAATAACAAAAACTTGACACGTTATTCATGTTGATATTAAATTATTTAAACTGAAGTATAAATAAAATTCACTAACTATCAAAACACTCAACTGCATGCTTGATTCTCAAAATAAATGACTTCAAACTAGCATTCGAAAACAACGTGGATCACGTGAACGTAAACAAGGAAGTGTATATCAAACAAAGAAACAGTGCCTCAAGTCACAACGGCCTTGCATAAATATAGATTTACGCATAATGCAAATCAAATGAGAAATAACATTTATTAATGAACTCAAAGCGATAGATACTTACTTTCAGATACTTAAAGGGCATACAGAGAAGGAAAATACATGTAGGTTTAATTGGGATGCATGCAAGTCGAAGGCAACGTTGGGCGAATACATAAATCAAAATATGCTATTGCTTAGTAATATCTGCTGCATTAGGAAATGCTGGGCGTGACCATATTTGTTGTCCGTTCCGTACTTATAGAGAATGTTTGTTATGATGTATTAAGTGTGGGTGGATGGATTGTTAAGGCTTTGAAAAAATATGTAATATGCTCAAAGAGGAATAGTAATGAAGTTGTGTATGTATACGAGCACATTTTTTTAATCCATCATTAATAACAAATATAGAATCATCCCTCCCTGTTCATTCTGTAAACTTTACGAAGCCAAATAAATCGTGAGGATCGCCCTGTCTGCTGTAAATAATTATGAGGCCACAGAAAGCATGTATAGTCGGAATGGAATAAGAAAGTTTTGCCCTGCAAAATGATACAATACTTTTAATATGAAAACGAATGATATCAAACGCATTGTTTGACCGGAGAGGGGAATTTTCGTAATCTCTGGTATTACCCAAAAATTGTGACTTTTTAACGTATTTCCTAAATGGATGTCATATATCAATATTTATTTAAACATGTGCGTCTTAAGGGTACAGTGAACTTTCAAAACAGCAAAAATCCATCAAAATTATGATTATTTTATTTTTTGTTATATATAACACTGTTTATATTTATAAGCAGACCTTACAAATGTCCCATCTGATGTATATATAACCCATATTTTTTTTATTTTTTTTCAAAAAAAGTTTTAATTAATACATCTTTTACAAAAAAAAAATCATTTTTCTCATCTTGTTGAATTTGAACGCAAGTAATATTTCGAAATGTTCATTGCGGGTTAGTCTTTTGATTAGAATCTTGAAACTTTTTTTAAATGTTCTACATACATATAGGAAATGACTTTTGTATTTTTTTTTTATATGAAAGTTGAATAATATTTTTTATATTATGAATAATGTTTTAAAATATCTGTATTTTTCTACATTTCTTAATAGAAATCTAAATAAGTTCCATTTTTTTAAACAAATATTTTAAAATTGTTTTACACATGCAAAAATGTAGTGAGGTATGAATTAAGGTGTAAAAAATGCTACAATAAAAATATTCGCAAAAAAAACTGCGCGTGGAATATTAAATTTTTTAAAAAATTATTATGTTTTTTTTAATTAAATTAAAATATTTTTATTATTTTCAAACCAAAATGTTTTTTCCATGTTGAAGTAGCATTATAAATACATGGTAAAATTTGCAGAGTGTTAGCTTTAAAACTAAAAATAAAATTAAAATGCCACTGTACACTTAATAATCCTATTAGACACTTAATACATTTACAATATATAATTTTCGAAACATATGTACACAAGCATAAAAGTTTGTTTTTAAAAATATATAATCTAATCTTAATCTGGTGCTATACTTCATACAAGAAAGACTGCATTCTCGTATCATTAAGAAATATATTTGTTAGCATTAATGGAATGGCCAATGAAATGTTAGTGGATATTAATTGTTCATAAACTACTTCTTTTAAAATAATAAAGTTAAAATAGGAAATATTCTTAAAACTTTTAAATACATAAAATGGTACTAAGAAATGTAAATCCTAATTATCATAAGTTTTATTATTTAAAAGAAAAGACAAATCCCTAGATACATTACTAAATGTCATATCAGTAACCCATGACTGTTTTCATACAAAAGGAAGATTTATTGCCTCATATAAAAAAAAATTCATTTATATAGCACGAATAAAAACTTAAACATGAATGATTCTATAAAATGTCAAGTACTTATATTTTTTCTTCTAAGCCAATATTTCCTTAATTCTTCAAAATATATCAGAGATAAAAACTTATCTTAATTATGTTTATTTTATAAACACAACTTGCATGAAATCTAAATTTAGACAAATAAAATAACGTAAAACTTACCTTTTGATAATAAATAAATACCTTTACTTCCTTTAATAGTATAAATCCTCCATTAGCACAGATAATTTAATAGAAGTTTAATTAAATGCTTTCTCTAAAGTTCAAACCAAACAAACTATGGATGATAGTGGATGGATACTTGAAGTAAAATACATTTCTGTTTCTTTCTAGATGCTTCCTTTTTATTGTAACATGAAAAATCCCAGCAGTTTCCAATATTATTGTATGAGGCAATGAACATCCCTGCAAGTGAGGGAATTTAAGTCAAACACTTTTGGCACGCGAGTCCAGATCTCTCTATGTAATAACATGCGCCTTTTATGATATTACTTGGCTGATTAAAGTTCTCAGAATTTCCCTTGAAACATTTACTTAATAGAAATCATGACATAAATCCACATCTCAACATAACAAAACATATCCGATATGGGATTCAAGCCAACGCAATCACCTCTATATTGTTCATTTCCAATGCGATATCACTGCTAAAACTTCTTAATACAGTTTGTAGCAAAACATCGACTGAGCTCCATCGAAATACATTGTGACCTCTTCAATGATTATCACGTGATAGAAAACTTCTTAATACAGTTTACAGCAAAATTTCTACTAAGCTTCATAGAAACACATTATGACATCTTCAATTATTATAACGCGATAAAAGTTCTTAATAAAGTTTGTAGCTACACATCTAATGAGCTCCATAGAAATACATTGTGACTTCTTCAATGTTATCACATGATAAAAACTTCTTAATACAGTTTGTAGCAAAACGTCTACTGAGCTCCATAGAAACATACTATGACCTTTTCTGTGATTATCACGTGATAAAAAACTTCTTAATACAGTTTGTTGCAAAACATCGACTAAGCTCCATAGAAACATTATAACGTCTTCAATGATATCACGTGATATAAAACTTCTTAATACAGTTTGTAGCAAAACATCTACTGAGCTCCATAGACACATTATGACCTCTTCAATGTTATCACATGATAAAAACTTCTTCTTTGAAGCGAAACATCTACTGAGATCCATCAAATCACATTACGACCTCTTCAATGACGAACCATTATCCAAGCAACACATAATCCAGAAATGTATCCAAAACAACACTTAAGCAGTACACCATACATACAAGATGGACTTCCCCAATACACAAGAAACATGTCCTCAATCCATTCGAGCACCACGACTTCCTCAAATCATCACACCACCTTTACTGCATCCAGGTACAGAGTAGGCCGCTGAGGGAAGCCCGCAATGGATGCCGCCTGCCCCAGCAGGTGTGGTATATGCCAGAGCAGGGGCAGTAATAACCAGTGAAGCCGTACCACCAGACCATCTGCCAACCAGGCGGGCCGCTCCAGTGGAAAGGCGGTACAATAGTGATCCTCACCCCCTATCCACAGTTATTGTAATGCTGGTGCCAGGTGGCGTGAATCTGTGTGTATTTTTTTATATGTCGATTTCCAGTGCCCTTGTTGGTTCTTTGTGAGGCTGTTGTGCATTGGGGGGTACGGCGAGGGGGTACAGGGAGGAGGAAATGGGTTGTGGAACGCGAAGGCGCGTTTGCACTGGCGCGCATTTTTACGCGGAATGGGTTCTGGTTGGAGAGATACACGCGAGGAGAACGATGATTGAAAGTGACATAATATTATGGTTTTGTGTGTGGATTTTTTTTATTTTATACCATCCTTAAAATTGTGTATGTATGTATGTATGTATGTATGTAAAAGCCAACCAAACATTTAAATGGAAGTTTTTTTTAAATTTTGATACAATTGAAAAGCAATCATAATCCATTGTATCTTATAAATTATTTTAAATTATAATTTTAACAAATATTTTTTCTAATTAACAGATAACCTTATTATTCAGCAGTGTCATAGTACTGCCCAAGACTCATAGTTGATACATTAAAACATGTCTTTCAATAATTGAATTTTAAATTTTTCGTTAAAGTCTAATAAATATGCCAAAAAAATTCCAAATACCTCGTATGGAATAAAAATTTTATCTTTTATAGATGAAATATTAAGAAATTAGATAAGTTTTTCATACATATGAACTAATGATTAGCGCACAAAATATGTACTTATAATTTAAATCCCATGTATTTCTTATAAATATTAGTGTTGTGTCCGTTATTTACGATTCCAGAATATATTTGAACTTATGTTTAGATTCCAAGATTTCCTAATCATAAAATTTTCTAATCCACTCAAGCAATCGTTCAATTAAAAATTTACTTTTTTCTATTTGTCACAAAAAATATTTGCCCAATAAAACGTTAAAAGTTAGTTATTTTAGTATGCTGTATACAATTAAATTGTTACCGCTAATCAATTGTTATTTGAAAATACAGTTACTTGCATTAAACAATAATAAATAAAGCCAGTAGAAACTAATTCCTTTTAAATTGAGATCATTCAGCTATGGTTGTAAAATTTGACTAACTTTATTCTAGTAATAACAATAAAAAACTAGATAAATCAAAACTTAATAATAAATATGTATCTCGCCCTCCCTAAGCAAATTTTAAATGTATTTTAAAGTGCGTCTATATTGGGAAAAGAGTCCACAAATTTCTAAAAAAAGTGATAAAACATTTCAATTACAAAATGGTTTATAAGCTTTTTTTTTATAACTTCACCGCATCAACCCCTAATAAATGAATAGGCGCATGAAAAGTTAAGAAAGAACAAAGAAAGTTAAAATTCGAACTTTTAAAAGTATTTTATTTCACAAAAAGTAAAACTTTTCCAGCAATAAAAAGTAAATTATGTACCTAAACGAATTACAAGATATTTATTAAATATTCGCCAATTATCCCCAATAAATAAATAAATGGAATTATAAAAGAACATAAATTAAAAAAAAAATAGATAAATATAATTCAGTATTGTGATAACGTTTCCATTTGTTAAAAGCGATCAAACATAAAACCATCTCCAAACAAATTGCGAATAAATTTCTATTACCAAACTAAAATCTAAGGCATTTCGACAAATAGCCGCTAAATGGTAAAAAGACAACGATAAGTATATTTCGAACTTACTTTAAAAACATTCCATTAGTAAAAGAGTCCAAAAAAAACATAAAACCTCCCCAAACAAATGACAAAAAAACATTGTTACATTAACACCACCGGACTTTACAACTTGAGCAAGACTTACCCCCCCCCCCTCCCCCACTGAAGCAAAGACTTAATTTTCCAACCATTTAGTCGTTAAAGCGAGCACCATCCCGACCCCTGCAACGGTTTGTTTTTAGCGTCCCCCCTTTCCCAAGGCATCAGCAAACAGGGGGTGGGGGTCCAATGAAAGGCGACTTAACGGCCAATAAATCCCTTCGGCCGTCAGGTTAACGCGGGGCTGCGTGAATTTATTCGATGGAACCTCTTATTTAAGCCCCGGCAAGGGCTGTCCGAAAAGGGCCGCCGTGGATGATTAACTTGGAGCGTTCCCTTTTTGCTGTTGCTTTTAGAGGGAAGGTTCGTTTTATTTCGTTGAAGAGGAATCTTTGTAAATTAAAACGAAAGAGGAGTGATGGCGGGAGATTTGTTAGGTTCTTTTTTTAGGGGGGGGGGGGGCAATAAGGAGAGACTGGGGCTTACTTTGGGGGGATGGAAGATTTCAACGGAAGATTTCTATCGAGAATTTCTTTTACTGGAGAGTCATTACTACGGTCTGGTGATCAGATGTATCAATATGGACGACTTCAATCCCCTTTTTCTATTGCACTATATCTAATTTGTTGGGTGCAAAGTTTATCTGTCCATTGAAAGGGGATCATTTATAATGTTATTATATACACATGTAAGTTTTTTTTTATAACGTTATCCATGATGTTATATGTAGGACAAAATCCTTTATAACATATATATTTTCAGTAGTTAAGATCCCTTTTGCAGGTCTCACACACGACGAATCTTAACCCTTTGCACTCCAAGAACACTTTACGATTTGTGTTCTTTCTATGGAACAGTTATTCCTCTCTCTTTACGTTCTTTTCCACATTTTTTTTTATACTCATAAAGGGAAAAAAATCCTGATCTGTTTTGCATTTGCAAGAGAACAAGTTGAAAAAAAAAGATTGATGTTCTAAACACAAGATCATGCTGTTCTCGTTTATTTTAAAGAACAGGGAAACAAAAGAACTGGTCGTTATGTTGGCGCCTGAGAGGCGACATCGGAGTGCAAAGGGTTTACATGTGAGGTATAAAAAAAGGGAATTTCCAGGAGCAGTGATGAATCGCACTTTTGTCTCATGAATATTAACGTTTTTTTAAAAATGTATTCAAAAATTATTTCCGAGCAGTTTTTAAACGAGCCGTTGGTAGTGTCGCCATCTATGAGTAGAATTGTTAAAAAAAATTATATTTTGGCTGCAGTATATTTGCTAATGTTCGTGGGAAGGGGATTGTTCATTTGATAACCGCACGGGCATATTAGTCATATTTTGCAATTATTAAAATATAATAGCATTTGACTAAATTGTTACGTGTGGCAAAGTATCTGGGTCAGCATCTGTCCCATAGATTTTACAGCACTAGAGATGAGCTTGAGCGATTCTGACCACGGACGAAGAAGAATTTTTAAAGTACATGAAGTCTGAAGTATGCTCTTTGCAGCAGAACAGGTAATTACATGGTTTCCGACGAGTGACTAATTGTTTCTGCAGATCGTCTTCAGATTGACTTGTCAGTTTTTCAACCCTCCAAGTGACCCTAACTGCGAATCTACATGCTTGAAAGAAGAATTGTTAACGATCCTTCCGTCAGACAGTTACGAGCCTTTTATTATAAGGCAAGTCGCCCTTCCACAATGCTTTGTGAATTATGTGTCCTACCTCCCAAAGCGACATTTTTCCATCCCTTTTAGGAATTATTAGGCCATAGGCTGGGCAACTTTTCTTTAAGTAAGCCGACGTGAAAAAGTAAATATATTTCATAGTTTTAGAGAAATAATTTATAGAAATTTTTTTTAGTAAATTTTTTTTTATGATTTTTTTTTATTAATGTGCATATTTTGTTGCTGTCAAGGAAAAAATTTATCTGAATTTTTTTATATGATTTTTTACTAATGTGCATATTTTGTTGCTTGTCAAGGGAAAAATTTATATGAATTTTTTTATATGATTTTTTACTAATGTGCATATTTTGTTGCTTGTCAAGGGAAAAATTTATATAAATTTTTTATGAAATTTTTTTATAGGATTTTTTTATTAATGTGCATATTTTGCCCTGTTAAGGGGAAAAAAAGCAGGTGTAATGTAGTACCAAACATAAAACGCTGTTCGACATTCGTATTAACAGACTTTTATGACTGAATTTAATGAAGAATTTGAAACGATTTAAAATAAAGTAGTACATACCGTCTATTGGAATACATAGGATTATATTCCGTTCTTTTACATTGGAGCAAGCCACAGAAATTCCATTTCCAATTGCCCATTCCGACTATTTTTAAAACCTTTGTCCAGTGCATTTAGTGTAGTATTGCAAACCTAAAAATAAAAAGCTAGTTTTAATTAAACTTATTTCTAAAGTTCAAAAACACTTTAATAATTTCTTTCTGTATAATAAAATGCTTGATATTACAATTTATGTCATAGAAAATTATTATAATAGTAAAACATCAATAGTATTGTAGTACATTATATATCAATATTAAGAGCACAATTGCCATATTAAGCTTTACTATAATATACTTTTTCTAAATTGTTTACATTATAACTTCCTTTCTGCGCTTCCTAACGCAGTTAATGATACATGCTAAAAATTGCAATCAATAACCAATAAATTTGTTAAACAATTCGTTATAACAAAAATCAATTATTTTCTAATCGACTGCACATTTTAGATGTATTCCAAATAGGTAACAATCGATCATAACACATTGAAACAAATGGTGGAATGTGGGAATTTACGTAATTTTCATGCCGACACCGGTCTTAAAAATAACAAGTGCAAAAACACGTGCATGCCTTATTCGAGATTTGAACCCAGGCTCACATTGTGGGAGGTATATTTCTATTATATATCCAATCGCAAAATTTAAAAAAATCCAGTAAAAATCATCCCCTTTGACTATAAGGTAACCGATCGTCTTACAATCAAACAAGATCCCATTCAGTACCCAACCCAAAAAAAAAACGAAATAAACCTCCCAAAATTATTAAAAACCCATACATCCAGTAACTTTAATAACTTTCGAATCTCTCTTTCTCAAAAGGAACCGCCGAACAATCCCAACTCCACCATCAATCGAATGACGACACACACAAAAAATCAGAGCTACTCCCACAACCACTAAATGAAAAACAATCCCCCCCCCCCTCCCCCCAACAAAGCATCATCCACAAAAAACAGAATCATCCCAGATACATTGTCATCTCGAAAAAAAGCACTGTGAGGAGAGGAAAGAAATACACTCCCCCATTGTAAGGAGCACGGCCGGAGTAGTGGCCACTGCTCCTTATCGCCGGAGTAATGGCTCCGAGGAGCCGCTGGTCCGTCGGGGGGTTAATGTTATGGTACGAGAGCTACTCTCTCTCGTATCATTTGACGTTAATGCCTACTTTTAGGCGGGATTTATATGGGGGTTTTCCGCAGTTTATTTGTGGCGATTTCCCGTGTTGTTGGGAGGTTTTTTGTATCAAAAGTTCGGGGGGTGATGGACGGGCTCCGGATGAGAGTGGCTTTTTAGGGGATTGATTGGTGGAAGGGAATGTTTTCGTCGTTTAAAAAGATGGGTTTTGATTTGATCCTTTTTTTTTTATTTAGCAAATTAAGAGTACTAGACTGTGTAAAATCTATGTAAGAAATAGTTGTATGAATATATACACTACAAAAAAAACCTGGACCTACTTATTTTGTGTTACCAGATACGATTGAAATTAATGTACTTTGGGGATTTTCATTTTGCATCACACTTGAACTATTTTTCAACTGAAGGATTTACTTTATATAAAAGAATAAAAAAGTTGTCCATGCACTGTAAAAAAAAAGGTACTTAAAAATGAGTACTTGAACCTACTTACTTTCCTTGGAGTACAATTGCACCGTAAATGAGCGATGACGTACTCTAATTTAAGTAATAATACTTTCTCAAAAATGGGCATTGTGATTTCTAAAGCACACTGCCCATTTTTGCATATTTTGTGTTACTAGATATGATTGTAATGAATGTACTTTGGGGATTTTTATTTTGCGTCATACTTGGACTATTTTTCAACTGAAGGATTTACTTTATATAAAAGAATAAAAAAGTTGTCCATGCACTGTAAAAAAAAAAGGTACTTAAAAATGAGTACTTGAACCTACTTACTTTCCTTGGAGTACAATTGCACCGTAAATGAGCGATGACGTACTCTAATTTAAGTAATCGTACTTTCTCAAAAATGGGCATTGTGATTTCTAAAGCACACTGCCCATTTTTGCATATTTTGTGTTACCAGATATGATTGTAATGAATGTACTTTGGGGATTTTCATTTTGCGTCATACTTGGACTATTTTTCAACTAAAGGATTTACTTTATATAAAAAAATTAAAAAGTTGTCCATGCACTGTAAAAAAAAGGTACTTAAAAATGAGTATCTGAACCTACTTATTTTCCTTGGTATACAATTGCATCATAAATGAGCGATGACGTACTCATATTTAAGTAATCGTACTTTCTCAAAAATGAACAGTGTGATTTAATATTACTAATATCAGCTTCTGTTCGAGCCATCTTAACAAAGCGACCTGACACACTTAAAATAGTTGTTCAGAAGATGGTTTTCCACGTTATTTGATGTCGATTGCTTAAATGGAAACTGAGTTATTACAACTGAATTATCTTACTCCCCATTCTTTTGGCCCACCTTTTTAACATTACTTCTGTTTATAACTTCTTCACGTCGCCCTGGTAGCTTAACGGACAAAGATATGGACAGGGATGCCCGCAGATGTGGGTTTGATTACCGGTAAGTCTTGGTTGTAATTGTCGATATTTATTGAAAGTGATTTATGTAGGCCAGCATCTGTTTTTTTATTCATTTTTTCACCCATTGTACTAAATTTTTAATACACGTTTTATCAAAACTGAAACTTATGGTCATGATAAGCATGGAATGTATTCAAAAATTAATACATTTTACTTATTTTTGAATACCTATTTCTAACAGAGTTTAAGGAGAGGTAACCTATTATTAATATAAACATAGCCACATTTACATAAAAATATCAAAACAAATCTATAGTAGCCACTAAATCAGCTGTAACTAATAGATAATGTTTATATAATCAATAAAATTATGAATTATTATTTGAAATAAACTTCGTTTTTAAACCAAATTTTTTACGTTAAATAAAATGATAAATGGTGGTCTTCATGTTGAATTCAAGCAAGTCAGAATCGATCAAGCTACTTAAGCAATATATTAGAATAAAAAAACTCAGAGAAAATGTAATATAAGTTACACATATGCTCTCCTTCAGTCACAGTTGAGTATGGGTAAAAACAAAATCACTTAATAGAAAAACACAATTAAAAAAAATATTGGACAAGCGCATTTCAAAACTAAAGAAAATTAACTTGTTATAACCCTAAATGAATACTGATATATTCAATAGGTCTAGACGACAATATTAATAAAACGAAATTAAATTTGCTTTTACAAAAAAAAATATAGCGAAATTACTTGGCATAACCACTTTAAAAACATAAAAATATTTTTCAATTTGAAATTAATTAGTCAATTAACTATCAAACAATTTTTTTATTTGCTTATAAAAAAAATCGTTCACAGTTTCTTCTAATCAGAAAAATGCACGAAAATTCAATTTCTGAAATCTAAACACTTGAGTGAAAAATAATATATTTAATTACAAATATTGGATTGTGATATAGTTAATTAAAAATAAACGTTTCTCGAAATTTGAAGGGGACAAAAAAAGCTTTTGTCATTCAGATTTCTTCAATTATAATGGCGCTTGAACTTTGAGAAGCTTCTTTGAAAGAACGTTAATTACAAAAGTTTTCGACTATCAAAGGAATTTTTATTAGAATTTATTTGTACGCTTATTGAATTATTTAAGGTAAATTCAACTTTTTTTTCAAATATAATTTTATAAAAAGATATCACGTTTATTTGCAAAGCCAAGCAAACAAAATGTAAGTAAGCATTAAACTTTCGAACTTTTTTTAAATAATTATAAAAATTAATTTTTATAAGGGAAAAAGAGCCAAGAAATGTTAGTGTTCATATCGTTCAAACCGGATCAATCCTGAAATTTTCATTCTTGTACATTAATGTATTAGTGCACAGATTTGAGGAGTATTTTTTTTCCCATATCAGCCATTTGACAGTGTGTAGCGTCGTTATAAGAATTTGAAAGCAGCAATGGTGCAGTATCTCTGCCAATTAAATTCATTGCTTTTTAAACCACAAATAGATACTTTACAGATCACAATTTGAGCATTCAAATGATATCTTAATACAAAGTTGTGGTTAAATCAGTTGATTTAAATCAGTAATTAAAATCCTAATTTAAATCAAATGAATTTTTAAAAAAAAAAACGTATTTATATCAATTTATTTAAATAAGACAAAATAATTTATGCAACTTTAAAAAGCGATTATATATATATATATATATATATATATATATATATATATATATATATATATATATATATATATATATATATATATATATATAGTAAAAATACTGAAAGATAAGCAAGAATACTACATAAATATTAAACATACATGCCAAAGTGTTCCTCTCTCTTCGTCAAGGAGGCCGAGAAGAACAACAAAGGCTAGCAGGCATTTCTGATGGTTAAACATAAAATTTATCCGAAACTTAGCCAGACCTCCGACGCCTGCTGAAGCAGAAAAGCAACAAACCAAATGAAAAGCAAAAACGAACTACGAAATCAGACAACAAACAAAAAGCAAACACCCTACAAGAGAAGACAAACGTTGTCAAAATGCAAAATAAAAAACAACAAACATAAAATTGTAATGCGAATAAACAATTTAACATGACGTAAAACAGAAATTTAACACACCAAGGCCTTTCCCTCAGCTTCACAAGGATCAAGGATTGAAAGCATAAAATGATCAAGGATTGAAATCACAATACAAAACCACTAGGGAAACCATTTAATTTTAGTTTATTTTTAAGAGTGTTAATCTCTGAAATCGAACCCTGCTTAGAATTGCATATTTTATGGATTCGATTTAAATAAGAAATATTTCAATGTAAGAATAATATATATATATATATATAGTTTAAAAAAATCGCGATTTAAATCAAATACAAATAAATATTTTTTTAAAAATTCAACAACTCTTATCTCATATTAAGTCTTAATCTCATATTTACAAAAAATAAGCGTAACACATATGCATATGTGGACTAGACGTCGATATTTAATATACAAATGTAAGATAGTAAAAAAATTTGGAATAGCAATCATTTCCCTTTCCGGCATTAAAACTAATCTCTTATTGAGTGGGAAGCCGGGGCCCACTCTGTAGAAGTAACTGTGGACCGCTGATTGGATCAAGTGCAATAAATATTCCTTAGCAAAAAGGCAAACCTTGCCTCGTAACCGGGGTTTTATGAGCCCAGGAGACTGAGATGATTAACGCGGAACCTCGATGCAGAACGTGCAACTGCGATATCTGATATGCGACTCTTATTGCCGTGTTTGAAATGTTCAATGGGATCTCGCAAAATGAAAATGTCGGCAATAATAAATGTTTCCAGAGATAGTTGAGTTTCCAAAGGAACAATTGCGTGCCATTAAGGGCAAAGACAAATACTACGCAATGGGAATTCAGTGAATATGGTTAAGGGGGTCCGATACCCGAAATTCGCAAAAAAAGTCATTTTTTTTTATATTTAAAAAATAATATTCAAACTTATCTTAATAACTCACAAAAAACTGCTTCAAAAAATTCCTATTACTTTTTTAGTTATGAATGTTTTAAAGAGTGTTCCTATAACATAGTTGTATCACTATGTAAACTTTAAAAGCAAATATCTCTGTTCGTGGTTTTGAAATTTAATGAACACTAAAAATGCTAAGGCTTTTTTACTATTATACTTAAAATCATAATTTTTATGTGTATAGCAAGATAAATATATGTTAAATAGATGTATGCATTCAGATTTCCTATTTTTACCATAATTTGTTTTTTAAAACCACTTAAAATGGAATTTTATTTTTTTGCGTCAATTTTTTTTCCAAAATTTCTAATATATTTTATTTTTTTAAAGTGATGTATCTGAATCAAAATTTGAATGCATACATCTATTTACATATTATTCAAGATCTTAAATAAAAAAAATTGCTTCAAAATATTGAAAAACAAAAAAGGAGTAGAAATTTTAAAATTGTTAAAAAATTTACTAAAATTTTAATTTAAAAATAAATGTGCAATTTAAAAAAAAAATTGAGCGTCTTAAATAGGTTTTTTATGCATATTTAGAAAGAGAAAAAAAATTGGATTGTACAAGTATAAAAATAAAAAAAAAAATGTCGAAGGTATCGGACCCCCTTAATTTATCTGCAACACATTTTACAAATTTCCAGATAAATTTACCATATACACTGAATTCTCATTGTGTAGACAATACTACACAAAGGGAATTGTAATGCTACACAAGACACACTACTACACAATAGACAAGGATTAATTATTGATTTTCCCTTTTAAATAAATTAGTAATTGTTTTAGGTGGGTGTGGAGTATTTATGAATTAATTTCTAAAGTAGAAGTAACAATTATGTTCATTAGATATATATTTAATAAGAAAGAAGCTTTTAATGACGTTACTCCTCTTAAACTATATACAAAAGTAAAAAAGTACTGATCTTGCATTCGGAAGGTTGCCAACTTCTCTACAAAAATACTAGAAAGTCGCCCAGGATATCCAACAAGTTATACTGGCGTGTGTACGGGACTGGTGCACGATAAATCTGATCGGTGCCCAATACCCTGATGCCTGTTGAGGTTGCGTCGGGTGCCAGCTCAGGTGATGTCCTCGGCATCTGACCATGGTTCAGAAATACGGGGCATCGTTCCCGGGTCTTTCTTTCGAGATAGCGTTCGAGATAGCTTTTCAATAATAATTATTAAACTAAGAGATATAATCCCAAATCTAGTACTCTATTTGTATTTATATATTTGATATTTCAATTTAACATAAAAGTCTTAGCTACTCTGATAAATGCATTTTGGATTTGATAATAAAGCAACTGAATCTTAATATATTGAGAAACATTATTGAGAAAATGCATAAGGGCACAGTTATAAATTAATACGTTATTTCGTATAACAATGCTAATTGACTAAGACTATTTACTCAGATTAATCACGACCCCTTTGAAACGCATAATTGATAACCTTTCTGCCTAGGAAGGCGTGGAAA
Source organism: Troglohyphantes excavatus (assembly GCA_963932185.1). Taxonomy (NCBI): domain Eukaryota; kingdom Metazoa; phylum Arthropoda; class Arachnida; order Araneae; family Linyphiidae; genus Troglohyphantes; species Troglohyphantes excavatus. The sequence goes on from OZ010667.1 coordinate 39,614,767, forward strand.
TTAATTGAGGCAGATTCAAATAATATAATCTGCCTATATGTTATTGCTATAATATGCGGAATGTATCCATTCATTTATATAAGAAATTAACAACTAGAATAAAAAATTCCTACTTGGATTAAAAGGAAATTAAGAGCACTGATGAGTAAAGTCATATGCTTATTTACAAGCAAAAATAGATTAGGGTAAATTGATATTTAAAATTTAGAAATGTCTAATAAATCCACCGAGCTAAAAACAAATAATAAACACTGGAGCGATGACTAAGCGTGCACGACCACTTTATACCTTTTTGAGAGAAGACAGAAAAAATAGTTCTTCCTCATAGGTTTACGTACATTAATAAACGCATAGCTAGCTTCTAAAAATACATTAAACGTTTTTATATACTTACTTTGTTGCTAATAAGAAAAAGAAAACAAAAGGCAACGAAAAAAACACTTTTAAATAATTTTGTGACGTCACGTAAGATTCCAGCAAGCCGAAGGTAGAATGTTTTCTAACCTTTCTTTCGAATAGTGTGCATCCTCGCGGTACGATAAAGTACATTCTCGCTCAATGGGAGTACTCGCTCCAGCGTTTATTATTATTTTAGCTCAGTGAACAAATCACCATAAAATATTGAAAATGGTCTGCCATTTATTAGAAACTGAAAACTGTACGAAAAGCAAATATTTTTATGAACGCGTAAGGAAATATAATAATATATAATAGAGTGAGACGATTGGAAATATTAGACTAATATCGCTTTGAAATACAATGGACAATATATTCAATCGTTTTGCAAAGATATTAAGCGAGAAAATTAATAATGAAGAAAATATTATATTTAAATGTATTTTTTAATGTAAAAACTAATTTTTATGTGCTGGAACTAAACTCGATATTTTGAAACCTATAAGGAACAAAAAATATTCAAACTAAATCTGTTATTTCCTTGCTATATTCGAAAACCAAAAGTAGAAGACAGATTTATTTATGTTTTATCTCATTCCTATCTTTCACAAATTCATATTGAAATTGGAAGTATGATATCGAGACTATAAGCAACAAAAAAAAATCAAAAATATCACAAACATAAATAAAATCTATCCGAAAATAAGTGATAAGAATGGAGATATCCCTGTGATAAGATGGAAGACCCTCTTAGGGAATCACTAAAAACCCTCTTCGTAATAACTGGCGAACAAGAACATAACACATCCCATTTACATCACAAACAAAACAAACTTCTACGGCCAAACCCAAGACACAACAAAAACTCAAGTCGGGCATGTCACCGGTTTTATTTCCGTGTAACTTTAAAATTCCACCACTGCAATACCTCTGGAGACTGTTCCAATCAAACGAAATTATCATGCGCATCCACGTTTCTTTATTTACCTTAGCATTTCTTCGGTTTTTTTTTATACCCCCTCTTCTTCTCCCTGCACAGTCTCGCCCAGTGTGTTATTCTCTCTCCATCCACTTCTCTGGAATTATTTTTTCTCTCTCTTCTCGTTCGAAAAGGGATGCTGCGAGTAGGTTTCTCGGTCTCATTGATCTGTTTGCCTCCGCCTTTATTAAGAGCCAGGAATACGGGGAAAGTTGGGGCGGCGAAAACGGAGGTCTTTGTGCAGAAAATGGTAATGTAATGCACCCCGGGGCAGTTGACTTCTCTCGGAATAAGGGGGGGGGGGGGGAGGGGCGCAACAGAAATGTGGAGTTGAAAAGAATGCTTTTACTCTCTTGTGGTGTGTGTGAAGGTTGGGGTTTGTCTCTGGATTCCTGGCTTTATTCAATTTTAAAGAATGGGACATGTGCCGGCTGCTTTTCCCAAAGACACCGAATTTTCATTTCCCTTGTTGAGAGCTAAGTAGTCGTGAGTGAGAGTCAAAATTGGATTGGTAGAGAATTGAGACTTTAAGTTAAGGGATAATGTAGATGATGTTATCATTTAGTACAATTATCTGTATATTCTGCCGTTGCAAAGTATTTTTTCCACCTTGTATTACCAGTATTTCCATCAATACACACCATTTTTAAATTCGTAAAAAGCACTTTCTTTTCCAATATTATTATTTTTTTTTAAACTTTATTGGAGGAAAATTATAAAGCATATCTTTAAGAATAAAAATGTTTTAGTTAAATTTATTAAAATATTAACTGAACCCTTTATAGAAAATACAACTTTACAATTTGGTTAATTTGCTCACCGCTCAGAGGGTTTCAATTTTTTCATTTGTGGCGGGTATGGGTTGAATTAACATCCCACTAGAGCTACATGATTGGCAACGATTTGAGATATTTCCAGAAGAAGAAAAAAACTTAGAAAACTGTCTCGTAAATTTGAACTAGGGTCAGATGATGAGAAAAAACCTTGAAATAACACCCCACTGTTTAAATTTGCACATCAATACAAACGTGAGGACCTTAGAATCACAACAAATTTAATGTGCACAAATCTCATTTACACGGGACAAATTCCTTTGAAGCAGAGGAGTATATAATTTTTTTTATGTCAAAGTGTATGGTTTAGAGTTTTAAGAAAATGTGATATTTCGTTGTAATTTGGAATTTATTTGAATATAACTGGAAACTGTTAGAAGCTCTCTCCATTTTACTAATTATATATCTTGTTCTCTAAGCCGGGATTCATAACTGTGATTTGCATGTGATGTTGTCAGCATGATGCTGTTACCATGGTCTGTCGGATCGGTGATGTATGTATACTCGACATATCATTATTGAAGCATTAGCATAGATTTTATATGAAAGTCGGTTGACAATAGACCTTAGCTCTAATAACTGTGATACTACATATATAATAAAATATTCTGAATAAAATTAACATATTTTGAATATTTTTTGTATAATTGATGACGTGGTACAAGAACAAGGCAGCTCCGGTTTTCAAAATTATTTAGGAAGGACGTAAAGCAATGAATGTTTCTTACATCGTATAATACAAAAGTACAGCTTCTTATCCTTTATATATTTATAGTCATTTCTTAGACCTGTCTGGTTCTTGCACTAATCAAGAGAGTATATTTTTTCTTTGTATAAATAAGCGAAAAAGTATAAATTAGAGTAAAGTGGAGCTGCCTTCTTCTTGCACCAATGTCTTCAACATTAAAAGAAAATGTACGTTTCAATTTCCAATTCCAACTTGATTTCTTTAGGAAAAACCTTACCTTTATAGAAAACATTTTGATTTATTCGTACAATACAAACAGAAATAGGCGAACAAACAAACACTATCAAAGCTAATTCTAATATAGAAAATAAATAAAACCAACACCCGCTTACCCCCACAACAAAAAAACATCCAACAGTTACAAAAAAAAAGACTTTCATCGCAATTAAAGCATTCCTCTCATTTAAACACCCACTGACCTCAACTCATAAAAACTGACAGACGAAATTGGATAATGAGACAAAACTCCGCATATTGCCTTCCTTTAACTTCCCAACTGAAGAATAGTTTCCGGAAATAACGAGACAGGCTCACTTTAACCGGTTCAGTTGATAAGGCGTAAATTCAACGGTGATAATGGGCATTAGAGCCCCCAATTGATCCGATAAGATTAACCAGCGCGGTTCGCCCTTTACGATCCCCCCCCCCCCCCCCAAAGTAATTGATACGCTCTCCACGTCCCCGATATTTCGCGGGCAGGAAAAATTTATTAGCCCCATCCGTTATTTTTCGAAAAGGAGACAGAATTTTCCCAAATAAACGACAGCGCATCTTGCATGTTTAGACACGCAGCGGTCGTCCATGAAAAGGGAAATGTATGATTTTTATCGATGAAAAAAGGGGTGTGGGGTGTCTTGCAGAAGCGGGAAATGATGTTTTTTTTTGTATGGATTGATGTGTGTGTTTATTATTATTATTAATTTATTTGCTTGGTGTGAAATAAGAGGCCGTCATTTGAAATAATACGTGCGATATGCAGTTTGAAATGTCATAATATTAATTATGGAAGTTATGTTTTTTGATTTATTACAATTGAACACTTTTAAAAATTGGCATTCAAAAATAAGTAAAATGATTTTTGATTACATTCGATGCTTATCATGGATCCGAATACATAGTTTTCAATTTTGAAAAAGACATGTACTAAAAAAAAAGCAGAATTAATAAAAAAGCAGAAGCAGATGCTAGCCTACATATGCGACTTTCATAAATCATTTTCAATACATATCGACAATTGCAACTGACTTACCGGGAACCGAACCCAGGTCCTCAGGGATCGCAACCCAATGTTTTATCCGTTGTAATACCAGGGCGAACTGAAGAAGTTATAAACAGAAGATTTGTTTAAAAGGTGTGCTAAAAGAATAGAAAGTTAGATAATTGAGTTGTAATAACCCAGTTTCCATTTAAGCAATCGACATCAAATAATGTGGAAAAACATCTGCTGAACAACTATTTTAAGTGTGTCAGGTCGCTTTGTTGAGATGGCTTGAACAGAACCTGAGATTAGCAATATTAAATCATACTTTGTCGTTTTTTTGACGAAATTTATTTCATTAAAAATGAGAACAATTTTAAATAATATAATAATTTAATATCGACGAGCTGACTCGAACCGTAGACTTCTCTTTACAGAGTCCAACGCTCTATACGCTTAGCCAAGAAGACTCGACTGAATTCTGATAATATAAGTATAAGCAACAAACATGATCTGATGACCCAGAAAAGGGTGGAAAAGGAATCTGAGTAACTGACTTTCGTTCAAAATTTGAGAATTCCTGTTTCCTCAAAAGTCACATGATTCAATGACGAAACGATTGTCAAATATAACAAAAGTATCCTTGACAATCGCAGAATTCTAAAAAAATTAGAGAAAAAAAATTAAAGTGAAAAGAAAAATAAACTGAAAATAAAATATATTTTGTTCAATAAATAACGCCCCTAATACAAAATAAATTAAAAAAGTTAAATCTATTTTATAAAATCCAAAGCAATCATTAAAAAATAATTCATAGTAAATACTTTCGCCTACAATTGCATACAGCTTTTTGCTTACATTTTTCTTTATGCTCCACATTCAGTTGAAACACGTGTCAATTTATAGCTTTTTAAAAATAAAAGTCGTAACTTATTATTTAAATCAATCGTAACAACGCAATTTTTTTTTTTTTTGAGAACCATAAATAACAAGTAAAAAAATAATAATTAAAAATAATTATCATCTTGGGAATATATCTTAATTTAAAAACTTTGAAATAAAAACAACTAATGTTATATTTCCCTATAAATTACAGGAAAATAAATTGTTTTAAAAATTGTTTACTTAACATAATAAACTTGTACTCTTTTAAATAGTAGTGTTATTTAAAGTTTAATAAATGTAACAATTTCCCCAATTTTACTTAGATTTAAATTTATTGATACTTTTTGACGGATTGGAGAATTTTTAGACTCGTATTATGAGACTTTGAAATGGCGATTAAAAGTATTTTGTGACTAGCAAAGTAAGTTATAAACGATGCATGATTTTTAGAATTATAAATGTTAATTGATATCTAATTTTCAACTTTAATAAAAATATCAGTCAATATCCGGGATATGAATTTGTACCACAATATTTTTTTATAATATAAAAATTAAGCTTAGATGGGTTCTCAAAAATTAACAAAATAAGTTTCCCAAGGAAACGTATTTAAAAAAAATTATTGTTGTTTTCTTAATTTCGTATAAATACGTATTTTGAAGACAGCTTTGAGCTAAACGTTATTCATTACACCTTTCAGTGAAAAGGTAAAAATTTATATTTCGGAAATAATTTATATATTTTTTTTAGTATTTGAATAATGATATTTTCATTGGTTTACTTTTTGGGCACTAAAACAGATTCTTTTGGAACCCTCATTTTGCTTACAAATTTCCTATCACCTGAATATTTTTATCCACCGAATTCCTTTATATACTATATTAGAGAAGTTTTCTTTCATATTAAAACTGTTTCTACAGGTTTACAAGTCCGTCTAATTTTGAAAATATGTTTTCTAATATGTTTTTCACTTGCTCAGTTAGTATCTCAACAAAATAACTGAACAACGAATTGCGCTAAAATATTTTTTTACGCAAGTTACGGTTTTGTATAACATTGCTGTATTTAGATTATATATCTTTAGAATGGAATTCGAAAAACACTCCCAATTTTCTTAAAAGCAGTATGTTCGAAAATTGAAACGTCTTCAATATAAAATAAGTTTATTGAATTTTTTTAGAAAATTCATAAGCTATTATATTTTAAAAGGAATATTATAGGTCTAAAAACAGAATCATTTGAAATGCTTTTAGATAGAAAATTATATAATGTAATAATTTTTAAAGAGATGTTACTTCTTTAAAAATCAACTTGTTTTGCAATTGGCTTAACCGTAAACAAAGTTATTTTAAAGTAATTTCCTTTTAATACTCTACAAGAAGCTAAAACATATATTTTTTATAAATGCTATCTGCAGAATGAAAATTCCATTAAAATCTATAAAGTTATTTTTGTGTGATGACAAACAATCAGTAATTAATTACAAAACCTCGTTTTTGCTTCTACACAAACCAAATAAAAACATAACATTTCCAAAAAAATATTCTACCTAAAAACACAACTACTGTAGTGCTTTATACTATGTGTATGTCCCACTATATATGTCCCACTGACGAACTAGGCCGTATATATACGTTTTTGTATGTGTTATACATCTACATTTTTTTTAACTGTGTACCCAATTTTTAAATTCATTAAAAAAAACTCCCTACAATACTTTTCAAATATAATGGTTTAAGGTACAACTTAAAAGCTATTTCTTAAACATTTATTAAGATTAAAAAACATATACAAACAAAACATCGTAAAAAATTATTTTTATTTCCGAATACTGAAATTAACTTTACAATTGCAAAAATTGGGAGCTGATCTTCGGCATGCGTCCATGGATTTCCAGTTTTCCTAGCATACACAAACACTTTAAATTCATAAAAGTATTCACTATTAAAATACTTTCCAAATCTAAAGCGTAAGATCTATTAAAATATATCTATAAGCTATCTGCACTGTTAAAAATATGTACTTAAAAATAAGTAAAAGTACTCATTTTTAATTACATTCGATGCTTGTCATGGATCCGAAAACATGAGTTTTAATTTTGAAGAAGACAAGTACTCAATACTGAGTACAATGGGTTAAAACGAGTAAATGTTTGCCTACATAAATTACTTTCAATAAATTTCAACAATTACAAACAATTCTTACCGGGAATCGAACCTAGATCCTCAGCACCACAGTCTAGTGCCTTATTCGTTAAGCTACCAGGGCGACATTAAGAAGTTATAAACAGAATAAATGTCAAAAAAGATGTGCCAAAAGAATGTAGAGTAAGATAATTGAATTGTAATAACCCAGTTTCCACTTAAGCAATCGACATCTAATGACGCCGCACTGCTACCTCGAAAAGCTGTGCCAAAAGAATAGGAAGTAAAATAATTTAGTTGTAATAATTCAGTTTCCATTTAAGCAATTAACATCAATTAAAGTGGAAAACCATCTTCTGTACTATTTTAAGTTAGTAGATTAAATTAAGATAGCTTGAACAGAAGTCAAGATTAGCAATATTAAATTGCACTGTTACCTTGAAAACTTGGTAACTTAAATTTGAGTATCGTCCATTTATTATGCAATTATACCTAAAGAAAAACGAGTAAGTTCAGGTACTCATATTTAAGTACTTTTTCTTTATAGTATATTAACATAATAAAAATTTAAAGCGCTGGAATTATATAGTAAACTATTTTGAAGAGAAAACAACAATTTTGACATTTTCCTAAGGCCCCCAGAGGGCTACGGATTGCTGGGGGTGACGTACTGCGAATCCCGAAAAAAGAGAAAAAATCGCCAACCCCCGCCAAGGCCTGTCCCGAAAGGGTGAAAGGAGATGCCCGGGACAAGAGGAGGCAGCGCATCCAGAGAAGGCGGCGGGCGGAGGTGGGTGGAGGCGAGGTGCTATTTTTAGCTCGACCGCCAGGTAAAGGTGAACGCGTCGAGGGGTGGTCGTAAGGGGGGTGAGCGTCTCTCTTCTTGGGGCGTCAGGAGCAGACGTTCTCTTCTGCCAAAGATGGTCAAGTTTCAATTCGAATGGAATTTAAAGGAGAGTTTAGGGGGGGTTGGGATGGATGAAAGAACGAACAGTGGGGTAATGGAATATGGGAGGGGGGGGGGGACGAATAGGGGGTTATTCTTGTAGAATAGTATTTGAAATTAAATCTGCCGTGTTCTTCAAGAGATTTAGAGGTTAAAGGTACTATTTCGATTGTGGGTAGCTTGAGAAAGAATCAATACAATTCCAGTTTTTCTAAGTGAACATAAATTTATATTTTGTGGTACCTGATATGATTGTAATCAATGCCTTTTGGTGATTTTCATTTTCTTTCGAATTCGGAATATTTTTCACCTTAAGGATTTATTCACATGAAAGAATAAAAAAGTTGTCCATGCACTGTAAAAAAACGTACTTAAAAATGAGTATCTGAACATACTCGTTTTTCTTTTAGTCAATCTCATCGTAAATGAGCGATAACGTACTCAAATTTAAGTAACCGTGCTTTCTCAAAAATGAGCAGTGTGATTTAATTTTGCCAATCTCAGCTTCTGTTAAGCCATCTTAACAAAATGACCTGACAAACTTAAAATAGTTGTTAAGGAGATGGTTTTACACATCATTTAATGTCGATTTCTTAAAATGTAAACTGAGTTATTACAACTCGATTATCTTGTTTCCCATTCTTTTAGCACACATTTTTAACATTTCTTCTGTTTATAACTTCTTCGCGTCTCCCTGGTAATACAATGGATAAGGCACTGGACTGCAGTGCCTTAGAATATGGGTTCGATTCTAGGTAAGTCTCTTGGTTGTAATTGTTGACATTTATTAACAATGATTTATAAAAGCAGACTACGTCACCAAGCAACTGGTCTTTTTTTTTCATTGTACTCATTTTTGAGTACATGTCTTTTTCATAAATGAAACATATATTCGGAGCGATGATAATCATCGAATGTACTCATAAATAAGTACATTTTATTTATTTTTGAGTACCTATTTTTAACTGTTTCTTTCATTTTTAGTAGAGTATTGTAATAAAAATATTTTGGAAATAGTTATGTTTCTCCTAAATAGAATATATCTGTTTAAATGCAGTACACCATTTCACTATGAATTAGTGGCAGCCACATGCAGCGAATTGGATGACCGCTTATGCGAAAAAGGAATCAATACAATCAGACAAGAAATAATCAGAAATGTTTTTGAGTATTTAAACAGATTCCTATGATAAACCAGTAAATTAATTACCTAAGCTACAATGTCTCAATGAAGAAGAGAGGTAAGAAAAACATGTGTAAGGATATAATGACGTTTCTCACATAGAAAACGTAAAAGGCATTTATATTAGGGTGGGTCATAATACACAATAAAGTAAAATGCAAAAAGAAAAAAAAGTTATTACAGAAATTAACCCTTTTAACTTTGTTTTGCTATTGTTTCTATCACTTACTTCTTCAGATATATGGGAACTAGGAAACTTTATAAAATTCTTAAATTAATAGATTTCTTTCTAACTTTATATAATTCTTAAATGAATAGGAAAGAAATATTTAACAGATTTCTTGAGTGTTACGTATGGCACATTACATAATGTATTACACAATTTTTAATTACAAAAAGCGTTTTAAAAATATTTTTTTAAATAATAAAAATAACTTAAAACTATCTGTGTAGTTTACTGGGCATATGATTAATCAATATTAAATACAGGGTTTTCGTAAATTGTTGGAGATGGTCATTGTTTGGCTATTTAACTACACACAACAAACCATTCTTTCTTATATAATGCATCTACTTTGTTGCTACTAAAGCTAAGAGGCTTATTTAAAATATAAGCGAAGCAATAGGGCAAAAATGTTTTATTTTACTAATTTACCAATACAGCTAAAGGTAATGTAGACAAAAATGACCATCGTCCAACAATGTGACCACCCTAACTGTAAATGACTTGTTATAACATATCACCTAAAAACTAAGTAACTTATACTTTTGTAAATGAATGATGTATGATGATGAATGGAGACGTATATCAATGTCCCCGCATGCGTATGAGCAGGGGCATATCAAAACTAAGACTCTCAACAATAAACAGAATTTTGAAGAACAAAAACAAAATAAAAATTACGATCCAACTAAAAAAAAGTGACAGCGTTGCCTTCGGGATGCAGGTTTCACACATCCCATCAAGAGCCTTCAAATTATTTCCAGAAGACATGAATCAAAATCGCAAGAAGCCAAAGAAGGCCGACTTTTCTTTGCCGACGGATATAAAAACCATATCAAGTCTTATCGAGTTTGCAAATTGGTCGTCCTCCTCCCACTTCTTCGCTTATCCGCAACCCCATAAACGCCATCGGCATACGACGTTTAATCGATTATCGGGCGGTACTTAATTGAACCCCATCACATTCATTACCACGACCGCGGTGTACACCACCCCCCCCCCCCCCTCTCTCTCCCCCCACCTCTAACGACTTTCTTCCTCGCCAAGGTGACGTCACCTGCCGGATCGATGACGTCTCAGTGACGTCACGGACGAGGAAAGCCTATCATGTCAGTGATTAACTTCGTTAACCGAATTCCCCTGACGTCATCATACATCAAAGGCATACCTGGGAGGTAGGGGGCGGATTAGAAGGGAGTTTTGTACGTGATTCGGTGCGGAAGGGTTAATACTGGGCGATCTTGCTCGGGGAAGCCCTAACAGTGCTGACTGAAGGAGTGGACAAATTGGCGCATGCAATGGATCTGCTGAATGTCAGAATAATAAAAAAAAGAATCAGTATGGTGAATAATGAATTTGAGTCATGTCTGTCAACTGTTCCTTGATGTTCTTCTGAGCAATCACTGTAACTTTGCTTCGTTCATAGAGTGAAACAGTTTTGAATTTACTGATACACAACCTTTTTAACCGACTGAAAAGCGCGCAAAAAATTTTTAAAATAAAACCGAAAAAAACTTTGAATTAAAACCGCCAAAGGAGAGAAGTTATCAATTCGACTGTTATTTTTTTTTTTTTTTTTTTTTTTTTTTTTGTGAACACTCAAACCAATTTTTATCACTAAACAGTCTTTCAATATCAATTTGAAAAAAATTATAATTACAAAAAATTACAAAGTTTTTATAGGAGGAATAGAGTAAAAAAAAAATGTAAGACTATTTTTCAAAAAACATTTATTTAGAGAAGACTCAACAAAAAAATTTACGAGTATATTTCCACGAGTTACGACGTTCCACGAGTATAAAAGTATTGTTTTCATAATGAAAAATGCGTTAAAATTTCATTATGAAAACAATACTTTTGGTACAGCCACTTCTATTATTTGAAGTTGAATGCCTTGATGGGTAAAAAGTATTAATTTAATAATTTGAAACAACTGTCATAATATAGTCAACAGATTCATTCACATTAATTTTTGGCAGAGTTTAAGCTTGCAGTAATGTGATAAATTTCTATTGTAAAACTAAGGCCATTTCCATACATGTTTTGATTATAATTATATATATTCTAAATAAATATAGACATCAGGGAGAAAAGTTAATATTTTCAATTATAAATAAATAAAAACGTACAAAGAATGTTTTTACGAAATATTGTCCCTAAGAATTACATAATTAAACTGAAATATAGTTTCATCAATGTACCCTAACTTATAAATATTCGCGAGAAAACATTGTATAAATTTGTAAAATTACAAATACTTAAAAGGAGAAAAAAGGTAAAGTAAAAGTAAAGAGCTTTTAAATAAAGACTACGATAATGAAGTAAATGCCGTTTGATCATAAGCTTTGAAATCTTCATTTAATACATTAGCCAACTTAAATAAGAAGTCAACTATATTTCCTTCATTGCAGACACTATTACGCACCTGGTCATCTTTTCAATTGATCATTTCAGTTTATAATCTTAAATTCCAGTTGAAAGCAGATATTAAAAATATCACGATTATTACCAATAGAAAATTGGATTGGTTTTGCTAAAATTTTATAATTCAATAAAAACTGCAATTTCTATAATAACTGTTTTAAAATAGTAAGTTAGGGTCCATATTTTTAAAATGGGGGGGGGGGGAGGGGGAGAGAGAGTCACCATTTCCCACTGATGACTCATTTTTCAGGTAAGTATTCAAATACGCTTTTAGGTAAGTGTTCAAAAATGTACAAAACAAAAATAAAAAATATATTTTGTAATTTCTTAAAGTACTTAATGTATATGGATGGTTAAGGGATAAGCAATGTTTTCAATGGATTATTTTTAATTTTCAACCGATATTATTTTAAGTAATGAAAGTTATTTACAAGCTCAAAATGCAATAACTTTGATTTTCAAATACAAATATACATGTGTATGAAAACTAGATAAATAAATCGCTCGAATTTAAAGTGTCAATGAAAAAAAATCGAACAGGAGTTCGAAAATAAATTAAATTTTTGCTTTCTCGACTCCGAATCAACTGTTTCCCAAATTGATTTTGGTAGAGGCGATTCAATTTTCGTCCACCCTACAAAGAAGAGAGGAGCGGAATAACATCAAGAGTGGAATGAAAATCCTTTCTGGATGGTTTCCATTTCCAGTTCACAAGGCAGAATACACAAAGTACATTCCAATTCGGGATGCAAGAAACATTATCGCACCATAGCAAAAGCAATCAATTTCAAATCCATCATCTCAAGTGTAAGCAAGTACACAAGAAATAATAATAATAAAAAAAAGATCGATCTGAATTCATTCCCTGCCATTATACAACTCCAAATGTGATATCAAACACAGCGAGATTTACTCTCCAAATAAATATAAAATGGAAACCGTGTCCCTATATCCTTTTTTCGAACATTCACACTAAAAAGCCACGATTGAAAGTGGGGCACACTTCTGTCTGAAGTGCAATAGAACAAACGCCCAGTTTTAAACCAACAGAGGAATATGCAAATCAGGTTCTAATTCCCCCCCTCCCCCTGCCCCCCTCTCCCCCCATTACCATCACAGTTGCTGAACCTACTTCCGGTTTCGCATCCACTTCCGCCTCATTGCTTTCCATCATCGGTCGTCATGGCGACGGGGCATGCGCAGTGAGAACTGCCGGTTGCCATGGGAACGTGGAGGTTGGGTTCTATCCCTTACCTGCTCCGATGCAGCAATGTAACACAGCTGTCGTGGAAAGGAGAGAGAAAAGTTGTTGGAGGTGGGGGAGGGGGGAAAAGAGAAGTAAAAACAAGGTGTGTTGAGACAGACAAAGGGAAAGTTTTTGCCGAGGGAATGAGTGATAATGAAAGCAGGGGAAGGTGATATCTTGTTGAAAAGCGAAAGGAGAATGTAACAGAGGGGGATTAACCAAATAATAAATTTTGACGTGATAAAGTGGTGTAATAAAAATAAGAAGTAGGATAAGTCATGTTTGTAGTTGCATATAAAAGGAAATGTCAGGATGTGTGGGAACTTGTGACTAAAAATCGTCATCTAACTGGATTTCGATGTCTTTTTTTCTAGCTATCTGTAGATTGAAAAAACAGAATGATTTTAAGAAAAAAAAATAATTAACTACACTAAAATTCGCAGATCCTAATATTAATCTATTTGTTTATGCTATGCAAATACCAAACAAATAGAGATTCGGGTAGCAACTATCTTAGATACGCAACTAGTATTTCATATAAAATAGTTTACAATGTAAGATTGAATTTGTCTGAATAAGATAGACTTAACATTTTATAGATGAATGGTATAAGCAAAGACAAATTTACGAAATCAGATACGAGATGAATGCAAATACATTTAAAAATGCTAACGATTTACAACTAATTTCATAAAATGGGAGCTTAAACCCTTTAATGTTTACTTTATGTTGGTTATTTTATTTTACATGTTTGCTAACTTTCAAAGTTTTCAAAACTTTGAAATATACACGAAATAACTAGTCTGTAAACTAAAAAGGTGGGCAATAATAATGGGAAAAAGGTGGGCAATAATAATTGGACTTCCCATAAAAAAAACACACTGAAACGATTTTTTTCAATTTTAAAAAATCTTTCGATACTTAAATATTTTCAAATAATTTTTCCTGCAGATGCCTTTTAAATATTTTTAAAAGTCTTAATTTTTTTTGTAAATAGCTTTTAAGTTACACTTGAAACCATTCCATTATATAAATATTGGAGTATGATGTATTTTATCAATTTAAAAATGGAATGTATTTCTGGAAAAATTGAGATCGCACAGGATTTGTTATAACATTTTCCAGCGTCAGGAAAAGAAATTAATACACAAGGGGAGAAAAATCAGTCTTGGTCTTGTCAATTACTAGAACAACAAAAATAATTTTCAATAATATGGAAACAAAGTTCACTTAAACAATAACGAACAAAAAGTTGCTCAAAAAAAAATAATAGCCAGTCACAATATCAGTGACTAAATAAAAAAGTAGAATCCCTGTTTCCAAACGAAAAAGGGAAGATTCTAAAAAATATTTTCCTCTATTTCAAACTCGAAGGCAAATTGCAACGAACCAAAATCCCCTTCGTCTAATGCACCTCCGTATTGATCGCATTTCACTAGTAATTGAAATGTCAATATTGTAATTATTGTAATCGTGGCAGCGAAAATAAATCTACAACTGTCGATGTCAGAGAAAGAGATGCTCATAGAAATGGGGTGGCAACAGCCCCGATCGAATATTTAAAATCTATAACAGATTATTTAAAAAAATAAAAAAAAATTAGAGCCAAAGAGATGTTTTTGACACATTGGAGATTTAAAAGATCAGTTAAATGTGTTTTTATGCGAATATGCATAGACATCAAGAGAAATTGATCGGTTTTTAATGTATTAATTACTTGACGCAATATCAATCCCTTAGAATTGACACGATTCTCATATAATGTATGTTTATAACAATATGGAGCATGTTTATAACAATATGGTGCGTGTTTATAAAACAAATTAAAATCTGGGTAATATAAAAAAATAGGCGTAAAAGTTTAACTACATTGTGTTTGCTACAATTTAAAATTATTTTTAAGACCAAAATTGGTAGTATCTATTTTAATTTCAGTAAAACCATATTTAACTTTATGTTAACAATGTTATAGATGTATTAGGGCATAGATGTGTTAGAAGTATACGAGTTTCTTATCATATTTAACACACTCGATGTGGTACACTTATATAAAGGTCCTAATAAAAAAAAAAGTAAGCAAATAAATAAAAAATTAAAATTATATTATATATAATTTATATTCTTTTCGTATATGACGATGTGAAACAAATTAAAAATAAATGTACCATCATCTACAATAAAACTTTCTATTTTATATTAAAAGGTTTTATAATACCTATATTAAAAATCTTTTATCTTTAAATTATTAAGTCATTATTTCATACCACGTACATTTTCTTTATATAAAAATATATGTCAATTTCGTATTAGTTGATTTTTTTTTTTTTAATTTGTCATTTTAACTGTAAACATGTAGTAAAATACATGTAATCATATATATTATTTCTGTAGTAAAGATCCCATTTATGCCCCTTAGACGCAACGGATCTTAACGCATGAGGTCTCAAAAGAAAGATAATTTCATAGACCAGTGACAAATCGTACTTTCATCTCGTACATAAAGTTTTTTTTTTAATGCGTTCAAAATAATTCATTTTGAAGGTTTTTTTTAAACTAGCTTTTGAAAATGCTGCCATCTATGAATAGACTGTTAAAGTTTTGTTTTATTGTTTTGGCTATAAAAGATTCGCTAATATCTTTCACCCGAATCGGTGTGTGTGGGGGGGAGGTTGTTCATGCGATAATTATCGCAATGTCATGCTGGTATATTTAAATTATTAAATATTATTCTAAATTTTTTTTTAAAATCCGGGTGTCATTTTAATAATTTACATTAATAATACAAATCATTTGAGAACGATTTTTATTGATATTTTAACTTTGATAATTTAACTTTGATAATTTAACTTAAATTATTTAACTTAAATTATTTAACTTAAATTATTTAACTTAAATTATTTAACTTAAATTAGTTAACTTAAATTATTTAACTTAAATTATTCAAATTTAATTATTCAACTTTAATTATTCAACTTTAATTATTTAAATTTAATTATTCAACTTTAATTATTTAACTTTAATTATTTAACTTTAATTATTTAACTTTAATTATTTAACTTAAATTATTCAACTTTAATTATTTAACTTTAATTATTTAACTTAAATTATTTAACTTAAATTAGTTAACTTAAATTATTTAACTTAAATTATTTAACTTAAATTATTTAACTTAAATTATTTAACTTTAATTATTTAACTTAAATTATTTAACTTAAATTATTCAAATTTAATTATTCAACTTTACTTATTCAACTTTAATTATTTAAATTTAATTATTCAACTTTAATTATTTAACTTTAATTATTAATTTAATAATATAACTTTCCAATTTCACTTGCTTTAAAAACCATTATAAAATGTCCATGAAATTCTGATTCCATTCCCTCCAAAATAATCGGATTAAGATACATTTAAGTACCCCCCCAGGGGGGTGACATCCCACCGACTGAAAACCCGCCCTAGACAAAAGAAACACGCGGTATATAAGCGAAACCATATTCTCCTCGCCCACACAAAGCCATATTTTTAAGTAAACGGGGAGTAGGTGGATCGACATGGAAATAACAACAAAAACGTCCTTTTAACGTCTCGTCCATCCGACGCGACCTCATTCAGAGGCCCGCCGCTGGCACATGTGGCACGGGCACGCGCCTTTCAGAACCCGTCACCGGCCCTCTCCCGTGCCGGCGCTTTCACTGCAGGACTTCTGCTGGCCCAGTGAAGGAGGAACTGCAGAAATAACCTGGGATTCGAAGAAGGGTGATGGAAGGGATGGATTGTTGTTCGAAAGAAGGGTCTGTGTGGGAGGGAGGGTATTGAGAAACATGGGTTTGAGACAGGGATAGGTTTTATTTTCCTGAAAGAAGGTGTGTTTGTGATATGCTTTCAATTATTATTTTTAAGGTATATAAAAGGGAAGGGACGTTTATGGTATTGTATGACTTAAAAGGTTGAGTTATTTAGATGCTGTATTTTGAGGATTGGAATGAAATGTGTCAGTTGTAGATGTTCAGAAAGAAAGAAAAAAAGAAATAGACTTGGAAGTAATATTTATTAATATACAATTTTCAGGCATGTAGGTAAAGATTTTTTTTATAGGGGAGGGTTTAGTGATTGAGAAAGATTTTTCAGGTTTCTTATGCCTCCCTCACCTTGGTAGAAGTAAAAAAATCATCATCATTTCTGTAGTAAATATCCCTTTTTTACGCAACGAATTTTAACACATGAGGTGTCAAAAGAAAGAGAATTTCACGGACCACTGAAACATCGTACTTTCATCTCATAAATATCAACGTCAGTCTTAAAAAAATGCGTTTAAAATAATTCATTTTAAAGGATTTTTAAAAAAAAAACGTTTATAATGCTGCCATCTATGAACTAGGTGTGTGGTAGTGAAAAGGGGGGGGGGGGTCCTGGGATAATTATCTTACGGGCATGCTAGTATTATATACTTTTCTAATGTTCTAATATACATTAAATTTTGTAGCTCATATAGCATCTATATAATGGTTGTTCAAGAAAAAAAACGTAAGAGATATTATATAAAAAAATTGTATATAAAACCAAGTTAAATCTTTTCAAGGGAGAAGCGATTTTTATAAACTATTTCCGTTGAAGAAATGATGGATGTCCCTCTTTTGATTTTTATTCTCTTTTTGAATATAAAAGTTTAATCATTGTTGAATCACTGTATTATTTATCTTACAGTCTTTGCCCGACATAAAGGCCATGTTATGGTAATAAATATATTATGCAAATTCGGGCTTTCTCGCATGCAGCTCAAGAAGTATTACTTTGGAAATTCAAAGTTCTTCATGTTTTTAAATGTATTTTTATATTTTTTTTTGTGGGTTAACTTATTTACTAGACTTTCTTAACTGTGGCCACTCTATTGCCATGTATAAAGAGAAGGGTTCGAACCCGTTGAACCCAACCCTTACCTACGTGCTGGGTTAAGAAATTTCAAACTAGCAACACTAATCTATTGCTTTTCAGGAAAAGTGGACACTAAGATATTTCTGTCCAATTAAATGGACACTAAGCAATTCTTTTGTAGAGAGCAAAATAAAGATAGTTTTTATAAAATTTATTAATTACATTTTTAAACTTTAAACAATTTACAATAAAATACGTAATAAGTTTTTTTTTAAAAAATACACTTTCTTTAGTTGCTTGATTCCAAAATGAGAACAAAATTAAATTTTTCTGTACAATTAAAAATACGATTTTGGGTAGATCTCTAGCAGTAACTGAGTAATAATTGAAAACAAAAATCAACTCATTTCAGCTTTAAATACTTTAAAATGTAATGCTGAATTCTAACAATACAATTTTATGACATTTTCCTTTTATAAAACAAAAGCAAACAAAACGAAAACGTTTCATCTCCAACATAAAAGCAATTTCTGGTCCCTTCGCTCGACAAAAAATTCCCGCTTCAATCCAAGGTTTAACACGGGACTTTCCCGCGTTCCATATTTCTATTCTGATCAATTCGCTTCTTTTCCCTCCAAAAATACGTTTCTTCTTCTTAGAATTACCGCGCCAAAAACACACACAAAGAAGTGAAGACAAACATAACGGAAACGCGAAATCGAAGACAGCAGAAAATTCGAAATTCTGTTAATGTTTACCAACAGTCGCTCCACCCTCCAAATCGAATTGGAATTGACGACGATTCGCATGTCGAATGAATGGCGGGCATTCGAAAGTTAAAGCATCCCACGGGACTGCAGACGATCTTATCAGATTTCTGTAGAATGCGCGCCATGATGCATACGAGTAAAAATTTCACTCAGTTTTCCTCTTGACATCCTTCTTTCTGCGAAATCGAATGGCATTATTTTTCGATCTCTTTCGCCCATGTATATTTTATTTCCTCGTTTTTGTTCAGCTCCTGTTTGCAGTTTTCAGGTGTTTTGAACAAATTCCGGTCCCTTCTGATGTCGGAAGGGATTTTATTTCGCGTTTTATTCGTAATCTCGAACTTATGAGATTTTTTTGCAAAATGCGGGGTTTTCTCGACCAAGCAGGTAAGTGCGATAGACTGTTGCTTCACATATCGAATTCGACATTCTGCCCTAACAGTTTTCGTTTTTTTTTTTTTTCTTGGGTAAGTAGCACGGAAAAGAAACGTCTCTGGAGACGAGCTTTAAAACAAAATAGATCCAAAAATAATGTTTCTAATCATGTTATTGAAAACATATGTTTTTGTAAACACGAATAATCAAATAAATACGAACCATAATATTATAGTTCATAACTAACTGGATGTCTGGAATAACGTCAAATAAACAAAAATATTAGCCCAAAGCACTTTCATTGGCTGACTAACCATTGTCGAATATTGTAGGCATAGGCTATAGCCTAGGTGCCTCCTAGCATTAAAAAGGGGCCAGTAACACACACCAAGTCAACGTCAACTTGCGGAAAATTATTTGGAAGGATGGTTAACGAAATCCTAATGGAAATAGTATACTACAATCCGTTTATTAATAGAAGAATTTTTATTTTTCTTAATAGATTTGTTAATGTTCCTTAACGTAAATATTTATGTTCCTTAACAAAATATGTTTCATTTGTGATATTTCTGATATTCATTTTTGATATATTTTTATTTTTCTTATATTTTTATTTTGCTTATTATTTATTATCATTTTCATAGATTCCAGAATGCCATTGCACCTTGAGATTCCTTGAAACCGTTGACATTTTGTAACATAGTATTAAAAATATTATACAGTGTATCCTAATTTTATTTGTATATTTAAAATTATTTAACTTGCAGTTCTAGAATGTATTTTTTTTTAAATCCCGAACACCCGCCCCATTGTTTTATGGGGGAAAAACCCATACACCCATATTTGGGGGGGGGGGGGGCGTCCCCCATATTCATTTCAAGGGCCCCACTAGCTATAAATCTGGCTAAGTGTTAATTAAAGAAGTTTATTTAAAGATTTATTGGTAATCAAAACTTATACGTTTGAATTAAAATTACAAAGAGAAAATTGTGTAATGTTTATCTTATGATGTCCAGCTTTATAATTAGCCCTCAATTTTATTTGACACGACGCCCAAATTTCTTTCAAAGTACCTGTGTTTGCGGAATTTGTATGTTGAAATTTTTTTTACTGAAAAGCCACCAAAAGATTGATTTATTATTATTTGATAATAAAAGGTGATATATTAATGTGCCATGTATTTTAAAAAGACACATTTTCAACTCCTTAAAACGTTAAAATACATTTTTTTAAACTTCAAATGTTTTGTGTATTTACATGGAAAAATATTTAAGTAATATTCACTTGTTGTTTAGATCACTTTCCACAAATTTAAATCTAACTTTAATGTAACATAATAAACTTAAGAGTAAGTTACTTAAAAATAACTCAAACCGCGGTTCGACTTTCCATTTTCTGTTTTAAAAGTCTTTATTTTGTAAAATATCATTTTAAATATACGACCGTTGTTAAATTATTAGCGTTGTTAAATTATTATTATAAAACGAAACAAAAAGATAAAAGAAAATGTCTGCATTTTTAACAAGCCCAAACTAACAATAGTTGATATAACATATTTTGTGCCCATGCTTAGTTCGGACATGTCAGCATGCGTGTTTCCTCTGTAAACGCGTTCACAAGTTTTGTAAGCAAAATGAGGCTGAGTAAAACGAGGCTCAGTGTTTGGTTGTCAATGTACATTTGACAGCTGTAATATGTACACAATATGAGCGAAACGGGAAAACATTTAACATAACTACAATAGTTTGTTCCATGGCTTGTTCCAATGATTTATTTGTATGGTGATCACTTCATATATCCAATACTTCCATTTGAGCTCGAGTCATTATTTTAGCTTGATCAATAGAGAGCATCGGCGTAGCACAAACAAAGTCCCGGCTTCGATTCCGGGTTATTGCAAATGCATAGCCCTACACTGGTGTGACCCGGCCTGAACACAGCTTCTACTACCACATTATTCACAACTTGTATATATCCATCCACGTGATATGCTTCACGGGTGCTCTTCATTCGTTCTCTTGTAATACTCAATGATAAGGGGTACTGTGTTTGTTACTTTATATTTCCGATACTTTCGATCAAGTAATTACTTTAGCCTGATCGGTAGAGTATTTTTGTAGCACACACAAGGTTCCTGGTTCGATTCCTGCCAAATGCATAGCCCTACTTTGCAAAGGTTATGGTTACAGTGGTTGCAAATACGGCTTATTTAGGGACTCGAGTAAAACGTTTTTATATAGTTAGTAATAACGGTAACTCTCCAGAAAAAACAAATGCGGGACGTTGACAACAAATAATTTTTAAAGTTTACGTAGTACGCTTTTGTGCCAATGCAACATTATGCAGGTTGTTAACAAATTGTTGGGAATGGTATATATGCATAATAAAACAATACTTTTACCCAACTACCTAACTTATATTTTTATCATTAGCAGCAACAAACAAAGAAATTATAGCTTAACAAAAAGAATAATTTATCATGCGTAGTTAAACTGCCGAACAATGTCCATCGCCCAACAATTTGTGTCCACGGTGGAAAAAAAACCAGTAACCGAAGTAAGAATCATGTAGTTCATTTTATATAAATAATATTACGTATTATAAGGAAACAACGTCTAATTTAATTTTTACACATAGGTAAGGGGAGCTATAATCATCAAAAGAATTATTTTGAAAATCATATTTTAAAAAGTTACTTGTTTTCCCCCTGACGCTCATGAACATGTTATCACTTTTCCCCCTGACGCTCATGAACATGATATCACTTTTCCCCCTGACGCTCACGAACATGATATCACGTCCAGGAGTTTCCAGTTTTTCAAGAATTGCACTCAAATTTTTAAACTCGTGAAAATACTTCATTTTTCAATATTATTTTTAATTGGATGTACATCTTCTATCTGATTTCAATTAATTTAAACAAATTAAATCTTAAGAAATAGTATGCCCAGTACAAATTATTTGAATATCCGAGCAAAGAAAACAACTATACTATAGCAAAATGAATGCGAGCGTCAATGGGCTAAGTTACCTCCTTTTCATATTTTTTACCAGAATGATAAAATATTAAAATCGTTTTGATCTACGAGTTTTCTGTATACCAATAATCAGAATATCTTTCAACGACTGCATTTATTCGAGATATTTTAAAAGTTTCGACGAGCCTTGTTTCGATTTTTGTACAATTTTCAGTTCGCCCAGAGCACTTACGGATTTCCAATAGCATA
This sequence comes from Troglohyphantes excavatus, assembly GCA_963932185.1. Lineage (NCBI taxonomy): Eukaryota > Metazoa > Arthropoda > Arachnida > Araneae > Linyphiidae > Troglohyphantes > Troglohyphantes excavatus. The sequence continues at coordinate 39,637,219 of OZ010667.1, forward strand.
TATTTTTAACAATGTCAAAAAAGCAAAGAGAAACGGAATTATTTCAAACTCGGAGTTTTGAGTAGGTAGTGATTTTTTGTTTTGTTTACGTACAGATGGATATAGTTCTTTGGTATTTTATTTACTCGACAAAAATTTATTTTATCGAATCTGTTTCTGAAGCACAATGTAAGAAATGGTTAAAATAAACAAATGCGATGCCACTTTCCTTTATTTAAAAAGTGAGCACTTAATTATAGAGTCTTATATTTTCATAAAATTTCCAATACATATCGAAAATTCGACGGAAATAAGCAAATTAATAATTAACGTTCAATGCAAAAATTATTAGATATATAAAAATATAATAATCTATTTGCCATATTTGGCCGCTAAATCAATAATAAGGATTTTTTAATACAAAATAAGTTATTTCCTTTTATAATACAAAAAAAAATATTTTTAGTCTTTTTGATAGTACAGCTATTCTACTGAAAATCAAAGTCTAATATTGTAAATACATAGATACATTGAGCAACTATTTATACATCTGACTGCCAATTTTATTTTATTTTTAATTTTAGTTGATTTTTTAATGATTTTTACAACTTAAGTGTATGCCCTCCCCCCCCCCCCCCCCCCTACATGAAAAAGTAATTATTACAAAATTGATTAAAACAGTTTTGTCTTTAATTAATTTTTACAATACGTTAAAAATAATATTTTATTGTAAGCGTAAAATTGAGGAATTATGCATTGACTAGCTGTTACCCCAGTGAGTTCGTTCTCCTCGTGCATTGTTTCTTTTTTAATTTCTTGAAGGCAAAAGAACTGGTCTATTGTTCAGACATCTCCGAATGTTAGCTTTTCCGTTAGTTTTTCCGTTGAAGTATTTTTCGCCAAAGCAATTTTTGATCGCCAACTACCAATTGTTTAAAAACAATAAATATATATAAATTTATTTTAAAGAATTTCATTTTTGTCAAAATATTAGGATTTTATAACAATGTAAATATTTTTTTAATGGCCTTTTAAAAAACAGCTATAAACGGAAAACTAAACGAAATTTTAAAATTTAAAACCCCAGGTTCACAATTAGAGGTTGAATAGTATATGTTAATAAATTTTCAGGCATGTCCTAAGAGTGGAAGATAGTGTTTTGCATGACACGGACAGACTTTTATTAAAAGATATAGAATACAATTTTTGTTACAAATATTTAAAACTTTCAATCCGCATTGCTTTTCATGAAAAGATTTTTTTTAAAAAATCTTCAAATAACTTATAAAATAGTAAAAAAAAAATTATATTGAAACTTTTCCTCTTAAAAATAATGATAACAAATGTTGGAACTAAGAATAGGGGAAAAGAGTTCTACTAAAAAAAAAACATAGGGAAAACTGGAAGGGATCGTTCGAGTCTTTACCAACAGAATGTCAATTCCCTTGTAAAGGGAAACGGAGCGAGAAATTGAAAAGAATCGCGAAGAAATACCGTCGATGAAACTGACTCTCCGAAATAAGACTTCTGCAGATATAGGGAAAAGGAAGGGAACTTCCAGCGCAGAAAAACTGCGCAAACTTACTGCTACCAGCAGAAGCCCGTATAGAATAACTCGACACACACACACACACACAGAGGAAATATTAGGAAATAATAAATAGGGAAAAAATTGGACTTTTTTTCTGTCCCACAAAAGAAAAAAAAAGGAAAAGTGGGATCCATCAAAGAATCCTAAGGTATGGTGGAATGTACCTGAAAAGGGGCAGAGACAAAATAAAAAGAACGAATGAAGAGGCGTATTCAGACGAATATTTTTAAGGGATGAGATGGGGTGAGTGTGTCCTAAAAAGAAAATGGCGGATCAAATGAGACCAATGTTAGAATCTATAAAGTGTAGATGTTATTTATATATATATAAATGTTATTTAATAATTAAGCAATTATTGACCTAGCGTTAGCGAGGTCCTGTTTCAACTCGACATTTCGTCTGTGAATTTATTGGAAACGCAATAACGAACAAACGCGTTGTTCGAATATCTTCCAATTTGGCAAAAATTAAACTGATTGGCCAATCAGTCTAATTTTTTCAGTGATTGGAAATGTATAAATTCGATTGTTAAACACCTTAAACTGAACCTGAATTCAAAAAGAAACTTTTTTAATGTCCTCTCTGATTTGGCTATTTTTAGTGGTACTTTATTTACATTATAAGTTCTTTTTGATGGCAGTTGTACTGTTGGTCTACTTCTGATTAGAAACTTGAGCGTATGTTATGATGATGGAATCGACGAGTGGACGTGATATCCATGGAATGATGGGAACGACTCCGTTTTAGCGTAAAATTTGAAACAGACTTCCAGGGAACCAAACCCAATGCCAACACGATTTTACAACTTTTGAACTGAACCCGTTTTAACATTAATCGATTCAAATACTTCTCTACTTTTTTTTTAAATACAAATACAACGTTAAAATACGCAATAAAAAACCATCAAATCTGGACATGTTTCGGGAGATACGTCTCCCTTCATCAGCAGAGAATGAAAAAAAAAATTCATTTCTGCTGATGAAGGGAGACGTATCTCCCGAAACATGTCCAGATTTGATGGATTTTTATTGCGTATTTTAACGTTGTATTTGTATTTTAAAATTCTTTAACGCAATGTTTCTATAAGACGAGTTTTTATCTTACTTCTCTACTTATATATTTTTTTTTAAATATTTCTTAAAAAAGAATAATGTGTTCAAAATATAAATTAAACTGTTCTCCATTGAAAACAAACCTTACAAATTTGATATTTTGCTTATTTGGCAAAAGAGTTTTAACTGAAAATTCCAAACAAAACAATCCCCCCCCCCCCCCCATAGAATTCTAATGCCGTAAAAATGACTTCCCCAGAGAAACAGAGATGAATAGTCAAATGTTTAATCACCGTCTACAGCCCAACACAAGCCGCCACTCCCCCTAATGAAATAAACGGCGCACTCGGTGACACATGTAAAATGCCCCCCCCCCCCCCCCCCCGTTAAAGAGAGAGAAGTCCAGCAGACGATCAACAACAAGAAAACTTCAACTTTCACCAATTACCATAGCAACATCGAGAAAACTCTGGGGTGCAGCGTTGAAATTCCTTTCATTTTGTGTGCTGCACGGGAAATGGTAAATTGACTGCATCCCAGACATGGTTACAAAAGCAGCGGGGCTCATAATCGGGGGCTCATTAGGTAGTCTGTGTCTGGGACGGCCGATTCTGCACTTTTTTGAACTCTTTTGGGGGCAACCTGGCAGGTTTTGTTTTGTTGGTGTTTTTGGATTTCTTGCAGTCGAATTCGGTAGAAGGTTTTGTTGTTTTCGTGAAAGAATAAATTGAATCACATTAAATTTTAAATTAAAGTTTTAGGGACTTTTTACTGACGCTTCTGGATAATTTAAAACTATTTCGTTGAGAATAGAAGTTATGAAACATTATACAGTACATTTATATTGATAAAGTATTCACTTACCTAAGTAGTTCAAAACATTAAATAAGGAGTCGAAGACTAAAATGAATGGTTAATTAATGAATATAGAGTAATATTTTAATAATTTTTGCATACGCTTTAAAAAATACTAAAATTTGTAGACGCTGATAGCAATCATTTAATTACTTTTAGATTTAAAAAAGTGTATTAATTTTAATATATAAATATTTATTTCAAAATATTTATTTCACTTTTTTTTTAAATTTGAGAAATGACAAAAAGAACATTTATCTGTATTCACTGCATGGGAATTTCAGTTTATAGATAGGAGCCGAAAATAATTTTAAGGATGTTTCATTTAAAAAAAATAAAAAGTTTTCCAAGGCAGAAATAAATATGTAAGTTATGATAATATAAATATTTCAATTTCAAAAAGTATGTTCAAGAGACGTTTTGAAACTAACCTTTACTTGACAAATAATAAAAATGTAAACCAACATATATATTATAAATCAAGTAACGCCAAAAAACTAAAGGGAATCTCATGTCAAAATGAATATAATAAAATTCGATTTTTTTTTCATTTATTCAATACACAAAAAGAATTATTAATATTCTAAAAAAATATACAAATTTTAAAATTTAATAAATTTACAAGTGCCGCTTCATTTGCAATGACATATCCCAGAAAAAAAATCTTAAATAATTTTAAATTTTGGGTTTTCTTTCTCCTGACATAATGCTGACATCCAATGGGGGTAAATCATAATATCTAAAACACATACCATTTAACGAGTTAATTTTATAACTCGTTAAATGGTATGTGATAAAATTTACCAGATGACCCTTTTTAAATATAGACACATTTAAAATAACTTACAGACACTCTCCCCCAAAACCAAATTTACCTTTAATATCTACACACAACACCAATTTAATATCCCAAACAGGAAAACACTCCAAACGATAATAAACCCCAAACCCCCCTTTCCCAAAACCCCATCGTGAAAGATCCCTTGTCGCGTAGCTGTACAACACCCCCGCTTACACAAGTGATCCAGCGTCGGAACAAGCACCTCCAGTCTGTTTTAAATCTGCTTTTATGAGGGCTGTCCCTCGGCTTCGATCCCGCGTTCGGGATCGATAAAACCGATCCCGACAGCTGGTCGGGAAAAGCGATTAACGCCTCTCCCGTGCATATTCTCCCCCGGATACGACTTCGCGCTGATTCGATAGTTATCGAATTCTCGCTCTCTCTCTCAAAAGCAAAAAAAAAAAGGATTGTTTCTCAAACACAGCCCCAGTCTGATTGTAGTAATGGATTTGAGAAGGTAGAGGAATTTGGGAGAAGGTTTCTTTTTCTGGGTTGATTATGGGTGGTGCTGCTGATTTATAAGTGGTGTGTCTGCAATGAGCGAAATATTTTCAGTAGGAATGGAATGGTATGGTACCTGCCATTTGAATGTCTGTGTAGAGTCTCAATCTAATATATCAATATTTTGGAATACAGATGTGTCAAGTCCATTCACAAATCGCTGGGCGATGGTCATTGTGTGGCTTTTTAACTTTGGCGTATATGCAAAAGCAAACATGTAAAAAAAAACATTTTTATCAAAAAAATATTCATTTTTTGTGTTCCCAATGCCAAAATGGGAACACATTATAGCAATAAATCCCTATAATTGCAGTTTTTAATGTCACATTTCCATCTACTCAAACGAAAGTAATCGGTTGGTTGGGGTTTATTGGCACAAGGGCCAAATATGGCCAAGCTGCGCCAAACACTAGATGATTCAAACCAACATTAAAATTCTAAAAGATATAAACGAAACGAAAGCATTCAGGAAACTAACCACGCGAGGTCCAACTTGTGTGTAGTGCTTGCAGTGCTGCAACCCACTAAAAGGTTCTCATTAGAACATTACACAAACCACACCAATTCCAAAACTACCGTACCAACATAACAGAAAACAATTATAAGGATTCCTGACAACCCCAGATATGAAAAGGGAAAAAAATGTCGCCAACGTCCAGGAAATTATCATTGTATTTCTCACGCGAGTCTCGTCCGGCGATTACCACACCTCGCCAAAGGAATCTGTCGCAAAGAAATAACAATGAAATCCTGAAGCGAGGGGGGGGGAGGGGGCTAGAGCTCAGTCAGAAGTAATTTCACGCTTTGGAGGGCGTGCACAGTTCTCCCCTGCACTGCAATTCGTGAATTATTATTGTTATTAAAAGAAATCTCCTGCTCAACTTCATTAAAAGTGGGGCTGAATTGAGAAAAGAAGAAATATTCGGTTCGCCTGGTTTAAATGTGTAGTTACGGAGTAGGCCGCTTAAAAAAAAAAGTGAGAGTTTTCGAGGAATTTATTTCGCTAATAGTAGAGTTGGAAGAGAATTGATAATTTTTTTTTTAGTTACGTAGATATAATAGTTTGCCAAATAACGAAAATATTAATTTAAGTTGGGACTATGTAATCTATTTATTGTACAGGAAGAGGAGGTCTAAAGCGATTGCATTCAAAATAGAATATATCTAGTTATAATGTAGTCTTAACTATATTTTTAAGTTACATAATCTGTATATTATATAAATCCGAAGGCTCACATATGAAGACATTTCTGTTATATCTCTATATAGATAAATTAATCATTTTTAAAATATAAAATTGGTACGTACGCAAGTTTAAAGCCCCCGCGATAAAACGCCAATGATTGTTGCAAACTGTCGCCAAACGGCCGGCGCAATCACACACCCTCGATCTGTTGGTATATAGTATAATAATAAATCTTGATCGTTAAGGGTTAAGAGTTTTGAATAAACAACTACTCTATAACACCATAATACAATATCAGTGTGTAAATGGATATATACGAGAAAACAAAATTCGAAGATAGCCCCATGACTGGCATGGTATGGAAGAATAAGCAAGCAACAAATTCTGCTCTTAAGCTAAACAAAAGAATGACAAATGCACCACTTCTCATTCAAATAAGTACCCGAGGTGCTGCTGTATGCTTAAGGATACAGACAACTATCAGATAAGGAAAGTGGCCAATGTTCACTTCTTTTGAGATAAGATAAACATTAGTTCTGCTACTTCCCCACAAACTTACAGCGGAGACAGAATACGAAATATCATCGCGCTTTAGTCGTTTCTTTGCATGGTGATTATTATATTGATGCAATGCTTCAGCTTTATGCGTATATAAGCTCGAAGTTTTATGCACACCCATAAAATCATTAAAAACCCAAAAACATGCAAGACAATATATGTACGTCTTGTAGAATAACTAGTTTTTCCGGCAACGCGCCAATATTTTTAGATAATAAAATATTCCCTTGTGTATATATCAATGTTTTTTAAATCTAATGGCTTAAGGTATAACTTAGAAAAAGGCTTTAACATTTATTATTATTTTTTAAATATTGGTTTGTTCGGAAAGTAAATTTGTTTTTTCACAACAGAGGACTTAATTGTATTTTTTCACAGCCAACTTTACACTTAAGCCGCATAATCATTATATATTTTGACAGCTGATATAGCAAGGCTTGTTTGTGAAAAAGTTCGATTGATTCTACGCAGTAGTTTTTGGTTGGTACCCTTTCAAATATGAAAAATGAAAAGCAGCATTTTCGGCATATTTAATTTTTTACTATCGAAAAGGTAAAAACGCTGTTCAAGCAAGAAAAAAAATATACGATGTGTATGGAGAAGATGTATTGACAGAACGCCAGTGCCAAAACTGGTTTGCAAAACTTTGATCCGGCAATTTTGATGCTGAAGATGCACCATGTTCTGGAAGGCCAGTTGAATCTGATGAAGACACAATAAAGGCATTAATTGATGCAAACCGGCGAATAACAACACGTGAGATACCTCATGTTCTTAAGGAAAGAAATTTGTGCCGTCGCGTTGACGTCTGTGATTTGCTTCTCAAACGTCCAGAAAATGATCCATTTTTGAAGCGCATCATCACTGGGGGCGAGAAATGGGTTGTCTACAACAATGTTAAACGCAAGAGATCATGGAGTAAAAAAAAAGAACCGGCTCAAAGCACTTCGAAAGACGATATTCATCAGAAAAAGGTGATGCTATCTGTTTTTTTTAGCTTCTACCGGACAACACAACGATCAATTCTGAAGTGTACTGTCATCACCTAGACAAATTGAATGATTCACTTAAACAGAAAGAGCCAGAATTGATCAATATAAAAGGTGTAGTGTTCCACCAAGATAATGCGAGACCTCATACAAGTTTGTTAACTCGCCAAAAGCTTTTACAGATTGGATGAGATATACTGCCACACCCACCATATTCTCCAGATCTGGCACCTTCTGATTAGTATTTGTTCAGATCTCTACAAAATTGTGTAGACGGTAAAACCTTTACTTCAAATGAAGAGGTCAAAAATCCGTTGGATCAGTTTTTGCCAGCAAAGAAAAAAATATATATGAGCGTAGAATCATGTTACTGCCAGAAAGATGGCAAAAGGTATTAGACAAGAATGGACAATATATAATTCAATAAAATATTTATTCATTATAAAAAAATCGTTTTTCATTTTCATAAAAAAAAAACGGAATTACTTTCCGAACAATCACATATATATACAATAAAAAAAACTTTATAAAAAATTTATTTTAACCTCCTAAACAGTGAAAACAATTGGAAAAATTACGTGAGCGTTGGTCAGTTAATTTTTGATTACGTACAAGTCTGATTAAAAACTTTTAATCCCCGTATTTCTGTGTTTATACATATATGTTTCCCATCGGTATTCATATTTTCATAAAAAATTTAAATCATTTAAGGTATTTTTAAATAGAGTGTGTGTGTGTATAACTAATTTTTCAATAACATAAAACACTGAAATGTATAATTTAAAATATTGGAATGAAGCTAAGTTAATTTTAGTTGAAAAGTTTTGGTATCTTAGCCTGCTCATTTTCAATCTAAAATGCGATGACAATAAAAGAAAAATACTTTCAGTGATCAGTACTTTAATCACCAGTGATAATATGTAAGGAAATAAATTTGTAAAAAATATACGTTGATTTATTATGGAAGATGCACATTTTGAGAGCAAATTCAAATAAAAGAACGCGCCGAGTTATACAGGATACATTAATTTATCTCTGCCCTCATACAAACAAATTTTAACCATAGTTAATTCCTTTCAATTTCTTATAATTTTATACTTCTAGTCTGAATATTTGTAAGTTTTAAAGATACCCCACTTCCTATGAATGATACTTTTTACCGTTTTGGATCATAGAAACGTAAAATGTTCTGAAAACCGTGAATGAAACGATGAACGATATAGCAAAGAAATATTCAATGACACGATGTAGCAGTTGCCATTACCTATTACATCCAAATAACGTATTAAACAAGATATCCAATAAAAATATAAAACGTAAATTAGTAAGAACTTGAGTTTTTTTCCCTTGGTCCTACAAAGTCAGGTAATGAAATCCGACCATGCTTTATCTCCATTTTCTCGCCAGAAAAATAGAAGTCACACAACAACTTCGCCAAAATTTCCAACACATATTTAACTCGGCATTTCATCATGCCCTCCCGGAAAAAAAAAACCGTTGGTTTAAACTCCAGATACAAAGATACCATTTTCTATCACTCCGGCTAGTTTCCAGTAATAGTATCTCGTGCCCAGTTCTTCGTCCGTCACGAGCCAGTAGTAATGGTTTTCCCTTGAAGGTCACAAGGGACGAGGGTCCACAGGTAACAGCTCTTCGGAAGTGGAAACCGGCTCCCTTCTTCGGTGGACAGATTACCGAAGCAATGAACCGGTTGCAGGAGTACACATTCGGACTGGCCTTTTTTCATGATTGTTTTTTCTTGGTTCTTCCAGGCCCTTTTCACGACTCACCGGAGCTGGGAGAAGGGGGTTGGAGGGCGTGGCAGAAGCCCCCCCAAAGAGATCAACATCCTTTCAAAGTCGGCAACTTCCCTCTTTTTTTTTTTTCGGAGGTTGGCCACAGACTATTTCGCAGGTAAGTGGGGGCCCGTTGCTTCAGACGTCTCCAGCGATTCGACCTCAAAAGGAGGATTGGGTTTTGTGTCGCGTCCTTCGAGCATGGATCCTTCATAGTAGAGAAAACATAATGGTATAATCTCGCTAACATCAAAGTGAGACCAACATGTATGACCTCAGACACATGGCTAATTACGTCATTCCATTCATAAATTTTCCCTGTTACACATTTCCCAATTCATCGGCCAATCGCGACTATTTTTTTAATTCAGAATTTTGAAAAGAAGTCACGTGTCTGAGGCCATTCGGTTTGAGAATGGTGGTTTCACGATTAGGACGTCATATTCGCTCTACTACAGTCCATTCATGCTCGAAGTTCGCGTCAGACATGGAATTCCTTTTTTTATATATATAGTTCTGAAGCTTTCTATTCCTAAAAATCCCATAACCAATAAAGTTCAAGCAGTTTTTGCAATTGAATCTTTTATTTTAGAAACCAGCTAAGTACATATTTTTAATTTTTGGGAAGCAAAGAAAAACATTCTATCTTCGATATTAATATAGGCTATGGACTAAAAAAAAGTTAGTTAACATCTTCTCAAAGTGGATGTTGCCTATAAATAAGTTAAAATACTTATTCCATACTTTAAAAAAATAATTAATTTTGCAATTAGCAAGTTTCTGCAATAAAATACGTTTTTACTTCAAAAACGCACATTTTTACAGTTAATTTGGCAGTTAACAAGATTGTGCCCAAAAATATGTGTTTTCCATATGAGATTATAATTCCGTAAAATAATTGCAATTTTTTTTTTAAATTTTTTTTTTTAAGAAGCACGTCAACAGGCGATTAATTGCTAACATGCTCAACATGCTATCTACTGTCGCTTGTCTAGTTTCTGCACTAAACGCAATATTCACTATGAAAAATAACCTATAAAACAGAATGAAATTTGGATGGATTGCGGACAGTAATATGTGTTTGCCATATAAGATTTCAACTCCTTAAAAAAATCAATTTTTTAAAAAAAAAAATCTTTTAACTGGTTTCTGAAATTAAATATTCAATTGTAAAGTTGTTTTCACTTTTTAGAAGGTTTAAATATTTTTCTTACATGTTTTTTATATTTAAAAATAACAATAATAAATGTTAAAAAGATAGCTTATATTTGGCACGATTTTGATAGATTAGATTTCAAAAATATTTTAAAATGGAGCGTTTCTATAACTTTAAAAATTGGGTGCATAGTTAAAAAAACTAAAAACCTGCTTCCAGACCATATTCTATGGTTAAAAAAATTTACAAAAATCCTGATTTCACTTCACTCCTGTAATGCCATACAACGTTACACGTTGTTTTGTTGAATACCATATTCAAAAAAGATATCTCAGAAATTGAATAAGTTAATAAACATCCATATTTATACTTTCTTAATAAATGTCAACTTATTTTTGAAATTCTAAAAAATATATATTATGGCAATTTTAAAACAAATTACATATCAGGAGTAAACTTTTATAGAAGAGTAGAAATAAGGATACCTTTAGCAGAGACACTGCTAAAAAAACAAGTTTAAAAGCTCAATAGACAAATTATTCATAAAGACTTTTACGCCATGTTTTTAAACAAAAATTTCTATGGGCAATAAATAAGTCTGCAATATTGTTTGTTATTTTCCAATTAAACAAAATTCACCAACATTGTCTGTAAAACATTTTACAGACAATAATTTATTTCCATTCATTCAGAGAAAAAATCTAATATCTCTCAAACGCAATACAGCTGCTCAAGCTGCGCTAACAAACGTTCTTCCCCGGTGCAGGATTTAATAGAAACATTCGGATGAAAATTGCTGCAAACAGTAAGTCACGTGACCGATTTAATGATCGGACAGCACAATGGAGAGTGAAATATCTATTACGCTCCTACCAGAAATCACAAGCTCATACGTGGAAAAGCACACAAAGTTTTAACGATAAGTATGATTCTTGCCAAAGGCTAATACGACAGTGATAGTTTGGCGAGCGAAAGTTGACTGCACAGAATCGCCAATTGAGAGATTGAGAGTTCAAAGACATTTTTATGATGACATGACGGTTGGACTAAGAATGGTCAGGCACTAGAAGAGAGTGGGTAAGGTAGGCCAAATGGCCCGGGCCTTCTTGACTAGTCGTGGGTATGTCTAATGTAAAAAAAGAGCAAAATTGATTGTCACTAAGTGCCTAAAAGAAACATTAAAATTATATAGAGAAAGGGAAAAGAAGTGTACGTAGTCGGCTAAGAGTACGCAAGGAGTTTTTGGAAATTGGCCACACTGCATAGAGTTTTTATTGTGACATTTTAGTGTGTCTGCAACAGCATAAGAACACACTTATATTTCCATCGGTCTGCTGCAATTTGTCTAGACAAAATATACATACAACAACACAATTTGTATACAATGTATACAACGATTTTACAAATATGTATGCAACATTTAGAACTTAAAACGTTAGAGTTTTAAAGTACATAATACTAGTTTAAATATTTATTTGTTTTATATCATAGAAAAGTACAGTTTATTAGCAACAGCATGAGGTGAGACAGAATTCTGTGTCTGCACGGTGCTAGCACAAATCACCGATTCTGTCAAACACTTTTATTTTGGCTATTCTAACACTCCTATCTTCACAGCTATTTCAAAATAGAACACCAAATGTAAATAAAGTTCGTAAAATTTCCAGTGCAGTACGAGGGAAAGCTATAACAGCGATATGCTGCATAAGTGCAGCAGGAATTTATGCGCAAAACTTTTTTTATTCCTATGTGCTTTTTTGTAAGTCTACAAAACTTGGTATGATTATTCATGCACATATCAAGAAGATTGTTGTGTAAAATTTTGAACTTGATATATTTTTTATCCCCCCGAGATGCGACCAAAAACCAACTAGGTGCGTATATTCACCCTCCCTTCCAATACACGTGTATATTGAGATGTACATTATTTAAAAAATATTAATTGCAGTGAAATATAAGGCTAATTTTTTTTATTTAGTACAGGCCTATAGCCATTACTTTTCCTGTATTACATGGACAACATTTTCGATGATAACTGTGCTTTTAAAAAGAAAGAACGAATCGCAGGAAGATTTTCAGAGCAAAAAAGAGCAGATACCCAAGTTAAACTGAAATATCTCATTCAGATACAAAAAAAATATATTTATTATAAAACAACTACTTTTTAAAAAAAATATTTTACTAGTTAACATATAGAAAAAACGTCCTTTTTTTTACAACCTAACACCCTTATATAAGCGTATTTCATTTTTGAAACTCACACTTAACTTTATAAGCATTATTATATTTAATCAGTTTAAAGACAACAAAAAAATAACAACGATTTGTACAAGCCATTAATTAAAAAAATTTACATAATTATTTACTCTGAGCAGTTTCCAAGAGTTCAATTTCCTACTAATATTCACTAAATTAGGCAGGAAACAAATGCAATTAAATCCCACGCTCTCAGGAAAAGCAATGGCAAAGTCTTTGGGATCATTTTCAGACAAAAGGCCTAAAAGACGGATGACTGTGCCATCAATAAACATTTATTCTTAACTATGATCACCTATTGATAACGAAAAGCTCATCGCTGAATATTTATGAAACTAATGCATAATGTCACAAATAATTGCTCGAGACAAATCAGAATCATTTGATTCCAAATGTCCTGTGCATTTTCCAATCATAATAAAATGGGCTGAACTAATCTGTAAGGATTTAATTGTAAAAGTTTATGGTTGTTTGCATTTCCGAGTTGATTATTTAACGTAGAATGTTAGGTTTCGTGCTTTTGAACAATTTTGTTTCTATAATGGGTTAGAAATTATTTAATTTGTGTAGCTTGTCAATGTAATTGGAATATTTTGCTTAAATTAAAAATTATCAGATAATTTTTTTTTAATTCAAAACAATATGGCTAAGGTATAATGACTGTCATTATTTACCAAACGGAAAATTGACTTACATAAATTTATTTTCAAATTTAAAAGAAAATTTTATGTTCGTAGCTTTATACAAAAATGAATAGTATTTTTAACTTGCTACTCGCGGAGTTGGTTGAAAAAAATGACAAAACTATTCCCTATAACATTTTGGTCACACTATAACTGAAATGGAGTTAACAAAAATGACTAAATAGAGTGAAAACTGGTTTAGAAGGATTGGTTATTTTTAAATCAATAATAAATAGAGCATATACATTCAATCGCTAGTCATTTGTTCAAAATAAAGTATATTTTTTTTTTCATTTTGAATATACCTTTACTGCAAATAATTAAAAAATTTAAGCATTTTAAATAATCTATCAATAAAATAATGAAACTGAACTACAATAAGCCCACTTCTATTGTTCAAACCATCTCACACTGTACATTTATATACTACTCAAAGTTTAAGAAAAAAAAATCATATTTGCTTAAAGGATTTGTCAAATAAAAACGTTATAAAATATTTCCAAGAAAACAAATATGTTACATTATAAATTATTAATTTAACGAAATTTTTTTAAAAATATTTTCTCGTGCTTAGAAGCAATGATGTCTTTAAAAATAAATTTAGACTACACAGAAAATGTTCTTTTTTCTCTGTTATTCGAATTTATTTACTTTAGACTGTTAATAGTCATGTGTTGCCAATTGCATATATATTGATAATAGAACCTTCATTTTGATAATAGAACCTTTAAAACCAAATTCCATATAGTAGGGAAATGCATAAGTAAGGGTTTTTAAATAAGTAAAACTCGCTGTTAGTTTTTCATCAACATATAAAATGTTTTACGATTTTATCTTTCAACTCAATCTTGTTAAACATTATCAGGTTTTTAATTCGTTTGTTTAGGTAAACAGCGCGTTTTTCTTGAATATTTACCTTTTAAATATTTATCTTCACTTCGCCATAGTGATATTTAATTTGTAAGAGAAAATACTGCCGCTTTGTTCATTATTTACACGTTTTGAATGTGTTCGTGTGTCTGAATTTTGCTTGTATTTACCGATCTTTTCAAAAATCGAATCAAGTTGTGCATGTTGGCTACATTGATCTCAATTTAACAATTGCAAATTTTAAGATTAAATTTTAAATTTTGAAATAAATATTTTTATTTAAATAAATAGCTTGAATAACTTGAAATTTAGAAACCTTAAATTTTGAAAGAAATTATAACGAAATTTAACAATTGTAAAATATATGCATAAATTTA